>CM034148.1:419166784-419766784 GCA_019776745.2 Taxus chinensis | reverse complement strand
GGCACTGATTAGACGAGAAATTCTCTCTCCTCCACCTCCTGCGGGTTTCCCTTTGAAATTTTGACATTTTTATAATTTTGGAAAATTTTCCATTTTTTCCCCGTGCCCTCGCCACTTGGGACACGTGGCGTGATCTGGTTGGAGGACAAGGGCGTGGGGTCATCCTTATCTTTTAATTTTTTGGCCCAAGACTTTTGTCAAATTTTCCTAAGTCCTTCCCTGGCTCCGAATTCCCCCCACCTTAGGACACGTGTCCTGTGTCTATTGGCTCGGGCCGACCCTTCAAACCTCGCCCTTTGAACTTTTGGGCCCAAAAACACTTAGTCGAAATTTTTATTGCGCCTCCCCTTGTGACACGCGTCACATTCTGATTCGTTGGCGGATTTTCCGGGTCTTCGCGTCCCTCGCGTATTTTTGGCCTGGATGTCCCAAACTGTCTGGGACAAATTTCTCCGAACCACCCGATTCGGGCTTCCTTGTCCCTCTTTGCGGCGAAGACACGTGGCACATTTCCATTCGCTCTCGGCTCTTTCAGCTTTACGCGTCCCACGCGTACCTTTAGCCCAGATGTCCCAAATGAAAGTTCTTTGTTTCAGCCGAACCGACCAGTTCGCGTTCTCCGCGTACTCTTGTCCCAACTGTCCTGGACTGCGTCGGACAAATTTCTCCGAACCGCCCGAAATGGACTGACTTACGCCAAACCGGTTGATCCGCGTATTTCGCGTACTTTTGTCCCAACTGTGTGAAACAAAGACTTAGGCAATTTTTTCCCTTTTTCAGCCCTAAGCTTGGTATGAAGAACCTCAGTTCAACCCGAACTGGTACAACCCGAGCCCTTCAGACCCGAAATGCCTCAAAACAATCCTGCAACCTTATTTTTTGCATTTCTTCCATTTTCTCAACCTGTTGGGTTTTCTTATTGGATAGGAGAGTTAGAAAGAACTCGAGGGGACCCCAGAAACACGATTTTTTGGCCTTGAATTGATCTATTTGCCTGGGACTGAAAATATCTGATGCATGTTATCAAAATTACCCTAGGGGGTGAATTTTGGATAACAATTTGGCGACTAAGCGGGGTCATCTGCCTGCTAGATGAAGTTACCAGTTGCCTAAAGCATCCATTGGGCATGGAGTCATGAGTTGTAACCTGTAAACTGATCTGAACTTTGGACACCTCCCTCTCTGAGCCACTTGGAAACCCACTGGACATGGAGTCGTTCTCACCAAAATGCCACTGAAATGGACTGTGTAAGAGCAAAACCAGCACCACAAAGACTATGTACAGAACTGAAAATCATACATGCTCCAAGTAGAACATGCAGAGTGTGCACAAGCACTTCTTCTACTGAAAGCAAACCTACCTACTCTACTCTAACTGGAAGCAAAGGCAAGCTAAACAAACCCTGCAATTGGTTGTGAGAAATAGCTTCCCTTTCTCAAAAGTGGCAGCCATGCAATTGATTTGGAGCTGATCATGGCTGATTGGATGGATGGAAAATCAACAAGAAGCTGGTCTTTCACCCAAATCAACAAGGTATCAGCTGAAGGCAAATTCAATACCTCTTTTAGTTGCTCTGCATTTGGATTGAAGAGGTATGACAGCTGATCCCTGGTACTTTGTAGCTCATCCTCATGCTCAGAAGCAAGCATGACTGGTTATGGCTTCTCCTTTGGCTCTAATGAAGCCAAATACCTGATTGGGCAAGGTCTGATCCATTTGATATGCCTATAGTTCTGATTCTCAACTCCAAAAATGGAGTCTTCTTGTAGACCCTCCTGAATGGATGGTGTGGAAGAAATGGTGAAATTCCTCTGTCCTTTCTCTTCCTCCAATGAAGAACATGAAAGATTAAAATCTTCCAATCTTGGTTCCAAAGAGCTACTATAAGATGCAGGCTACTGCAAATGAATTTTCTCCTTCATGACAGCAGACTCAAGTGTTTGGAATGTGGATGATGAAAGAGAGAATGGTGGAAACTCAACCGGCTCTTCTCCATCAAAACAGTCCTCCAAATCTGACAGATAAACTGCCTCATGACTGTCCTGCTGCAAATGCTCCACTTCCTCCATGGTGTCCTCTTGATCTGTAACTTGACCACCATGGTTTCCTTCACCCTCTAACATTGAGTTTGAGAGATCAAACTCCTCTTCAGTACTAGAACTTGAGAGAGGTGAAGTAGAAAGAAGAACTGAAGGTTCTCCTGTAGCCTGCTTTGTGCTCAAAGCCCTTAGATCTGCAATTTTCTCCTCCACCACTAGAATGTGCTCCTCTTCTTTTGGATCTGGAGTAGTTTCTCCTTTCCCTACTACTTGAAGGCAATCTTGCTCTTGATTGAACTTTTCCTCTAGTACGAAGATTTTCAAGTCAAACTCTTCAATCTGCTGCTCTAGAGGACAAGTTGGGTCTGCAAGATCTTCTTCTGAGCTTTCTTCCTTTATGGCTGATTGTGCAACTTGAATTGAATCAGCATTCCCCTCAAATAGAGTGCCAACATGGACACTACTTTCTGAGAAAACTGACTACTGATCTACTTCATCTTTTTGCTCTTCTTCTACTGCCACAAAATCAATCTTAACCACCATTTGTTCAACCTTAGCCTCTTCTGTAGGTTTAACCATCAAGGAGATCTTTGTCATCCCAAGTTTGGTAGCCCAAACCCTCAAGTTGTCTGTCATTTCTTCTCTGTTGGGCTCCTCTTCTTGCTGTCCTTCATGGCCGATTTTTGCAATTTCTTCTTCCCCACATGGAATTGAGAATGCAAGAGGAGAAATGGGTTGTAACTCAATTGATTTGGCAATTTTTTGTGGTGGTAGAGGAGGTGAAACCTCTTGTTTCTTTGGGGGAGAGCGTATTTCTTTTAGCTCTTGTGGAGCGGATGAATGTTTGGAAGGAAAAAGGAAAGAAGAATTGAGGTGTGGTGGAAGACTGAGAGGTGGAGACATGGGATCAACATTTAGGACAGCAGATGGGGAGTTTAGAATTTGCAATTCCAAATGAGATGGTGCTGCTTGAGTAATGGGAAGAGAAAGACCAGATGATGGTGTAGAACTTACCCATTCACAAGGTTGTTCAATAACAAGTGTATAGGCCTCTATCTCTGCTGTCCATTGTGCGAGTTGGGGCAACATCTTCATCATGAAGTCCAGCTTCTCCTGAGGGCTGAAGTGTCTTGGAAAAGGGCCTCCCCATGGACAAGGAGTCTTGTAACCAATTTTGAAAGCTCTCATTTGAGCTGTTGCTCTGGACTGCACCATCTTTACCTCCATCTTTTGGATTTTCTCCAACAGACCAGCATCTTGCATCTGATGGTCTTCATTATATGCATACTCTTGCTCTTGAAAAGCTCCATAGCCAAACTGATTTTGGCATTGCTGCTCATATGGGTATGCATGCTGATTTTGAATTTGTTCAAAATGCTGATTTGGAGGATTTAAAGAACATGTTGGAGGTGGGAAACATTGCTGCTGTTGTAAATGTGCGTTCCATGATGGAAATGAAGTCATGATTGCACAACTTCATGGAATGGAAAAGAATGAAAGAGATGGAAAGAAATATGGATGGAAATGGATAGAAAACGGGTCTGCAACTTCAGAAATGGGTTGCTGATCAGATGGAGTTTCCAGATGTGTTTGCAAGTGCCTCCAAAGGCTGAAATATTCATAGGAACACACAAACCTGTAAAAGATGAAGTGGAATACCTCCAAGGTCCCACCGGGCGTGCCAAAACTGTTAGTGCAAGTGCACGGTGGCTTAAACTTTGCTGTTGATAATGAGAAACCTCTGGAAGATGAAATAATCCAACCTCAGTGTCCCACCGGGCCTGCCAAAACTATTAGTACAAGCGCACGGTGGCTTAAACTTTGCTGTTGATAATGAGACACCTCTGGAAGATGAAATAATCCAACCTCAGTGTCCCACCAGGTGTGCCAAAACTGTTAGTGCAAAATCACAGCACCTCTAGATGTAAATTAGGTTTCTAAGTTGATGTTCAGGCATCCAGTGTGTTTACACAACAGTGAAACCTTCCTCCAAGTGTGGGACTTGCAAGAATGAGAAAGGAATCTCTAGAGAAGGCTGGTTCCTGCTCCTAAACTACCTGCCACAAGCTATTCCAGTGCAGGCAAGCTAATCTAATCCTAATCTAACCATGCCAAGGAGACAGAGACAGAGAGAGAAAAGGGACAAATAGCAAAAGCCTACACTAAAACGGTGATACACTAGAGAAGGAGAATGTTGAACATCTATCAAAACTACCATGGAACAAGGAGAGGTGAGTAATGGGAAGGATGGACAGATGCATCACAGGCCCAAGGATAGATTTCACACAGAAAATGTCCCAAAACTCCATGAACACAGCTCCAACCCTGCAATGAACATTCAAACATGCACAAATACCTGTAATGAAGAGAGGCAAGAAGAAAACAAGCAAAAAACGAGCAAGGATGGACAGATGCATCACAAAACATGTTTTTTGTTGCTTCAAAAGTTTGCACAGAACATCATTTCAATAGTAAAAGGCAAAAACGCCATTACAGAGAAGGGGAGGAGGTTCGAACTCCATTTTCAACCCTGGAGAAGAAAAGAAGGGAGGGCAGAGCTGAAAAAATGAACAACTTGTAATGAATAATAGAAATGAGCCAAATCTGGCCTTTTACAATGCATGGGTCAAGCCCAGGAGAGAGAAACGTGGGAAAATGATGCAAGCAGTCCAACCATTGACCAAAACGCATTCTTCATTAAAATCGGTGGTTGAAACATCACTTCTGGCCATGCTGAAGAAGAATGCGACCCATGTGCATTAAAAGTGGTTGTTGAAACGTCGCTTCTGGCCACATTGAAGAAGAATGCGACCCATGTGCATTAAAACTGGTTGTTGAAACGTCATTTCTGGCCATTACTACGTGCCAGAGATGTTTCTTGATTTTATCTCTCCAAACTGAACCAAAATTCAAGATTGACCCCGGAATCGTGTAGAGAATTTCACCAGCTTTCCATTGATATAAAGAACGTGAAAATCTGAGCTCTGGATCGAAAGTTATGGCGATCTGAAGATTTAGGGCAAAAAACGGGCCAAAACGGATATTGAATTTTTTCCCGCGCTCTGCCACTTGGATGACACTTGTCAGGCGCTGATTGGCTGAGCAATTCTCTGGCCTCCACCTTTCCGTGGGTTTTCCTTTGAAAATCTTGACTTTTTATACTTTGGAAAATTTTCCATTTTTTCCCCGCGCCCCTGCCACTTGGATGACACGTGTCATGATCTGGTTGGAGGACAGGGGTGCGGGGTCATCCTTGTCTTTTAGTTTTTCGGCCAATACTTTTGCTAAATTTTCTAAGTCTTTCCCTGGCTCTAAACTTCCCCCACCTTAGGACACGTGTCCTGTGTCTATTGCCTCAGGCCGACCCTTCAAACCTTTCCCTTTGAAATTTTTTGGCCAAAAAACACTTAGCCAATTTCCATTGCGCTTCCCCTTGTGACACGTGTCACATGCTCTGATTCAATTGGCGGCATTTTCAGGGGTCTTCCCATTCCTCGCATATTTTTGGCCCAGATGTCCCAAACCATCTAGGACAAATTTCTCCAATCCACCCGATTCGGGCTTCCCTGTCCCTCTTTGAGGCAAAGACACGTGGCACATTTCCATTCACTCTCGGCTCTTTTGGCTCTCCGCGTCCCATGCGTGTACTTTTGGCCCAGATGTCCCAAAAAAAAGTTCTCTGTTTTGGCTGAACTGGCCGGTTCACATCCTCCGCGCACTCTTGTCCCAACTATCCTGGACTACCTAGGACAAATTTCTCCGAACCGCCTGAAATGGACCTCCTTGCGCAAAATCGGCTGATCCGCATCCTTCACGTACTTTTTCCCAACTGTCCCAACTGTGTGAAACAAAGACTTAGGCAATTTTTTTCCTTTTTCGGCCGAATCGTCCTTTCGCATCCTGCGCGTCTCGACGTCCCAATTGTCTCAGAAGCTGCGCAAACCGCCTGAAGGCTCCGACGTCCCATTCGTCCCAAGGACTGGGACTAGGACTTAGCCGATTTTCATGATTTTGGGCCTTGAATCAATCTATTTGCCTGGGACTGAATATCTGATGCATGTTATCAAAATTACCCTGGGGGTGAATTTTGGATAACAGTTTTGGCGACTCAGCGGGGTCATCTGCCTGCTAGATGAATGATCAGTAGCCTGAAGCAATCCATTGGGCATGGAGTCATGAGTAGTAGCCTGAAAATTGATCTGAACTTTGAAAACCTCCTCTCTGAGCCACTTGAAAACCCACTGGACATGGAGTCATTCTCACCAAAATGCCACTGAAATGGACTGTGCAAGAGCAAAACCAGCACCACAAAAACTATGTACAGAACTAAAAATCATACATGCTCCAAATGGAACATGCAGAGTGTGCACAAGCACTTCTTCTGCTAAAAGCAAACCTACCTACTCTACTCTAACTGGAAGCAAAGGCAAGCTAAACAAACCCTACAATTGGTTGTGAGAAATAGCTTCCCTTTCTCAAAAGTGGCAGCCATGCAATTGATTTGGAGTTGATCATGGCTGATTGGATGAGTGGAAAATCAACAAGAAGCTGGTCTTCCACCCAAATCATCAAGGTATCAGCTGAAGGCAAATTCAATACCTCTTTTAGTTGCTCTGCATTTGGATTGAAGAGGTATGACAGCTGATCCTTGGTACTTTGTAGCTCACCCTCATGCTCAGAAGCAAGCATGACTGGTTGTGACTTCTCCTTTGGCTCCAATGAAGCCAAATACCTGATTGGGCAAGGTCTGATCCGTTTGATATGCCCATAGTTCTGATTTTCAACTCCAAAAATGGAGTCTTCTTGTAGACCTTCTTGAATGGATGGTGTGGAAGAAATGGTGAAATTCCTCTGTCCTTTCTCTTCCTCCAATGAAGAACATGAAAGATTAAAATCTTCCAATCTTGGTTCCAAAGAGATGCTATAAGATGCAGGTTGCTGCAAATGAATGTTCTCCTTCATGATAGCAGACTCAAGTGTTTGGAATGTGGATGATGAAAGAGAGAATGGTGGAAACTCAACCGGCTCTTCTCCATCAAAACAGTCCTCCAAATCTGACAGATAAACTGCCTCATGGCTGTCCTACTGCAAATGCTCAACTTCCTCCATGGTGTCTTCTTGATCTGTAACTTGACCACCATGGTTTCTTTCACCCTCCAGCATTGAGTTTGAGAGATCAAACTCCTCTTCAGTACTAGAACTTGAGAGAGGTGAAGTAGAAAGAAGAACTGAAGGTTCTCCTGTAGCCTGCTTTGTGCTCAAAGCCTTTGGATCTGCACTTTTCTCCTCCACAACTAGAATGTGCTCCTCTTCTTTTGGATCTGGAGCACCTTCTCCTTCCTCCAATACTTGAAGACAATCTTGCTCTTGATTGAACTCTTCCTCCAGCATGAAGTTTTTCAAGTCAAACTCTTCAATCTGCTGCTCTAGAGGACAAGTTGGGACTGCAAAATCTTCTTTTGAGCTTTCTCCCTTTATGGCTGATTGTGCAACTTGAATTGAATCAGCATTCCCTTCAAATAGAGTGCCAACATGGACACTACTTTCTGAGCAAACTGACTGCTGATCTGCTTCTTCTTTTTTCTCTTCTTCTGCTGCCACAAAATCAGTCTTAACCACCATTTGTTCAACCTTAGCCTCTTCTGTAGGTTTAACCATCAAGGGGATCTTTGTCATCCCAAATTTGGCAGCCCAAACCCTCAAGTTGTCTGTCATTTCTTTTCTGTTGGGTTCCTCTTCTTGCTGTCCTTCATGGCCGATTTTTGCAATTTCTTCTTCCCCACATGGAATTGGGAATGCAAGAGGAGGGATGGGTTGTAACTCAATTGATTTGGCAATTTTTTGTGGTGGTAGAGGAGGTGAAACCTCTTGTTTCTTTGGGGGAGAACGTATTTCTGTTAGCTCTTATGGAGGGGATGACTATTTGGAAGGAAAAAGGAAAGAAGAATTGAGGTGTGGTGGAAGACTGAGAGGTGGAGACATGGGATCAACATTTGGGACATTAGATGGGGAGTTTAAAACTTGACACTGCAAATGAGATAAAATAGATTGGGAAAGAGGAAAAAGAAAGGCATGAGATGGTGTGCTTACCCAGTTGACAAGGTTGCTGAATACTCCTCTCATACACCTCTATTTCTTCAATCCATTTTGCAAGAAATGGAAGTGTTTCAATCATGAAGTCAAGCTTCTCCTGAGGGCTGAACTGTCTTGGAAAAGGGCCTCCCCATGGACAAGGAGTCCTGCAACCAATTCTGAAAGCTCTCATTGTAGCTGTTGCTCTGGACTGCACCATCTTTACCTCCATCTTTTGGATTTTCTCCAACAGACCAGCATCTTGCATCTGATTGTCTTCATTAACATGCATACTCTTGCTCTTGGAAAGCTCCATAGCCAAACTGATTTTGGCATTGCTGCTCATATGGGTATGCATGCTGATTTTGAATTTGTTCAAAATGCTGATTTGGAGGATTTAAAAAACATGTTGGAGGTGGGAAACATTGCTGCTGTTGTAAATGTGAGTTCCATGATGGAAATGAAGTCATGATTGCACAACTTCATGGAATGGAAAAGAATGAAAGAGATGGAAAGAAATATGGATGGAAATGGATGAAAAACGGGTCTGCAACTTCAGAAATGGGTTGCTGATCAGATGGAGTCGCCAGATGTGTTTGCAAGTGCCTCCAAAGGCTGAAATCTTCACAGGAACACACCAACCTACAAAAGATGAAGTAGAAGACCTCTAAGGTCCCACCCAGCGTGCCAAATTTGTTAGTGCAAAATGCACAGTGGCTTACAGCACCCCTGGATGTTGATCATATTCTAACCTCAGGTTGATCACTCACCGGGTGTGCCAAAACTATTAGTGTGATTGCAAAATAATGAGACACCTCTGAAACAAACTTTCTCCAAGTGTGGCACCGGGTGTGCTAAAACTGTTAGTGCAAAATCACAGCACCCCTGGATGCAGGCATCTAGTGTGATTGCACAACATTGAAACCTTCCTCCAAGTGTGGGACTTGCAAGAATGAGAAAGGAATCTCCAGAGAAGGCTGGTTCCTACTCCTAAACTACCTGCCACAAGCTATTCCAGTGCAGGCAAGCTAATCTAATCCTAATCTAACCATGCCAAGGAGACAGAGAGAGAGAGAAGAGAGAGAGAGAGAGAGAGAGAAAGAGAAAAGGGAAAAAACAACAAAAGCCTACACTAAAACGGTGATACACCAGAGAAGGAGAAAGTTGAACATCTATCAAAACTACCATGGAACAAGGAGAGGTGAACAATGGGAAGGATGGACAGATGCATCACAGGCCCAAGGATAGATTTCACACAGAAAATGTCCCAAAACTCCATGAACACAGCTCCAAACCTGCAATGAACATTCAAACATGCACAAATACCTGCAATGAAGAGAGGCAAGAAGAAAACAAGTGAAAAACGAGCAAGGATGGACAGATGCATCAAAAAACACGTTTTTTGTTGCTTCAAAAGTTTGCACAGAACATCATTTCAATAGTAAAAGGCAAAAAATCCATTACAGAGAAGGGGAGGAGGTTCAAACTCCATTTTCAACCCTGGAGAAGAAAAGAAGGGAGGGAAGAGCTGAAAAAGATGAACAACTTGTAATTAATCAATAAAATGAGCCAAATCTGGCCTTTTACAATGCATGGGTCGAGCCCAGGAGAGAGAAAACATGGGAAAACATGCAAGTAGCCCAACCATTGACCAAAACCATTCTTCATTAAAATCGGTGGTTGAAACATCTCTTCTGGCCATGTTGAAGAATAATGTCAACCCATGTGCATTAAAACTGGTTGTTGAAACGTCACTTCTGGCCATGCTGAAGAAGAATGCGACCCATTTGCATTAAAACTAGTTGTTGAAAACGTCAATTCTGGCCATTACTACATGCCAGAGATGTTTCTTGATTTTCTCTCTCCAAACTAAACCAAAATGCTAATATTGACCTTGGAATTGTGTAGATAATTTCACCAGCTTTCCATTGCTATACAGAATGTGAAAATCTGAGCTCTGGATCGAAAGTTATGGCGATCTGAAGATTTAGGGCAAAAAACAGGCCAAAACGCATCGATATTTGAATTTTTTCCCGCGCTCTGCCACTTGGATGACACGTGTCGGGTGCTGATTGGCTGAGTAATTATCTCTCCTCCACCTTTCCATGGGCTTTCCTTTGAAAATCTTGACCTTTTTCATACTTTGGAAAATTTCTCCATTTTTTCCCCGCGCCCCCCGCCACTTGGATGACACGTGTTATGATCTGGTTGGAAGACAGGGGCGCGGGGAGAATCCTTGTACCTTTTAGTTTTTTTGGCCAAGACTTTTGCTAAATTTTCTAAGTCTTTCCCTAAGCTCCGAACGTCCCCCACCTTAGGACACGTGTCTTGTGTCTATTAGCTCTGGCCAACCCTTCAAACCTCGCCCTTTGAAATTTTTTGGCCCAAAAACACTTAGCCAAAATTTCCATTGTGCTTCCCCTTGTGACACGTGTCACGCTCTGATTTGTTGGTGGATTTTTTGGGTCTTCACATCCCTCACGTATTTTTGGCCTGATGTCCCAAACCGTCTGGGACAAATTTCTCTGATCCACCCAATTCGGGCTTCCCTGTCCCTCTTTGAGGCGAAGACACGTGGCACATTTCCATTCACTCTTGGCTCTTTTGGATCTCCGTGTCCTACGCGTAATTTTGGCCCAGATGTCCCAAACGAAAGTTCTCTGTTTCGGCCAAACGGGCCGGTTCGCATCCTCCACACACTCGTGTCCCAATTGTCCCGGACTCCCTGGGACAAATTTCTCCGAACCGCCCGAAATGGACCTCCTTGCACCAAACCGGCCGATCTGCGTCTTTTCGCGTACTTTTGTCCCAACTGTCCCAACTGTGGGACGAAACAAAGACTTAGGTAATTTTTTCACCTAGTTTTTCAGCTGAATCGGCAATCTTTCGCGGCTCCATCCCGATGTCCCAATTGTCCCAGATGCTGTGTAGACCACCTGACGCCCTTTCAGAGCCGATTCGTTGCTCCGACGTCCCAACTGTCCCAACGACCGCCTGGACTATGACTTAGCCGATTTTCATGATTTTGGGCCTTGAATCAATCTATTTTCTTGGGACTGAAAATTCTAATGCATGTTATCAAATTTACCCTAGGGGGGTGAATTTTGGATAATAGTACCTAGGTGAACATGAGCTAAGGTAAATACCTACTCTAACAGTTGAAAGATGAAACAATGAACCCATTATACAAGATTCCCTTCTCCTTCACCACACAATACTTCCAAATGGGGGTGAACAGATTCAAAGAGGCTAATAGATTAATTTTTGACCTTAGGGAGGTGGATTAAGACCACAAAGAGTTGTGCAGAAAGTTAGTTTACCCCAAGAAGTGAACATACATGGAGAGATATGTCTCCCATCTGATACGGATGATGAAACCAGTGAGATTGCGAATATCTAAAAGGGTTGCAACAAGGATATGCCTTTGCATCAGGCCAAAATTTGAAAAGGGAGAATACTTGGAAAATGTTGTATTCATCCTTGAGGACCCCACAAGGAGAAAGAAGACCACACTAAAGAAGAGGGAAAAAGAATAAATGCAAAAAGCACTAAGTGTTCAGGCTACATAAATGGTAAGTGGGTTGGAGACAAGTGCTAAGCCCAGTACTTACGCGTGGAGAAATAAGTCCCCATTGAAAGCAAAGAATCAAGAGGGAGAAGCGCCAGAGAACGAATAACCCATCACCTAGGAGAGGTCACCAGAGGAGGAAGAGAAAGAAGTAGAATCTCGCGTTAGAAAGAAGTAGAAGGTGAAAGAAGAAGATGAATTAGAGGGTATAGATAGCTTAGAGGCCTATATAGGTGAATGGGATGATGATGAAGATGATGAAATTGAGGCAAACCAAGGCCCTCCCATATTCAAAGTACATGACTCGGAGGAGGAGGGGGAGGAAAAAAAATGAGTACATATTTTTCAAGAGGAAGAGTGATAAGGAAGAAGAGGATACTTAGGGTAAAGGGGTAATTTAGGAAGTTACAAAAGAACAAATGACCCCATGCCTCACTAAGGAATAGATAGATGAGGCCACGAAGAAAAAAGTAGCTAAGATCATTGAAGACCTAGTAGAGAAAGATATGGAATGCAACGTGGACCTGGTGATGAAGGAAGCAAAGGAAGAAAGTGTAGAAAAGGAATATGGCAGCATGGGAGGGGATCCAAGTTTGGTTGTGAGCTTTCCTAAGGCCACTCTCATGGGGATAAAAGATGCGAAGGCATCACAAGTTCATATGATGGGATATATTGATGATCTAAACAAGGTGTTGCACGTATGCTTTCAAAGTACCATACCAATGGAGTAACTCTTGGCTATGACATCATTTGATGAGGAAGGTGCATACCCTCGGATGAGGAAAATGCTTTCTTCGGAATTTTAGTCCCACATCGATGAACTAGAATTCAAAGTAAGCCAAGGGTAAATAATGAAGGTACTAGAGTCAAAAGGTGACAACCCCTTAGTAAATGCTTAGCAGTTATCAGACGAAAAAATCTGCAATGCACTAAATAAGGTTTCAGTGGAAGTAGATTCTAGAATCTTTGGGAGGAACAACAGGGTGAAGCTCCTAGAGGCAGAATTGGAGAAGAAGGAATAATAGATGGATAAAAAAACCAAGGAATTAAAGTGAGAGGAGATAATTATCACATAGCTAAGCCGTGAGTTGAAAGAAGAGAATGAAAGGGTGCACTAGGTCTACAAGAAAGTAGAGATGATCATAGATGCCATTTTCTTGAAGCATCCAGATCTAATTCCATCAACGTAGAAGTATGGATCCACCCTGGAGTTTCTAGAGGACTTGACTGGTGTCCTCACAATGGAAAGAAAACCACTAGTATTGGAGTCTACAGAGGAGGTATCGATGTGAAAAAAAAGGAGGACAAGATAAAGGTTGTGAAAATTATGGCCCAATGGAAGAAATTCCTCACGGATGTGAAATATACCACCCAAATCGATGAGGCCACTTGTGACAACTGCATCGATAAAGATAGAGTGGCGAGCATTCTTTTCACCACCCATGAGGTAGATCTCAAGGAGTTCCAGGAGAAGAACATGGGGAATAGGGTAAAATGTGACAAAATTCTAGCCAAGGTTGAGAAGAAATTAGAGGCTATTAAGACCTTGTGGGGATCAATCAAAAACCGGATAAAAGAGTTGTATCCCCAGATCACTCGAATGATGGATGCACTTAAGGATTTAGGAAAATAGTTAGAGGGGATCATGGAAATGATGAATACCCAAGGAGAAGGGATAAAATTTGAGGAGTTGAGCACCTTAGTCGGATACCTATGTCAACAGGAACATAACGAGGTCAATACCTGGAATAAGTTGGAGGTAGACTTAACAAAATATTTCCCTCTCTTTTTACAGAAATAATCATAGTTTCCCCATATTTTCATTCTTCCCCAAATTCTTCATTCCTTTATTTTTTCTCCAAACTATTCAAGGAAATTCATACTTTATTCTTTGAGAAGGTGTTCCTGAGGGTGGAGAACAGGCATAGTATGGGGTGATGTTGGGCCCCTAAAATATTGGCTAAGTACAAGAAGGCGCATGGGTGCGCAAGGCCTATTTGAAGAAGGGCGTGCATGGAGAAAGCACGTAGGATAGGGTTTTAGTAGAACCAGTGGCATGCACGCAGGTAACGAAATGATCTTGGGAATTAATCATATTTGGAATATTGGGAAGAACATGAGAAATGCATGACCCAACTATGCATGTAAAGTGGATAAGGTGTCAGCCTGGTAACTTGGTATCCACAGAAAGAATATACCTTGCGATAGAAGATTCCAAAAGGCCATCATGGAAAATGATGGAGATCTCACATCTAAAGAGGCATGATCCCATGGAGGACCACTTGGACACATGGAAAGGATCTATAACTTTATAAAGGCATGACAGTACTTGATAAGGCTATATATATGGGCACCCGGTAGAAGAAAAAGAGAAACATAGAGAGACCGAGAATTGAAGAGGGGGCAAAGCCATGAAGGAATAGAGCTCCATAGGTTGGTTTTAGAGGATATTTAGGAGTATGTTGTATCAAGGGGATGGTTCTGAACATTATTTTTCTTTGTACTATGAAGGGCCTAATTCCAGTTACAATGCATGACATTGGTTTGCACTATCATATGGATCTATAATTACCTCACTTAATGTAATGTGGTTATCAACATGCTTAGTATGAATATATTTATGGTTCTAATTCTACTTACATCTATATGGATCGGTTATATATATACATTTCATATGAGTGGGTGTAAACCCCTTTGCATTTCTTTCCTGTTATGATTTAGATTTATGTTCTATAATGTTTTTCTTATATGAATGAACACATTGATCTAGATGTCGTTCTGAGCTCTAAGATGAATATATGGTTCCTTTCCAATCTATTCACTTAATTTTCTATCATAAATAATACATTCTCACACAACTCATATAAAAGAGGGACTCAACACCCACACGTGCCTTGGGTGAGCACCCAGTGCCTGCTAGGTGATAGGTTGGCGCACATGGGATTTCCTTGTTCTTTGAGGGTATAATAATGCTTAGAATGGTATATGACATGATGAGAGGGGTCACATATCCCAAGACCATAGGGGAGAATTATGTATATTACCAATGGTTTCAGCTAGTTATGCTTATGATACTAAGACAAAGACCGATCATTGTAAATGCGGAAGAAGTTATAGTGCACCAAATTCCATCATACCTATGTGGTATAGGGTGATCCACAAATAAATTTGATAGTATGATTTTTTATAGTTGGAGGGAGAGGATCATCTAATCATCAGCAGAGGAGATATATTATAGTTTGTAGGTCCCTGCTATAAGTAGGCATAGGAATCAGATATGTTGTAGTTCATAGTGTTGCAGTGAGTAGAGAATCCAAGAGTGAAGTAAGAGGGAGTGGGGTATAGGGAATGGTACTATAGGGAGTAGGGTTGTAGTAGATGTGAGCGTGGTCCTATCGAGTGGATGGGTTGGTTATGCTACAACACTAGGTGGAGATGGAAAAGATGGAAGAGGTAGATGGGGGACTCCAAGATTTACTATCACACAACTACCTCTGAATATGGGAGTAGGACCATCAAGAACAAGATAGGTTACACAATGGGTCACTCAGGTAGTTTCCATGGAGATATCAACCCATAAGGCCAAGATAGAAATGTTAGTGGGCTAAACACCCAGTGCTGATATGGATGAAAAGATTGCTCAAATGACAGAAGAGGTGACTCAACTTATTTCTACACTGACTTGGTATACAGTAAAGTGAGATATAGATATATCTAAATGGAATGATAAATAAAGTAAGAGGGATAGCCACACCATAGATTGAGATGGATTGTGTTAAGATAGGGGAGAAATCATACTAGAGAGAGATAAAACTCACAATGAAATAAATGTCATTAGATTAGTGATATAGTGAATACGCATGGAGCAACATGTAGCTCACATAGCCTAAGGATCCTAGCATGTTACAAATATGTTAGATCACATCCTGTGATTATAGGGAGAGGATACATACTATAATACTCTATACAAGATGGTAATTTTATTAGATTAGATGGTAGCTAACTATTCTTAAAGGTTAGGAGAGAGACAGTTTCAAAGGCCATCATGATCAACCAAATCACGAGCCTCATTAGGAACACCTTCAATAATGGGGATGTGATGCTCATTTGAAAAACCACTTGAGACCCAAGAAACAACCTAGAGTTAGCTAGAAAATTATGGAATAATTTTTTTTGATTGGAAGTATCTACATTCAGGTTGCCAAACGTCAGTTTTCACTAATAGGTTCCAGAACAAATCCTATTTACCAAAACAAAAGTTTCCTTTATTAACTTATATCAAGTTCACAAGGTTCAAAATTTTACGGTTACATGCTTTAGTTAGGTTCAGGGAGTAGTTTACCTCCATGACTGCTCTCTAATAGGTCAGAGTTTTAACTAGATTTTTCTCTTACTTAACACTTCCAAAATTTCCCTAAACCATTCCCAATGGATAGGAAATTTCACACCTTTTCGATGGTATAAGGAAGTCCTCCTAACTCCTTGTAGAACTCAAGTTATGAGTGGGTAGAGTTCCTAGGGTGAAAATTCCCTTAGGGGACATGTGTCAAGAGGAGGGGGAATGGGCTATGGATGGGTTGGATGGTCGTGAGGCGGCATAGGAAAATTTTCCCATCACATTTCTCAAAGTCACAAAGCATTCTGCGTCACCGCAGGTCCCTGGGTGGACACGTGTTAAGTCCTGGAACCAAGTGGGAAAAGAGAAGGGAAGGGAAGAGTGATGGGTGGATTTATATTCTTGCACCCAACGAAGGAGGGAAGGAAGAAAAAGGTGCATGGGTCCGTGCACCCGCAGAAGAACAGAGTCTGAGGGGAAGGCGGAGATGCGGGCCGCAGGAGAAATTTAGAACATTTTTCCAAGGCCAAAACAAATAAACAAAGGAAGAAGAAGGGTCCACCCTACCACCTCCACCCCAAAGTTCTACGTGGCATGATCTCATTGGCCGTGGGCTAGCAGGGCCAAAATGAAAATTTTTCCCAAAAAAAAATCAAAGGGTTAAGTCCAAAGGGAAAAACGTGCCTCCACTGTAGCCACAAGAGGACATGTGGCACCCTTTGATTAGCTGTGGGATCACAAAGGGAAAAGAATTTTTTTTCCAAAGTCAAAATTTTAAAGGATAAGTTTAAGTTTGAAAAGATTCTGCCCATCCACCGTGCCACGTGGTAGCATGTGATTGGCTACGGGCCGGCGGGGTTGTGGGGTAAAATGGGAAAAATTTCCCAAAGAAAAAATTTCGAAAGGGCTAAGTTTAAAAATTGGTCCACCCCTCCTAGGGTACCACATGGCTGGTCCTAATTTGTTGTAGGATGGTGGGGACCATGAACCTTTTTTGGAAATTTTTCCAAAGTGAAATTTTAATTTTTCTATAGTTAGATTAAATCTTTTTTTTTTAATGCCAAATTGAAGTAAAACTTCAAATGGTCATAACTTGAGCTAGAAAGCTCATTTTTAGACAAACAAGGACTTTTCAGAAAGCCCTCAATGTCCTATTTACACAAGGACATTCAATTTTGGAAATTGATGAAGTTTGAGAGGTGAATTTAATGAAAAATAATCTATAGGGTTTTAATTAGTGAACTGCCAGTTTTTAACTTCTGAATTCTGTTAAATTAAATCTCCTCCTTCACTCCACATGTCAAACAGACATGGAGGATTATTCTAGGGAGGGTGTAGAGTGTTTTAGGGAAGTTAATTTGTTTGATTATTTAACTATTTTATTTTTCTGATAATAGACAGAAAAATGACCCAAGGAGGAATTGCATTCAAATTTAGCAATGGTTGGATTATTTCTTAAGTTTTCTTTGTCAGGTTGGGTTCAATAATGTCTTAGCATGATAAATTCTAACATTTTTAATTTGATTACTAAGTGTAGGTTTGAACTGTTCATTTTAGTAAAATGTGAATTACCAGAATGAAGTGCATGACAATGAGCTATTTCTTTGAATTGGAATATCAATTTTGGTCATTTGAATGTGTATATGGTTACTAAACTAGTCAAATATATTTAATTTAATTCAATCAACCATTCAATAGTAATTATGCAAAGTCTCATTTTTAAATTCAACTCATTCCAAAAGAATAATACACTGTCTTTTATTGCATATGCATGCTTCTTTTCCAAACAATAGGCTCCAATCTTCAACAACAATTTCAAATCCAATACACAATACAAACTTGAGGAGAAAATACAATCTTTGATTGATAAAAAAAAGCATCCTTACAACTTATCATTTTTCCATTTTGATTTGGTTTCAAAATATAAAATACAATGCATATAACATCATTTACATTTTTTTTCAAAATAGAGAACAAATATAAGTGTCCTTTACATTTCTCAGTCCAATTTTCAAACCTTCCATTTACAATACACTAACATCACATTACAATTACTATACATCTCATCCACTTCAAAGTGGGAAGGATTACAACAAACTTTCTCAAAGGATGGGACTGTCAAACTATATTATTTTTGCTCCATAACAACAATATGCTAGTTTCTCCATATTTTCATCTTCGATCACAACAAGGAAGGGGGAAAGGCAATGTTCTCCACCCAACCAAGAAATCCAATGAGAAAGAAGAAGCCATCCTTCCTCATTGGCCCCTAAGCCCAAATCATATTGAAATAGAAAATGAGAATCAACTCATGGAAACAATTGTCTCCACAACCAACATACAATATTCTTCACATGCATACAAAAATAAGAAATACAGTATAAGAAAAGACAACAATTCACAACTACATTTTAAATTATTCACACAACACATAGGCTTGATCAAGCAAACCAACAAGAGCAAGAACTATGGGGAACTACTTATGCCTCCCTATTTGGAATTGGGCATCCACCTAAATCATACCACCAATAAACACATAAAATCACATAAACCTTATGCCTCCCAACCCCCCCTTATGCCCCCCCCCCCCCCCAAAATTCTCCTTTATGCCCCCCCAAGAGTAAGAAATGCAAGAAGTTTCTTTTCCAAGGTGGATCCCAATCCAAAACTCCCTCCACAATAAAACTAGTGCCATTGGAAATCCCTTATGTCCCCCATTGGAAATCCCCATATCCTTCTCCTACACCATGTCCTAAGTAGTATACCCAACCAGCCAAGAACACAAAACCCATTCACCATTTAAACATGCATGCAAGAGAAAGAAAACATTTAGAAACAAGCTCAAGATCCTACCTCTCCATACTGGAGTTTGTTCCAAGATTCACAAGCTTTTCAAATGCCCAAAAACAGTCCAAAACCAGAAATGTTCAAGCATGCAATGACTCCAAACTTCCTCCACAACAAGCTCCCAAAACAGCAACAAAAATGTGCCCGCAAGAGAAATGAACAAAGTTTCAACAACCCAAAATAAGCAAGGAGTTTCACTTTTAAAGGAGAGGGAAGAGAGGAGGATGATGTGGATCCATGTGGGATGCCACATCATTCTTCTTCAACCCCAAGAGGAAATCAACATCAACCACCAAATCATAATAAATAAGAATGACAATTTAACTTACATACTCGAACACAATCCATACTTCAAAAGGACTGAATTAAAAACATGTAAGAGAAGTGCAATTAAAACTTACAAATTGTCATTTCAAAATGCATAACAAAGCCTAATTTTAACCTCCAAACCATAGGTATGGTTGGTGAGTCATTTTAAGATGTGTGGGATAATCTTAACTTGTCCCACAAGCCTCCAAATATAGCCTCCAAGGACAAATTTGAATTCCTAAGAGGATAAAGTGTTTAACACTCCAAAAATATATCTTACATAACTCTTACATATCTCTTACACCTTCTTACACATTTCTTACACAATTTTCCAACATTAACATTTAAAATCAACAACTTCATTAATTACATCCCATATCTCAATTTAATTTAAATAAAGTTTAACTATATGATCTCTCACATTAATCTGCCACATTTAAATTAATTACAAGAAGGAACACATTACTTAATAAAATACATACAATAATAATTAAAAAGGAAAACATAAATAGAACACATATCCCATGGTAAATATAATGGAAATTCCCCCCCCCCATGGGAATCCCTAACATAACACAACACACAAACACACCCAACACAGTTGCCATGGTGACCTTATTAAATTCACCTAGAATTCTAATATGGTTAGTCTCTAGTCCCCCGACATTGTTGTGATTTTTAACCTGCAAAATGCAAATACCTCCTTCGGCCTCATGGCCATATCAGAACATCCAAAATGATATAACAACATCTCAAGATCATCTAAGCATATGAATCACAACAACATCAAGAATTAAACATTATCATTTTTAATTAGTTAATCAACTATATCATCATCAAAAATCTACCATACTAGGTCTACTCAAAATATCCGATGTCACATATCTAAATCAACATCTATAATATGTCCATGTCAAATAGTATATCATCAACCACATATAAAAAAAATGTCACTAGTAATCATCAAGCATAATAGCTGAATCTAGATTAATAATAATCTATGATCTAACATCTAAACATCATACTAAAACAAAACATAATAGTGTCCATAATACGATAAATAGTATCAAGATCTGTTTCTAAATGTGTCAAAGGGAAGTGGGCACTATAGGGGCCACTAGGGTCATTATCTTAGGCACTAGTAGGAGGTATGAGGTAATTCTCACCATCCTTAGGACCACCTAGTAGTTTGGCACCAGGAGAGAGTCATGCTAAGAGCTGACTCATCTAGATGTAGGAGTTTTGATGGTATCATGATGAGATGTATCATATAGTTTTGAGACCATTTTTTATAAACTTGAGGTACTTGTGGCATACCTATATATATATATGATGATTTTGGATTTGGTTTATATGCATGATTCTGAGTTTTACAATGATGTTTTACATTGATTAGCTCATGATAGTTATATAGAATTTTATTGTGATGTTGGATGGATGATTATAGATTTATGTAGGATTAGATTATATGTGATGACTATATGATGATGCTATGTGTGTTTCATTACCTCTTAAATGTGATCTAGTTTCATTTATGTGTTTTATGGTTTGATATAGATTATCCATTTTGTTTTTTATTGCATCAGCTAACTTTCGTGTCTAGGTATGGTAGAGGAAGCGAACAAGTTAGTTAGAATAAAGGTTAGTTAGAATGATAAGTTAGTTATGAATGGTTGATACGAGTAGATATGATGGATAGGGGGATGGTAAATCATGTTATATCCTACACACTGTTAGACCTGGAAATACCTCTTATTTTATGTAAGCATTAAAAAAAAGGTAGAATGATATGAGAATCCATAATACTAATATGTGTAGGATACTAAAACACTCAATAAAAGAAATGAAATATGATAAATTAAACAAACAAGAAACCAAATAAGAGAACAAGTATAATTAAATACACTCAAACAAACAATGTTTAATTAAATATACCAATGTTTTTTTATCATGCTACAATACCCAAACGTTCTAGTTATATGTAAAGGGTTAAGATGATGCCCCAAGTGAGGATACATGAAAAGTAAAGAGTGGAGGGTGTAGAAGTCAAAAAATAAGTGTTGTCATGTAAAATATATAGAATGCAAAATTGAAAATTCTAGCCATGACAACTAAGCCCCAACTTGAAAATTTCCCCTCCTAGTCATTATGAATCCTTCCTTAGACCATCCTATAGCTAACACAACCCCTCCAGGTCTATGTAACCCTCATACCAGCTAGGAAGAAATTTTGAATATGGTTTCAAATTTTCTTTCTTGTGTAGGGGAATGAATCTAGATTTATTTCATGATAAGACTAAGCTCATAGATGGAATAATGTTCTCCAAAGCACTAAATTGGCTATTTTTAGCCATATTACAGCATATAGACATTCTCTAGAAGATGGAGGGGGAGAATTAAACCATATGTAAATGTAAAAGAGAGAAATAAATTTATGTAAGGTATTTTATGGAAAATATTGTGAGATAATTGGTTTCAGGAACAAGTTAAGCAAAACTGGGTCATTTTGTACACATGGAGTGAAGGCTCCAATGGTGAAAGAACTTGACTAGATGATTTGGTGAGTTATGAGAGGATTTTGAATCCCTTAAAATACTTAACGGAAAGTTATTGGAATAATATCTATGATGGAAACATAAATTATTGCCCAAGTCTTCAATATTATATATGATAGCTCAATTCATTGTTGTTACTCCTCTATGTTGAAAGGGAAATGGTGCCAAAATTTAAATTACAGGGGAAAATAGCTCCTAATAATTTCTACAATTATATCAAAATGTTATTTAGATTCAAACTCATATTAATTTTGACCCAAAAACACCCTTCCATGCTCTTGGGGTAGAAAAAGAACTCTTGGTGTCCTAAAATTCACTCGACGAGTGACATCAACATTTCAAAATGGCTTGGTTACACTTTTTTACCCTTGGTGTCCCATCGTATTGTCATTAAGGTTAAAATGGGATAATGGGACTCAAAATTTTGACCCCCCTATGGATGTTATGTTTTTGTAACTTAAAAACTTGTGACTTGAGTGGCTAGGTGAGCACAATGCAAAAAATAGAAAACTATCTCATGATGCAGACCCCTTGGCCACATGTTTTACCCATTTATGTCCCCTTGGATTATACCTAAGGTGTAATGGGTACAAGGAGACAAAAAATTGTTACCCTCTCTCTTAGTTATCCCCCACACACATACAAAACCCAATTTTATCTCTCATGTGCTAATTTCCAGGCCCTACGTCTCATTCACATGAAACCACAAGGTAACACTTGTCTAGATCTAGTGTAAGTTATAATTTGTTTTCCTCTTTTTCCCCTTTTCCCTCTTATTCCCTCTTATTTAGGTTGGGACTCCACATCAATCCTCATTCAACTTTGGTTAATCCAGTTTGAGTCAAACTTGAGTTAAAGTGTGCAAGTGAGAGGAAAAAGATTCATATTCAAACACTTACCCATTTTTCTATTTTAAAGATTCATTTTTCCTCCAAAAGCTCATTGTCCTTGATTCCATGCTTGTGAAAATATGTCAGAGGCCTTTATATGATAAAAATGGAAAGTTTCTCATATCTCCCAAACTTATTGTCTGACCCCCATGAGATTTTAACAATAACTCCTCAAAAACACCTTTAAAATGAATCCAACCTTGCATATAATGGTGGTATACATTATTTTTAATGGCCAAATAGATTTCCCTAAAATAAAACTCTTTTTTTCAAATCTATAGAGTTATGTCCATTAAAATCCTCCAAAAAAAGGAGCAAAGCATCCTCATGAATAACGGAAAATTTTGAGACCACTTTCATTCCATTCTGACACTAGGAAGAAAAAATTATAAAATAGTAATCCTTACTAAGCGTCATTTTCAATAAATAATATTTTTTCTAAATAGTTCATTCTTAGATTTTCCATTTCCCCTTGCACACCAGGGAAACTCAAAAGTGAAAAATTAAGCAACTGGTAATTAAAATGGACTTCTCAAAATAAGGCTTACTAAAAATAGTAAGTGTTAGCATATTGGTAACAAACAAGGATGTTGATACTCTCATTCTGAATGAATGCAATTTTGATATCTTTGAAATAGTACAGAACATTATAATGAATCAACAGATTCATGATTTCACATTATGCTTTTGCAGTTGAATAAACGAGAAATTATTTTTTTTAGAGAAGAAGACCATTTCCAATTAGTAGAATATGAGAAATAAGGTGTTTGAGCATCATGGGATTGATTCAATTCAAAAAGGATACATATATATCATGAAGGTGAACTTTGAATCCAAAAAGTGCAAGGTGATGGTTTCAATGTTCTAAATCCAACCTTGCATTCAAAAAGGATCTTTATATTTCCATATAAGTGCAAGTCTCACAGTAGTGTTTCTAAACACTCATTCAATTCTTAGAGTGTTTTTGCATCTCATAGGAGGAGGAATTTACAATCACATCATTTTGACTCAAAAGGAGGTCAAAGGAAGGAAACTTCATTCATATAGCATTCACTCAAGATCTATCAGAACTAGGTTCAACGTCAACAAAAGCTTCCTCATCTCTATATCATGCTTAATTTTAAGAACCCCTCCAAAATATTACTATATAATAGGTGGAAAATCTACAAAAAGATAATTTGCATGGTTGTGGAATGTAAGTAATGAGGGTTTCAAGATGGTGGCGAATGAAGGTTTTTTGAAAGTTACCAGTGACAGGTGTCATTTTTTTTGGGTCTGTTACTAGTCAAAAAGTACTAAATGTTACTGTTCAATATGCATGGAATACCACCAAATGAGTACATAATAGATGTGTTACTGACCTGTTATCACCCTCAAAATTCCCCTCTTTTTGAATTCAAGTTTTGAAAATTTTGAGTCGGCACCGTGGAGTAATCCGTGCTTTTTATTAAAAATATTTTCCTTCATTCGGATGTTGTTGTCAATCCTTCTCTTTAGCTGTGGATCATATGGAGCTTGGTATTGTTTGCAGTATTTCATTCCATGGAGGACAATTTAAAATTCAGGTGTAAAGGTGGGGTTTTTGCCTTTATTTTTATTTTTCCACAGTTATGAATGATAGGTGTATCTTCCCTGTCAATTTTTTCCCCACCATCTATGGGTAGTACATGGACATCTTTGATTGGATGCTGTGTGGTCATGTTTCAAGTGGTAGTGGAAGCCTCCATGCATCCAAATGGTTTAATTCTAAGGGCAGGGCCTAAGGGACAGTCCTCAAATAAGCACAGGCTTTCCACATGTCCCAGGTTCGAAATGAAGATAGAACAAGCCCGAATTAGCTAAGTATGGAAGGTTCAGCAAACAACGCCACATGTTTCATTGACGAAACTTCAAGGGTCTAAGCCAAGGGTAGTTCCCCAAACTTTCACCGGCCCTCCATGTGTCCTAGGCCTAAAAAAGGGATAGATCTGACCATTTAATCAACTAAGTATAAGAGGGTCAGTGGAAGCCTCCACATGCCTCAACGACACAAATTTAGAAGTGAGACCAAAGGTCCAATCTCCAAATTAACTATTGAGGAGTCCAGGACTGGCAGAAGGAGCCACATGTCAGATCGGTGCCCTTTCAGTGGGGTAATCCAAAGCAGAAACTCAAATGAGTTTCAGCTCTCCACGTGTCTAGGGTCCAATAGAAGTCAAGTGGGCAGCAGGTCTGATTCAGCTAAGTATAAAAGAACCAAGAAAAATCTCCAAAGTGTCTCTTTGGTGCAACTTCAAAGGAAGAATCAAGAGTGGGTCCCCAATTATGCACGGGCTCACCATGTGGTCATAGTAAAAGAAGGGTCATATCTGTCCGTTGAATTGGCTAAGTATAGAAGGGTTTTTAGAAGCCTCCACATGTCAGCTTGGTGTAAATTCAAAGGAAAAATTTAGAGGTAGGTCCCAAATATTTTTTAAGCCTCCACGTGTCTAGGGTCAAACATATGACCTCACTAAATAAAAGGGACTTAGTCAAAACCTGAATTGGCCTGCAAAGGGATACGTGGCCATGTTTCAAGTGGTAGCAGGTAGGAGGGCCTTTTTTATGTTTTGATGTTTTGAAAAGTTAAGGTGAGAGGGTGGGTTGTCAGAGTGATTTGGGAATTTTGGTTTTATTTTAGAAAGGCATAAAGTATAAAGTAATCCGTGACTTTGCCATTGAAAATTCAAAGCAGAAAAATGGGTCGTCGAAGTGATTTGGGAATTTGGTCTTTGTTTCCCTAAAGAGCCAAAAGTTATAAAGTGACTCGTGGCCCCACCCATGCCAAGGGATAAAGCCAAATTTTGCACCCGCATCGAAAGTCAAAGTAGGGAAGTGGGTCGGTAGAGGAATTGAGTTTTTGAGCCCATGTTGAAAAGAGGTAAAATTATAAAAGTTACCTGTGGCTCTACTGCCACTCAAGTAAAGCCACATGTTAGGCCTATATTAGAAATGGATGAGCAGGCCAAAATGTTCTGAAGTGCCATTTCTCTATAAGGAAAAAAATACAAAAGGCATCCTCAGGCCTGCTTCAGTTCAAATCTCTCCCACGTGGATTGCTTAAATTCAAATTTTGTAAAGGTAGATTGAAAGGTTGTGACTCAACGCATATGATTTTACTGCTAGGCATGGAAATGGCCTTAGAATTGGAGAAGCTCAGATGTCGGTTTCTTGAATCATTTTTCATCATTTTTGTAACCGAATGTAACCTTTATTTGAAGCTATTTAATTACTTCTCCATGCCATTGTTACGGTTGGATCCTGATACTCTGTAGAAGTAATAGATTCAAAGTAATCAATACAGAAGTTTTCCCCTTTTCTTCCTCTGCTATTCTTTCTTTCCTTATCTAAAAATTTGTGAATCGTCCATCTTTCATGATAAGAAACTTTGTGTTCTTGTTTATATGATTTCTAGAAATTTGTGTCTATGGAATTATATTGGTTATGAAATTGAATGATTCTATTATTCATCTCCTTGGTTCAAAACCTATAAGGTTATACTATATTATTTATATTTCTTGAAGGTATTGTTATGTTCTTCCTTCCTCATATCATTAATTCTTCCATTCTTTCGTATTGATGATCTTGGGGCATAAAGCATTTCAAAGTATCAAGAATCCACACTTTGAAAGTTATACATTTGTATATAAGTTTTACTTCTTGTTTTCAATAAGGAAACCTCTCCCATTAAAGAGGAGGGACTTGCTATCCCCTGACTATCATTTGTTAAAGTTCCATTTAAAAACCCAACAATTTTTGGTGACTCTACTGGGGATTTCATTTCATGCAGATCCCTTTCTAAAAGAACAACTTCAAGATTATTTTTGTTCTGGAGACTCTACGGTATAGACATGGGAAGAAATCTCTCAGGGTTGAGGATTCCCATTTTAAAATTCTAGAGAAAAAATCTTATCTCTTCCAGCAAGAAGGAACACATGAACTCATTCTACAAGCACACCTCCTGTAAAAAATAGAAATTCCAAGGATAGTGTTCCTCAGGAACATCTTAATCCTAATCTCCATGCTTTGATACTTGTTAGTGTTTCAATTCCCCTTCAGTAAATTTTTCCAAAGATGGTAGGCCCTTTGCCTTGGGGACAATAGGTTTGGCCTCTTGCTCTTCCTCAGCCATTGCATGAGTTACCTAGGGGTAACAAGAAAAGTTTTCCCAAGTTCTGGGGTGATGGGAAGGTTCATCCAGATGAACACATTGCAGCATTCATTTTTTCATGTGGGATTCTTGGGGTTGAACATGAAGATGTATTTGTTAGGATTTTGTTGGAGACATGTAGGACAATGCTGTAGATTGGTTTTATCATCTTCCTATTGGGACGATCACTAATTGGAATACCATGAAAACTCAGTTTGAGAAGCGTTTCAAGCCTACTAAAGATGTGCATGCTCTGTTATCACAAATTTATCATATCAATAAGGAACCATTTGAGCCCAAGAGGTATTTTGTGGCTAAATTCAACAAGCTAATTCATAAAATTCCATAGAACACTCATCCAGTGGATCAAATCCAAAAGTTCTTCTTCCTTAATGCTCAGCTACCTGAAGTGAGCTATGCACTAAGGATACCTAACCTTGTAACTCTGGATGTTGATCAACATTTGGCTATCATTGCTGAGGATGATTTAATCATGTCTTGAAAACTGAAAATAGAATCCAATAAATATAAAGATCCTTCTTCTTCATCTTCCATTGGAGCCAATTTTGATTAGTTAGTGTAGAATCTTGCAAATGATCTCATTGCTATCAAGAAATAATTAGCTCAACATACTCCTTACCAAGATATTCTAAGGAAGAATTTTCAGCCCATGAACGATTTTCCTTCTTCTCAGACCAGATTGGATATTGAAGGCCCACCCATCAAGGTTCCGTTCAATGCATCTTGTGAAGTTGAAGAACCTAATGATGAGGAGTGTAATGAACTCTATGAATAAATAGAAGAAGAGGTTGATGAAGAACTAAAGGAGCTTGGTGGATCTCAAGTTCATTTCCTCACCACTTAAGGTACGGATGATGAAGATGAATATGATAAAAGAGTGGTAGATATGAATAGTGAGTCATATGTTGTTATGACTCAAGATTAAATGAACAGAAAAATAAAAGTGGTGTATCCTACTAAGAAGTCCAAGGAGTTTCCTATAACTATTCCCGTGGTTACAACAAGAGGAGCTCCTATTCCCACTGCCTCCACACAAAAGGTGAGTAATGTTAATCCTCCTCCTAATTTTGTTTCCAAAACTTGTTGTTCTTCAAATCCTAAAAATGATAGATCAAAAGTCTCTCAAGTTCCTAGCAATGATTCCCCATCTACCTTTTAATCTTTTGATATCATTGATCACCTCAAAAATACCAAAATCCAAATTTCAGAGGTTGATTTTTACCAAACCCACCCAAAAGCTTTTTCTAAAATGATAAACTTTGTCAATTCCAAATCCAAAGCCTCATCCAATACTTGTAAAGGTATTTTCCCCACTCCCTCTTCCTCACCTCAATCAAGCCTTGTGGCTGTAGTCACTTCCCCTAATGAGAAAATTGAACCATTCTATGTGACTCTTCTCATAGCTGGCAATAAACTCAGTTATTGTGTTATAGACTCAGGAGCATCAGACAATGTAGTTCTTGCAAAATTAGCTCATGCTTTGGTCCCGACTCTAACATGTAGGAAATTTGGAAAGTTCCTTTGGTTGGAAGAATTAAAGATGCACAAATAGCTTTTGCTAATTTTCCAGAGAAGAGGGTCTTAGCCACTATTATGGTAGTCGACATTCCTCCCTCATATGGGATGTTGCTGAGTAGAAATTTTTGTAAGGAGGTAGGAGGTGAAATTGAGATGGATTGGTTACATGCTTTGATCCCGGTCAATGCAAAAATGATGAACATGTTACTTGAGAAAAAAAATGAATACATTGTGCAAAATACTGATGATCCAAAAGCATAGATACTCTATGAAGATACATGGCATGGTAACTACATGATCATGTCACAAGATGAGGAAAAACTTCCTAAGGGAGTGATTCATGATCCTAATGGAATTTGGACTCTAGATTTTGATGGAAGCTACTCTTCAACTAGTTTTGGAGCTGGACTGGCATTGATCTCTCCAGAAGGGAACATTCATCCTTTTTCTTTCAAGCTTTGTTTTGAAAATAAAAACAATACAACTGAATATGAGGCCCTCATACTTGGATTGAACATGGAAAAATAAATGGGAGTGAATAATATTTGTGCTTGTGGTGATGCAGAGCTGATTGTGAAACAAGTTAGAGATCTTTTTCAAGTGAAGAATAGGAGATTGAAACATTATAGAAATATTTTCTAGGATTCCATTGAGTTTATTGATGCTTTCTCCATTGAAGTTGTGCCAAGAGAAAGGAACACTAGAAATGATTCTCTAGCTATCTCAGGATCTCTATTGATTCTTCACCCAGATTTATCTTAGGAGAAATTTACCATTGAAATGATTCATAGGCCCAGTGTACCAAATAATGCAAATAACTGGCAGGTTTTCAATGATGATCAACACTTTCTCTCATTCTTGGAGCTTAGGGATAATTTTGACCAATTGTATTTTGAAGGAAGTGAGACTTTTCCTAGAGATTATGTATACTCTAATGAAGGAGATATCAAGGAATAAATGGATCAAGATGGTTGCATAAAATTGAAAGGTAACAATATCCATAAAGGGATGGTGAGTTTGGAAGATATCTTTGATAAGCATGATAGGTACATTAAGTCTAAAGCTTCCTAAGGAGCTCGACAATCTGCTGAATGTGAAAAGATTAATATTAGGAGTCTTGATGAACCCAAGATGGTGAAAATTTGAAAATGTTGCACTCAAGAGGAGAAGAAGAAGGTAGTAAATCAAATAAAAATGTATGCTAATGTTATTTCATATTTGTATGATGATCTCAAGGATTTCTTGCCAAAGAAGATGCAACACTTTATCCCTCTGAAACCTGGGATCAAACCGTTCAAGTAGAAAAAAAGTCAATACAATCCCAAGGTTGCTTCCACTATTTTTCAAGAGATCCAAAAGTCACTAAAGGAAAATATCATCTTCCCTATACATCATTCAACATGGGTTGCCAACATTGTGCATGTCAGGAAGAAGAATGGTGAGATTCATATCTATGTGGATTTTAGGAATTTTAATGAGGCCTCTTTGAAGGATAACTATCCTCTCCCCATGACGGATCAAGTTTTTCAAGTTGTCACAGGCTCTAAGATGTTATCTATGCTTGATGGATTCTCTGGATATAATCAAGTGGAATTCAGTACCCTAGATCAACACAAAACTACTTTCACTACTCCTTAGGGCACCTTTTCCTACAAGAGAATTTATTTTGGTCTTTTCAATGCTAGTTACACCTTTCAAAGGGAAATGAACTTGGCTTTTGGTAGTCTAAAGGTAAAGTGTGTTGTAGTGTACCTTGATGATTTGATTATTTTCTCCAAAACAAGGGCATATCACTTTCAACATCTTGAAACAGTCCTCCAGAAATGCAGAGAACATGGAGTTTCTCTCAATCCAAAGAAGTATGTACTTTGTGTCACTAAAGGCAAGTTATTGGGGAATATTTTCTCCAAATAGAGAATCAAGATATATCTATATTGAGTTCAAAAAATCCAGTAGATTCCTCTTCCTACAAACAAAATGGGTGTCCACTCTTTCTTTGGAAAGATAAACTTCCTGAGGATATTCATTCCTGATTTTGTAGAACTAACTATGAGCATTTCTCACATGATGAAAGGAAAGAAAAAATTTGGTTGGAATTTTGAGGGTAAGGAAGCATTTGAAGGTATCAAGAAATCCATTGCTAAAACTCCCATATTAGCATGTCTTGATTTCAACAAGGATTTTATCATCTATTGCTATGCTATAGAGAATACCTTGGCTGTTGTGCCAACTAAAAAGAATTATGAGGATCATGAAATTCTAATTTCCTCATGAGATATGTTCTGAAATATCATGGATTGAAATATACTATGATGGAGAAACATGCTTTTACGGTGGTCAAAGTTGTCAAGAAATTTCATTTTTATATTCTTAATTCTCACTTTGTTGTGCGTGTACCTGATACAACCATCAAGTCTACTCTTACACAACAGGAGTTTGGAACTAAGAGAGGAAATTGGGTAGAAAAAGTCCAAGAATATGAACTTGATATCAAGCCAACTAATCTTGTCTATGGAAAAGGATTGTGTGAACTTATTGCTGAAGGAGCTGATGCAGAATTGTCCAAAGAAGGAGTTAATGTTCATGTTGTCATCTTCCTCAGTTCAAAAGATGAATGGTATGATGATATTGCACATTTTCTTACTTATAGAGAGTGTCCATCTCACTTGAGTTCCAAGGAAAAGATGGCTATTAAGCTAAGGTCTACACAGTATGTATTGTGGGAAAATTCTTTGTTCAAATGATGCACAGATGGAAGATTCTTGAAGTGTGCAGACACAGAGCAACAAAAGAAGTTGTTATTAGATTTTCATGATCAGGCTTGTGGAGGCCATTTCTTTTCTATTTTCACTTCCCATAAAATCCTTCATGCAAGGTACTATTGGACTATATTGTTCAGATATGCATCAAAATGGGTAGGTAAGTGTGAAGCTTGTCAGACTTTTTTTAGGAGACCTAAGATGGATGCTTTACCACTAAAAATAGTAGTGCTTGATGAGCCTTTTCAAAAATGGGGATTGGATTTCATTGGAACTCTTAACCCACCTTATAGTTCTATACATACTCATGTGCTAACTGTTACAGACTACTTCACAAAGTTGGTAGAGGCTATTCCAGTCAAAAGCACTACTTCTGAGGTGGTGTATAATTTCATTAAAGAGAACATATTTATAAGGTTTAGGGTACTAAACAAGATTATGACTGATAATGCTTCAAAAAAAATTCTTCTGAGATGATGGATTTCTGCTATGGTTATGGAATTTCAATTTCTCATTCTTCATAAAACTACCCCCAAGTGAACAGATAAGCAAAATCAACAAATAAGAATCTAGTAACCATAATTCAGAAGCTTATCAATGAATCTCAGAGGAATTGGCATAAGAAACTTTATGATGATCTCTGAGCAGATAAAATTATACCCAAAAGAGTAATTAGGATGTATCCTTTTCAAGTGATATATTGTGTTGAATCTCAGTTTCCAGTAGCATTATAATTACCAGCCTTGCACTTAATGAAGGTTATTGAAGATTCAAGTTTTACCAGTTCCTTGGACAAGAGGATCATGTATCTCCAAAATCTGGATGAAGACAGGTTGCACGTTTTTGATACAATCTCAGCTCATAAACTGAGGGTGAAAGATTTGTTTGACAAGAAGACTAGACCCAGATATTTTAAAGTGGGAGACATTGTTCTTCTATGGGGAAAAAGACATGAACCTCAATGAAGCCATGGTAAGTTTGATTCTCTTTGGCTTGGTCCTTTCAAAATTAGGCACTTTTCTAGAGAAAATTCATTCTATTTGGATTATATGGATGGATCCCCTCTCCCACTTCCTTATAATGGGAAGTATTTAAATTTGTTCAAGTCCTAGGTGACTAGGCATTCCTTTTATATATTGTGTAAAGTGTTTTGGTTTTTGGTCATTCCTTTGTGTTTTGTTTATGTCTTTGCTTTTTAGGTTTTTTCCCTTTCGTCTGTTTTGTTTTCTGTATTGGTTTTTCCTTTGACTATATTTGCCCAATGGATAAGGAAATGGTCTACTTTCCCAGATTTTTTCTATGGTCCTTGATCTTTCTTTGTTCCTTTATCAAGTCATCCCCAGAAAGAGCCAGATATTGTCGCCCTCAAAATTCCCCTCTTTTTGAAGTCAAGTTTTGAATATTTTGAGTCAGTACCATGGAATAATATGTGCTTTTTCTTGAAAATATTTTCCCTCATTCAGATATCATTGTAAATCCTTATCTTTGGCTGTGCATCGCATAGAACCTAGTATTGTTTGCAGTATTTCATTCCATGGAAAATAAAATAAAATTCAGGCCTAAAGGTGGGATTTTTCCCTTTCATTTTATTTTTCCACAGTTTTGAATGATGTGCATATCTTCCCTGTCAATTTTTCCCCAACATCCATGGGTAGTACATGGACATCTCTGATTGGATGCATCATGGCCACGTTTCAAGCGGTAGCGGAAACCTCCACATGTCCAAAAGACACAACTCCAAGAGAAGGGCCCAAGGGATAGTCCTCAAATAACCGTAGGATTTCCACGTGTCCCAGGTCTAAAATGAAGACATAAAAATCCTGAATCAAATATGTAAGGTTCAGTGGATAGCGCCACATGTTTCATCGATGCAACTTCAAGGGTCGAAGCCAAGGGCAGTTCCCCAAACTTGCGCTAGCCCTCCACGTGTCCCAAGTTAAAAAAAGGGACAAAGCGAACCGTTTAATAAACTAAGTATAAGAGCGTCGGCAGAAGCCTCCACGTACCTCAATGACACAAATTTAGAAATGAGACCAAAGGGTCAATCTCCAAATGAGCGCTAGTTCACCATGTGGTTAGAGTCAAAGGAGAGACAAAGTCAGCCATTGAGGAGTCTAGGATCGATGAAAGGAGCCACACGTCAGCTCGAAACCCTTTAAGGGAGCCAATCTAAAGTGGAAAATCAAATGAGCACCATATCTCCACGTGTCTAGGGTCCAACAGATGTCAAGTGGGAAGTAGGTCTGAATCGGCTAAGTATAAAAGAACCAGAGGAAGTCTCCACGTGGCTCTTCAAAGAAACTTCAAAGGAAGAATCAAGAGTGGGTCCCCAACTGTGCGTGGGATCGCCATGTAGTCATAGTCAAAGAAGGGGCAGAGTTGGCCATTGAATCAGCTACATATAGAAGGGTTTGCGGAAGGCTCCACATGTCAGATTAGTGTAACTTCAAAGGAAAAATCTAGAGGTAGGTTCCAAATGTGCGTTAAGCCTCCACGTGTCCAGGGTTAGACATATGACCTCTCCAAACAAAAGGGACTTAGTCAAAAACACAAAAATACTAAACTGGCCCGCAAAGGGAAATGTGGCCATGTTTCAAGTGGTAGTGGGTAGGATGGCCCTTTTTGTGTTTTGATGCTTTGAAAAGTCAAGGTGGGAGGGTGGGCCATCGAGGTGATTATGAAATTTTTATTTTATTTCCAAAAGATGTAAAGTATAAATTAAGCCGCAACTCTTCCGTTGAAAATTCAAAGTAGAAAAGCGGGCCATCAGAGTGATTTGCGAATGTGTGCTTTGTTTCCATAAAGATCCCAAAGTTATAAAGTGACTCGTGGCCCCGCCCATGCCAAGGGATAAATTCAAATATTTAGCCCACATCGAAAGTCAAAGCGGGAAGGTGGGTCCGTAGAGCAATTTGAGTTTTTGAGCCCACATTGAAAATATTTAAAATTATAAAAGTGACCCGCGGATCCATCACCACTCAATTAAATACCACGTTAAAGGCCTATATCAAAAGTGGATGGGTGAGTTAAAATGTTCTGAAATGACATTTCTCTAAAAGGTATAAAATACAAAAGGCATCCTCAGGCCTACTTCAGTTCAAATCTCTCCCACGTGGATGGCTCAAATTAAAATTTTGTAAAGGTAGATTGAAAGGATGCGATTTAACGCATCTGGTTTTTCTGCTAGGCATGGAAATGGCCGTGACATTGGAGAAGCTTAGATGTCAGTTTCTTGAATCATTTTTCATCATTTTTTGTAATTGAATGTAACCTTTCTTTGAATCTATTTAATGACTTCTCCAAAATGCTGTTAGGGTTAGATCCTGATACTCTGTAGAAGTAATAGATTTGAAGTAATCAATGCAGAAGTTTTCCCCTTTTCTTCCTCTACTATTCTCTTTCCTTGTCTGAAAATTTACAAATCATCCATCTTTTATGATAAGAAAATTTGTGTTCTTGTTTATATGATTTCTAGAAATTTGTGTCTATGGAATTATATTGGTTATGAAATTGAATGATTCTATTATGCATCTCCCTAGTTCAATATGTATAAGGTTATACTCTGTTATCTATATTTCCTACAGGTATTGTTATGTTATTCCTCCCTCATCTCCTTAATTCTTCCATTATTTCATATTGATGATCTTAGGGCATAAAATGTTTCAAAGTATCAAGAATCCACACTTTGAAAGTTGTACATTTGTATAGAATTTTTTCTTCTTTCTTTCAATAAGGGAACCTCTCCCATTAAAGAGGAGGAACTTTTTGTCCCCTGACTATGGTTTGTTTAATTTCCATTTAAAAACCCAACATGACCGATGAAAAAATTGATATATATGTTAACCGTCAATAGAAAAATAATAAAATCTATGTTAATGGCTAACAACAAAACACAGACATATGTATTATCAGCCGATAACAAAATATTGGCATATATGTTACCGACCGACAATGAAAAACTGACATATGTATTACTGGTTGATAACAAAAACTACCATATGTGTAACTAGCTGGCAAAAATTCATTGACATATGTGTAACTGAATGGTAACAAAATACTGACATGTGTTATTGGCCGGGACCAAAATATTTTTGTTGACATTGAGAGTTGTGATTATATTCCTTAATGGTAACAGGCTATATACTTTTGCTACCATTTTCACCCAATAATACTATTGGTTTTGTTGTCGTCCATCTTTTCCAAGGCCACATGTCTTTAGCCTTTATATATGGGCCATGGCCCACTACCATTTCCTTGCCTATATATACCCATCCCCACTCATGTTTTCCCATTTTCACTTACAGATTTCTCCAAGAAATGTTTTTAGAGCTCCAGCCTCAAGCCTTCTCATCTACTTCCAATATTTTATCCTCCATCCTTCTCTCCCACTTCCAAATTTGTTCTATGATTCTTGTATAAATGTATCTTTCATTTTCCAACACCTCTTTTTTTCAAAGAATAAAAACATCAAGTATACAAGATTTAAGAATTTAATTACACCTAGAAAAAATACCTTTAAAACAAATTCATATGTTTATCTAAACATATTGTATTCGTAGTAAATACAATTACTAGAATACCCTAAAATAATTAGTTAATCTTATTATATTGGTAGTTCAAGGTTCTACGTACTTATTTGCATGCCTTAGTATTAAATAGAACATAAGTTATTATATAATTTAATAAAAGTGTATAATAGTTTTGATGACACTTTTACTGTTGCATTACCATCCCACCAATTCGTCATCAGAATACTGCATGATAATATTCATCCTCTAACTGGGCTACCCCATCAAAATGCATTTCCTATAACCACCAAATCCGTTATACCTTATGAGAAAATGAATTTTTTAGAGTGTCATTACAATCTATCTATTGAGGTTGAGGTTAATAATTCCTCCAAAAGAGGGATTAACACATAATCTATTAAAGAACAATTTCTCCTAGAAATGGTAGAATTTTTCCAGTCCCGCATCATGTTACAAGGAAGATACACTGACATTCCTTAGTGGGCACCATACTACCTTCTCAAAACTATTTATGGTGTTATATTCGATTGGTGCACATTTCTTTCATCAAGGTTTCATGTTGACCTTACTAGAGCCAAATTGAATCATGATGTAGTTATTTCTTGTCCTTTTTATGTTCTTACTTTATATTATGAGGATTTTTTATGGACTGAAATCAATAGTTGTTCCAACTACTCTATAAGAGAATATGGATAACCTTGGAATTCATTTGGACCAAAATTTCATGAGTATGTTATTTTAAAACTATTTAATATTGATTCTTTTAAAAAATTATTTTTAAATCAATTCATATAAATATATAATCTTTAATTTAATAACTTTGTTTTGAACATGTCAAAGAAAGTGAAACAATGGAATGTTGTAATGTGGCAGTTCACACATATAACCCTGTTGGGCCTGATGGTTTTGGTTACAATAATATAATGATGTCACCATGACTAATGAATCTTTGGTGATCACTAGCATCCAACAACATAGAAGGATAACACTAGCCAAATGGATCCACAGTTATATGGATTCATCCTGGTCCCACAGCCAGGAAAGAACGTGTGCTTCCAATATGTAAAATCTATGTTTTAATATATACATATTGCCTAATTGTTTTCATTTTATAAAATTATTTTACAAACTAATGATAATATAAATCTATGGTTCTTTACAATGACACATTTCATTATACTAATGTGCAGCCTTTTCCAGCACATCAATGACTTTAAGACACATGGTGTCTACTCATACTGGTGCAGATGCTACATACATAGTTGAGAAAGAAGAGATTGAGTTTGTACCATTTCATCGCCCATGCCCTTCAATTTATGGTACTAAGTAACTAATAAATAATGAATTAAATTTTATTTATATCAGTATTTATTTTAGGAATTTATCAATCTTTTAAATTCATTTTTGCTAAATTTATGTTTTATAGTGCCACTACCCCCCTTCCACCCAGTGCCATAGTCTTTTGATTATGGATAACAACATTCCCAACGTAAGAAATATCAATTGATTTCATTCTTATTAATTTAAAGTTCTTACTATTTTATTTTTTGTCTTTATTATTTCAAGAATCAACATATTGAATTTGATATTGTCAAAGTATTGATGCTTGTAGATGTTTTGTAAATGCAATCTAAAAGTTAACCCATGGTCACAACCACCCCCACTTCTCTAGTTCAACACTTTAGGAGTACATCAGTTCTACCTCCCCTTCCACCTTCAACTTATGGTAAGAGGAAGAAGATTGTGTTCCCTGGAATGAGCAGGGGGACACAAAATTTCACAACATCATAGTTCCCCAATTTTTTAATTAGCAGCATGCAGAATGCCAGAGGCACTTTTTTTTTAAATAAAATTGATATGGATGAGATGTATCTCAGATTTGAAATCCTGTATGACATGGAAGAGGTAGCAAAGAATGCCGAAGATCTATCTCAATATACATGTAAGGAGGTGCAAGTGCTATCCTCTTCATATCCTCCTTCCCAAATTGGGCAGGAAATTTTGGATGATGATGTGAAGATAAACATTTTAGTACACATCCTTGTGTCTGATAATTCTAAAACCCTTGTCATGGAAAATGTTATTCCTAACATTAAGAAGATGAATATTTGGGATATCAGAGTGAAAGATCTAATATAAGAAATTAATGATAGATATAATAATTTTAAACATAGAGAAAGACTTTTTTCAATGATTAAAAATGAACCAGTGATGATTGATGCTTTACTTGCTCAAGAACAATATAGCAATGCATTCACTAATAATATTTACAATGGGTATAAATTTTTGAGTATAATGATTAATAGATTAGGTAATTTGAATTCTAAGGTGTAGTCTTACTACAAAAAGTGGAATATAGACTAGAAACTTGTCACTATTGCTAATATAGAGAAAGACTTGGTCATTATAAGTTATAATTTTCTTTTAGATTATTATATATATATATATATATAGTTATCATTTATATACTTCTAAATACTAATTATTGGATTTTAATTGCATTCAAAATACCATAATTTGAAGACAGAGGTGCAAGTGTTAGATGAGCACCTGAAAAAAGTGAGAGAGAGTGTCCATGGGGTAATCAATTTTAAATAAAACCTTGTACTGTTAAACAAACATAACAATACTTCACAGAGATTATAAAAGAGAATGGACTGGATCCAAAGATTATTTTAAAGAAAAAAATGACGAGGATCCTTCTCTCCTTTTAACAGGAGATGCATCTCATGAAGATAAAGAAAATTTCAAAAATATTAATGCAATTGCAAAAGAATTAGTAGAGTCTGGTGTAATAAAATATATTTCAAATGTTGTCGATGTTATAGAATCTGACCAAGGAAAAGTTTCCAAATGAACTTGAATTAAAAAAAATTATGTGAATAATTGTATGTCACAAATGAAATTTTAAAATATTATCTTTATGTGAAAGTTTCAATCTTTTTTTTTCTCTCATGCCTATTATCGAATGATTTTTTTTGTCTTTTATCGTTTTTTCAAGCTTGTACAGTTCATGAATAGTATACATGGATTATAGAATATGAATTTACATTGTTTAATTTAGTTTCAAAAATTTTTGCACTCAATATTTAAAACTTGGATGCGCATATTGTTGTCGAATCTTGATAGTTGGTTCATCATGTAAAGATTATCTCCAATAATCATGATGGGATATAGACTACTACGTTTTTTAATTAATTCTAATAATCATGATGGGATATATGGATAATAATATATTTTCAAACATGTTTTCTTGTGGAATTGATAGTGAGAAATAAAATATTGAACATACTTTCCTAGTAAGGAACTTTAATTTTATTGCATCATCCAGTTTGCATATTGTACAAATATCTACCATCTATTATTTCCAAAAATTATAAAATATATAGAAAGGATTTTTAAAAATTCCAAACATTATATGAATAATATATGTAAATTAAATTGAAAAATTAATCGAGTCACAATATATATTTCAGAAAATGAATACTTTCAACTGTCTAGTAGTTTAAATAGCCCTATCCTTAATGCTCATTCATCACTTATTTTATCTGTTGTTGTTTTTGGTCCAGTAGAGTCTAATTAAATTTCACCATAATTACATACTCCATTTTTTTCTATCTGATTAACAACTTTGTGCTCTACAAGATATGTCGATGTAGCTAGAGATATTTCATATTGAAAGGTTTCGCTATTTCATATTGAAAGGTTTCCACTTTGTATCTTGAAACATAGAGACTCAAAAAAGTTTCAAATTCTTGTCCATTTTTTTACAAAGTTTTGATTTCACAAATGTAAGTGCACTAAATACCCTTTCATCTTCAACAGAGCCAAGAATCATTTTCTGTATGAGTTCATATAGTTTGAAGTATTCACTTATATTTTCTCTCAGAAAGCTACTCTGATACATCTTTCTTCACAACAATGTGATAGCTCCCATTTATGATGGTTCAAAATAGTCTTATATTGATCATTCATGATAAATGAAATTTTTTGTGACTATGATATGGGTAGTTTTTTGTCAAATATACCTTTAAATTACCCTCCATCAACATCTGAAGATTTGTAAAACTGCTCCATAAGTGCAGTCATGGATTTCCCAAAGTTTGTAGCTCTTTGTTATTCACGAATCATCAGATTCCAGAAAATGGGATTTACAAATCCCATGGCCTCAAGTAGATCACTATTTTAAAAAGTTCTCTGATATATGAAAATAATGTTTCAGATATCTTTATCAATTTTTTTCTGTATCATAAATTATAGCTTCAAAAATAATGGTTGTAATTGGTAATTCCTCAATTTCAGAACCTATTACATAAGGATCTCTATATAGGGTGTGCATTGGAATTTTTTTCCCATCAACTGAAATACAAATATGACCACTGATATTGAACTTTAAATATCTGTTGAGATCTTTTGTATCTTTCAAAACCTTCCATCTACTGGAAATTGGCTTCTAAAACTAGTCATGGGTGGTATATAAGGTATCCAAAAATCATACATACTTGTCTCCTTAATTTTATAAAATAAACAATGTATATAGATATTTCGTGATCATGTTTCACCAAGTTGTTTATTTCCTTAAGCATTAGAAACATACTGCATAAAGTTAATAATGTCTCTAAATCTGTCAAACGATACAATAGATCTTTATCCTTGTCCACTTCTCTTCTATTCTTGAACATATAGCCTACTAAGGACCTTTATTCCTCAAAAATCCTATAAGATGGATCATAAAATGATATCCATCTTGTGTAAACATATTTTAGCAGTTTTTTACCATTTTTTATTCCAACAAAAAATTTCTGAAAATCCAAAAATATTTTAGGATTGGTTGACATATATGATTGCAAGTCCGGTATAATCTCCTCCACTTTAGCAACAATTTAAAAATTACTTACAATATTGTAAGCCATATTCATTCTTTAATCCATGCAGTGAATAAGTATCACGTAATTGGCTATGTTTATTTATAGATGAATACAAAGTCTAGTTTTGTGGCCTTATATGACATCTGCGCTATCAGCTCCTACACAAATAATCTTTGTAGAGATTGAATAATAATCCATACCAGTGATTTCCTTCAAACTTTTAATAACAAGTTTTGCAGAGGTTCTCATAATTATAAATCCTCTAACATGATAGGTACCTAAGATGACTTCTACCTTCTACTTTGAAATGTGATTTGGTCTTTAGATGGTGTAATCTTGTGACTATGGAAATCATGTTTGTAGTAGAAAATAATTCATCCTTTTTGTAGGTACACTATGTCATGTTTTACTATCTTTAATAAGAGCAACCCACCTCCTTATGCATAATTAGTTTGTTGCTTGAATTGAGAAATTTGGTTTCAGTTTTTATAAACTCTTCATTTAGAATAGCATTACGTTGGATCAATTCCTTTGATCTAAGGAATGCTTTTAATTCATAATATAGTGATCATAACGACCAAGTTTGTTAGATCATTTGATTGTTGGATTCAAACTATGCTAGAGAATTAATAAAGTCTTCAGAACCTGTAGTATGTCGAATACTAATGTCATGGATGGTTCTTCATTTAATTTATTACAATTATTTATTTGAATGGGAACCTATTTTAACTATATGTTTAATGTTAAGTGACTATGTCCTAGAGATAAGTCTAACGTATGTCTCTTTGATCTTTTGAAATTAAGATGTCGTGACTTGAACTTGAGACCTACCTATGGACCTATGTTGATTTCCTCAACTAATGTTAACCTAACTTAAAATGTGGCTAACCTTGAGTGGGACTAAGGAACACATAGACATTGGGTGGTTGATGGCATTAGTTTTAATGTAAATAAATGAGATTTAATTCATTCTTATCTTTTCCTACCACAAATTTTTGCATGGGCATTGGAAAAGTTGGGGAAAGTTGAGTTGGCATCTCCACTGAATTTGGTTGCATGCAAATTTGAATTTACTCTTCGCCAAAAGTGGATATGACGGTGGCATGGAAGATGGAGGGAACTGAAATTCCTTTTCATTTAATGTTTTTGAATTTGGCTAAAACCTCTTAGGAAGGTACATGAGGGGTTTTGGTTATTTTTGATCTTTTGGTTCATTTGTGAACCGAGATCTCCATGAGATTGTTCCCACTCTTCAGTTCAATACTTGCATACCTGTAACTCTTGCATGGCTGTAATTTTTCATGGCTTTGAAATTTTATTGGACACTGGGAAAAACTATATAAAGGGTAAGTGTTGATGGTTCAGTTGACATTTCACGGCAAGGAAGAAGCTAATGAAGTTTTTCTTGGATATCTCCTACAAATCAATAAAGGAGAAGCGATATTAGTCATGATAGGATCTTCCCATTAAGTTGTTTTGATTTTACTTAAATGATTCATTAAAAGAACTCTACTCTTAGGGATAAATTGGTTTCTGTTTGATGTTTTGATCTCTTCTTTAGATTCTTGTATTATTTACTATGATTATTTTTTGACTTCACTGTTATCAGTTTTGATTCCCTTATTTTGAATTAATAAGTTATTCTTAGCTTCTGTTTGATCCTAAGATGAAGTTGTAACCATTTTTTCTTTTTTTAAGCTGTCTTAAACTTGTGAGTAACTCAATTTCTTAAATTTTTAGAACTTGTTTGATAAGATCTTGTATCACCTTTGTGAGAACACTTCAGAGTATAAAATTTTGAGTAACTCAACTAATGTTTGAACTTGAATCAATCTTTTTGGGAAATAAAATTTTATGTCTTTGGGTTTAACATAGTCTTCTAAGTATGATGGAATGTTCAAAACTTGTGATTGTGCCTGACGTTTCTTTTATCACTCTCTGGTTGTGATTCTGGGTCTTTTTCTAACCTTCTTGTTTCAATCATCTGTTCCAGTGGTTATTGAGGAAGATACATTGTTCTGAGTTTGGTTTTGAAAGAATCTTTCTTTTGTTAAAGAATTGTTATATCTTTTTCATTTACCAATAGAGGATTTGGAAATATTATCTATGTTAGCTCCTTGAAAGGATTTATTGCTTGGGAAAGGGTAATTTAAAAGAAGTGTTATTATGTCTTCTATTATTTTGATAACTTGGGTAACCTCTAAAATTGATATAATTGATGCTTAGAAGGGGAAAATATCTTAGGATTTAGCTCACTATGATACAGTTGTTGCTATCGATTTGTGAGTATGAATAGTTCTTTGAACATTAATGGTTGTACTGGATTAGTCTATTTTATTGGCCTTGGGCCATCAAACTTGTTTTCAGTTCTTTTATCAATGAAGGAAAAGTTATCTCTGTATAAGGAATGCGTGTTTGGGGGCGTAGCTTTGTCATTATTCAATCGTATTTTCTTTAAATCATCTAGGTCTAGAAGGACTATGAAGACTTACTCATATGTTAATTCTATTCCTTTTTCCACCATATCCATGGAAAATGGTTACTTGTTTTTGATGTTATCGTTACTATTATCTTGAGTGATGAAAGGTAATGATTGTTATGGGTCATCATTTCTTCCCTTCTTTAAGACTGTAGTCATTCAATTCCATCTTTGATTTTTCTCTATTTGGGGAATTTTGGTAAAGGACAGTAGAGAATGGACTACCTAAATATGTTCTTGTTTATAGCATGATCTTTTTCTAATGATGCTTACAACATTGAATATACAATATCTCTCTCCTTTTATTTCCCTTATGTTTCAATCTTGATGAGGGAATTGTCCAGTTGGCCTGTTTCATATTAATTTCACTAGGAATTTCTTGAAGAATTATGTCCATTTGTGATAGAACAGTTTAGCTGAAGCATATTTTTCTTAGGAGGATTGTTGTGTTGGTTGAAAATATTCTGAGTAATTCTTTTTCTTTTTATTTGGTGAAAATTATTGGAATGGTTGAAGGAGATAAAGTTCATTGTTAGATCCCTCCATTCTACTAGTTTTCCTTAGCATAGAAATTGATGTATCTCTAAGGGATTGTGTGCTTAGTTCCAATTGCATGTCAATTTGATCTCCTCTTTTATGGAAAAGTGTTTAGTGTTGAACTTGAACTTAGATTGGTCTCTAATTCTGAATTTGAGTTATATGATTCTTAAATTAGAAACTCTTTACTGAATATGTTATTTGGTTCACCCTAAACCTATTCCTATTTTTTATTTGATCTTGGCATCTCATATTATAGGATGGAATTAGGTCAAATAAATTATGAGATGAAATTATTATTGTTCTATCTATTGTTGATCTATTCGTAAGAGATAGTAGGGATAGTTATATTCTCATGTTAGATAGGATTAAATGGGAAGTGAATAATGTATAATGATATATGAAAGGAAAATTGGGATTTTGATGGAATAGTATTTACCTGGATTAATGTTTTAATTATTTTTATGTAAAACAATAGTAAGAAAGTTGAATTTTTTTATATCATGATCTATTCTTAATTATGATATGGTTTATCACCTTACCTCTCTCTCTCTCTCTCTCTCTCTTTTGTGACATGTAATTCTTATTGGTATGTCTTTTAGTAATGCTTAAATTGTTTCATAATAGCAGAGTTATCTTTATGAAATAGTCAACTAAAATAACATCTTTTTAATGATTAGTGCTTATCATGCTCAGTTCAATGAACTGATCTGTGCTAACAATTTTTACAAACGGACTTCGTAAGTGATGAAAGGAGAAAAGATATTTAGAAACTTACATTTTTTTATCAAAGAGAATGGCTCTTTTTATGATGAAATATGGTTCATTACTGAAATGTACTTTATGGAAAAGAAAGTTGTATTTGAAATTGATTCAACTATTGTTGTTTGGCTTTAGTAGTGTCTGAAGCGTTCGGACTTATTAAATGTATGAATCTTTGGATGAATAAAATATTTGTGAAATTTTTCTATTTGATGTATTTCCTTAGGAAATCAATGAGTGGAAATGTTAGGTAATTCTCTACTTTTCAGTCAGTAGCTTACTCTTTGGATTGGGATAGAATGGATAGAGATTAGGGGTACTAGATGTACTACTCTCTCTAGAGAAAATACAACTTAATAAGTTGACATTATTGTATGGATACTCAACAAATTCAATTTAAATAATCATTAACCTTGTATAAGAAAAAGGGGAAGGCAACTTCCTGGAAATGATTAATAGACTATCTTAAGATCTCTTAGAAATAAATCAAAAATTTATCTTTGATTAGTTGATGGTGTGCTATCTCATGAAGAGTTCTTGAACTAGATTATGAATGTAGGGAAAGTAAATTAAATGGGGTTAGAATTCATTACATTAAAGTCTAATATAAAAGGAATTTTCTTTGAAATTATATAAGCTAGGGTTTGAGTAGGAAATAAGAAACAACATTGTCTTGTTGTTGAATCTGTTATGTGAAACATAGATTAGAATGGTAATGGATTAAAAACATAACTTATGAAATTATTGGAAGCATATGTATCTGCATACCCACTCTAATTGTAGTTTTAACTTATAACCCTAATGGTAAATGAAGCTAGTTTTTCAGAAGGACTACTGCAATTAATCCTTAATGAAGACAATTAATATGTCATTAAATTTTTTCTAAGGTATATTCATCCAGATGAGGAGAACTCAGTTGGATGTTGAAACATGCCAACTGTAGTAAAATACCTTCATGAAGACTTGGATCTTCATGAGGATATTGTATTGCAGTTGACATTTTGTGACACCCTTTAGAGTTTAATCAACTAGATCTACATAGATTCATACTTGTTCACAGTTCTACCCTAGGTAGAGTTAGGGGCATGTTCTAGTGTCAGGGTCAACTCACTATGACTTAGGATAATTAGACACATGCAATTGACTTGGGTCGATTGAGTATGAATATGTACTCTTAGTCACTGTGAGCATTCCTCCACACTAGACTATGTTGCTAACCTTGGCTAGGGTTAAATCTTGAACAAGAGGATTGACAGGAGTCAGTAAAGACCATTCTAGATAACAAATGAAGTGGGTTGAAGGATGTATTCCGATGATGAGTATGTTTTCTAAGAATATAAACATGAACAACATGTTTTAAATTTTTTCCAAAGTGTTGCAAGTTGTTGGTTACATTGTCCTATGTCACCTAGTTTAAGAAGCAGTATTTCAAATGAATAACGATAACATATATTCAGATAGGGATCTTAAACATAACACTTAATACCCTGAAAAGGGTAAAGGAACCAAGTATACTTAGTATACAAAACATTAAGTTAACATGAGGGATCAGTATGATACCGAGTAATGAAATGAGAGATTGTTATCTTATCGAGTCATTTACAGATGCATATGGTTGTTGTTATGAGATTGCTTAGATTTGGAATGTATGTTCTAAATTACCATTATTTAGAATAGAGAAAATTATTAAAAAAAATTCCCTTGTTTCTAAAGTATTAAATTGGGAATGTTACATCTTGGTATCAAAGCTGAAGGTTGCATCTCTTAGACCTATTGTGTCCATAATATGATAAAAAATCAAATTTTCTTGTTAACAAAAAATGGTTAGAATAAGAAGTACTGTAAACAACCCACCACCAGGTGGAGAAGAAAATATTACCAAAAAAATCAATGAGATCCTTATTTTCCTGTTGGACACAGTAGATTGTCTAGTTTTTCTTGAACAAAAAGTAATGGGAAATGAGGAGGAAGAATAAGATGATGGTAGTAACAATCAGCCACCTCCCGTGGACAATGCCAATGTTGGGAATTTGGGTGTTGATAAAAATAATGTAGCCAATGCTAATTTTAATGTACCCAATCAACCTGAGAATAAAAAGGAAAAATTGGTAGCTGAACTCACTAATGACATAAAAAAGATAAGTCCACCCAAGTTTGACGGAACTAGACTAGGAGTGGAGCTGAGAAATGGCTCAATGAAATGGAGAAGTACTTTGCAATAAGGAACTTCTCTGAGGAAACAAAAGCAATATGGGGAGCTTATCAACTTTCCCATGAGACATATTCTTGGTGGGACAACTGTAAGGATGAGTTAAACATTGATGAAACAAACATCCCTTTGGATCAATTTAAAAATTATTTTATGAAATGATGGCTGCCACAACTGTATTATGATCAGAAAATGACTAAATTTTAGAACTTAGCTCAAGGAAAGTTAACTATAACAGAGTACTGGGAGAGGTTTACCAAGCTCCTTAAGTATGTACCTTTGTATCAAACTGACGAGAAGTTCAGGATATGGAAATTCATTATGGGATTAAATCTCATTATAGGTGGTGAAGTGGATGTTCACATCCCAACCACTATGGAAGGGGTTATTGAAAAAGCCATAAGGCAGGAGTAGAAATTGAAGGAAATATCTACCCATAAGGAAGAAAATAGAAAGAAAGTTCCAAATTCTTCTTCAACCCTTGCACCCAAAAGGGGACCATGGAAAAATTTTGGTATTATTTTTTTTACTGATAATAACAAGAAAACTACAACAAATAAACCTGTTGCTAATGTACGAAACAACTTTTTCAAGAACAATAATAATGGACATAAGTCTTATGGAGGTCATAATGATAACTTTAAGGATGAAAATAAATTTGAGCCTAGGAAATGACCTATATGACGTTGATAAAATTGTGGCAAGGATCATTATGCAAATCAGTGTCCTCTAAATAAGGATGACCGCAATCAGTAGCATAAGATACATGTTGCAGTAGCTGAAAAACAAGTTACACCTATAAAAGTGCTAGGTAAGTTATTTGGTATAGCTGTAACTATAATTTTTTATACTGGAGCTACTAAATACTTTATTTCTACTAAACTAGCTTCAAAATTAAAACGAAAAGTTGGAAAAATGTATAAATCATGGACTGTACATTATGGAAATAATGTTGTCCACATAGTTCATATATGTATTTTTGGAGCAGTCCTTGACTTGCCTAGTTTTTCCACCAAGGTTGATATTTATTTTTCTCCTTTGGTGTCTTATGATGTAACCATAGGTGTTAATTGGCTAGCTAAACATAATGTAAAGGTTGATTGTTTTAGAAAACATATTAGTTGTATGGATGACCTGGAAAATACAACAGACACTTAGGGGATAAAACGTGACATTTCAGTTAGGAAATTGTTAGCTATGCAACTTAAAAAGCATAAAAAACAAAGGTTGCACCTTGTATGTAGTAAAAATTTCTGGTATGATCGATGAAAGTAGTGACTTCTTGGATATGTACCCATTGTTATGAATTTTTAGTGATGTGTTTCTAGAAGAGTTACTCGGTCTTCCACCTAAAAGGGAGTTTGATATCATGATTGAAATCTAGCTAGGAACATAACCTATTTCCAAGGTACCATATCGAATGACTACCATTGAACTTGTAGAGCTTAAGGCACAATTACAAGAATTTTTGTCTAAATGTTTAATAAAGTCAAGTTTCTCGCCTTAGGGAGCAATGGTAATTTTTGTGAAAAAGAAATATGGAACACTTAGATTGTGCATTGATTATAGGATGTTACAAAAAGAAACAATCAAAAATAGATATTCATTTCCTAGAATTGATGATCTATTTGATCAGATGCATGGTGCATCAATGTATTCTAAGATAGATCTTTGATCCGGATATCATCAGTTAAAAATCAAGGATGAAGATATTCATAAAACAACTTTTAGAACAAGGTACGTGTAATATGAATTCATAGTTTTACCATTTGGTTTGACGAATGTACCTACATATTTTATGAATGTAATGAATAATTTTTTTCAAGAATACTTGGACAAATTTGTGCTTGTATTTTTGGATGATATTCTCATATATTATAAAAGCATTGATGAGCATTTGAAAATAGTTCTGGAAATATTGAGGAAGATAAGTTTGTATGGTAAGTTGTCTAAATGTTCCTTCTATGAGATGGAAGTGCACTATTTGGGACATGTCATAAGTACAGATGGAATATTTTTAGATCCCTAAAAAAAATTATAATAACTGAGTGGCCTACACCTAAGAATGTACATGAAGTTAGAAGCTTCATGGGTCTTGCTAGTTACTATAGGAAGTTTTTTAAAGAATTTTTGAAGTTCATTGCACCAATAACTTTGTTATAGAAGAAAGATAAGAAATTTATGTGGAATGAAAAATGTGAATCTGCATTTAAGACTCTAAAGGATTAGTTAACATCTGCACCTATATTGGTTGTAATTGATCCTAATGGAGACTTTATTGTAGTAACATATGCTTTTGGGGAAGGAATTGGAGGTATTTTATTACAAAATGATCATGTTATAGCCTATGAGAGTAGAAAACTCAAGTTACATGAACTAAACTATGCTCCACATGACATAGAGATTGTTGCCATTATTCATGCACTTCAAGTATGGAGGCATTATATTCTTAGTAGACCTTTTGAATTAAAGACTTATCATCTTGGGCTGAAGTATATTTTCACTTAGCCAAATATAAATGCAAGACAATGAAGATGGTTAGAATTTATATTTCGGTATGATTTCGACACAAGTTATATTAAAGGCAAGGAAAATATGGTGTTAGACACACTAAGTTGTCAAAAATATATTTATACTCTTATAACATTGAGAACTCAGTTTAAAGATGAAGTAAAAAGCATCATGGAATCTGATTCTTATTTTCAACAAGTAAAAATAGCACTTGCTATAGATCCAAATAATGTGAGATATAAAGGTTTTCACTTTGACGATGAAGGAATCTTGAGGTTTGAAAATAGAGTATATATACCTTCATTAAATGAATTAAGAAATAATTTTTTAACTGAATTTCATAATTCACCTTTTTCTGAACATCCCAATAGTACAAAAATACTTGTTGGCATAAAACAACAATATTTCCAGAAAGGGATGAAAAAGGGTGTGATTAATTTTGTGACACACTAGTTAGAATGTCAACGTGTTAAAGCTGAACATATGCATCCAGATGGTTTTACTGTACCCTCAAAACATATCACAATATAAAATGCAAGTAATTAGCATGGATTTTGTTCAAGGATTGCCTATGTCACAAAATAAACATGATGTTATTTTAGTTTTGGTGGATAAACTAACAAAGGTTACACATTTTATTGTTGGTAATCTTAAGAATGATTCACCTGTTTTAGCAAAAATATTTGTGCATGAAATTTTTAGATTGCATGGAGTACTTGAATTGATCATATCGGATAAAGATCCAAGAATGACATCTAGATTTTGGAAAAATCTCAATGAAGCCTTAGGGACTAAACTAAATTTTAGTTCCGCATACCATCCAGAAATGGATGGGCAGACTGAAAGAGTTAGCCAAGTTTTGGAAGGTATGTTACAAATGTATTGCATGGATCAACAGTATAAATGGGAAGAGTACCTTCTATTAGTTGAATTTGTTTATAATAATACCTACCACGCCTCTATGAAAATGGAACCTTTACAGGCATTATATGAAAGGAAATACAGAACTCAACTTAGCTGGGATAACATAGAGGACATAGAGGTAATTGGACCTGAAATCCTTACTGAAATGGAACAAAAAATTAAAATGATTCATGAACGTTTGAAGGAAGAAACAGATAGGAAAAAGAGTTATGCAAACTTAAAACAGGTTAACAAGAAATTTGAAATTGGTGAGAAGGTATTTTTTTGGGTTAAACCAATTTTTTTTATATAACTTTTGGCAAGGCTGCCAAGTTATCACCTTGTTATGTGGGACCCTTTGAAATTGTTGAAATAATCAACCATGTAACTTATCGTTTACCTTTACCTCTTGCTTTATCACAAATGCATGATGTTTTCCATATTTCTTTACTTAATAAATAAATTTCCAATTTATCACATGTGTTAAATTTTAATTCCGTATAGGTCCAAGACCCAGGAATAATCATGGTTAAACCCATCCAAGTATTGGAAACTTTTCAGTTATACTTAAGAAATCAAAAAATAAGTCAATGTAAGGTCCAGTGGGACCAGTATAAAAATGAAAGTGAAACCTGGGAAGACCTCAAAGATATGAAAATTTCTTTTCCATATTTATTTGAACAGAACTAATTCTATTGATTGATAAAACTTGAAGATTTAATCCTTAGTATATCAATAAACCTGCCAATTTTGGGTGGATACTAAATTCTTTAGTATTAAAACAACTATTTAATGCTGAATAATTATGAAAAATTGAAATTTTCAAATTTGGTTCTGTTATGAACTTATGAATGAAGAAATTATGAATTGGTTATATTATTTATGGAAATTATTGACTAAGTTAATCATTAGGACAATGATGCTTTTTAGGAGGGAGGTATGTAACTCCTCTAGCATGACAGGTACCTAAGATGAATTCTAATTTAGAAGATACAAACATTGACATGTGATTTGGTCTTAAGATAGTGTACTCTTGTGACTATTTATATCATGTTTACAGTAGAAAATCATTCATCCTTTGTGAAGGTACATTATGTTGTGTTTTACTATATTTAATAAGAGCAACCCAACTCCTTATACAGAATTAGTTTGCTACTTGAAATGAGAAATTTGGTTTTAGTCTTTATAAAATCTTCCTTTAGAATAGAATTACCTTGGATCAATTCCATTGATCCAAGGTATGCTTTTAATTCATAATTTAGTGATCATAGCGACCAAGTATGTTAGATCAGTTGATTGTTAGATTCAAACTATGCTAGAGAATTAACAAAGTCTTCAGACCCTATAGTATGTTGAATACTGATGTCATTGCTTGTTCTTCATTTAAATTATTACAATGCTTTCTTTGAATAGTAACCTATTTTAACTATATGTTTAATGCTAAGTGATTATGTCCTAGAGCTAATTCTAACCTATGTCTCTTTGATCTTTTTAAATTAAGATGTTGTGACTTGAAATTGAGACCTACCTATGGACCTATGCTAATTTCCTAAACTAATGTTAACCTAACTTCAAATGTGGCTAACCTTGAGTGGGACTAAGGAACACATAGACATTGGGTGGTCGGTGGCATCAGTTTCAAGGTACTTAAATGAGATTTAATTCATTCTTATCTTTCGCTACCGCCAACTTTGGAATGGGCATTGGAAAATTTGGGGAAAACTGAGTTGGCATCTACACCAAATTTGGTTGCATGCAAATTTGAATTTAGTATTCACCAAAAGTGGAGATGGTGGTGGCATGGAAGATGGAGGGAATTGACACTCATTTGCATTTATTTTTTTTGAATTTGGTGAAAACCGCCTAAGAAGGTGCATGAGGGATTTTAGTTTTTTATGATCTTTTGGTTCATTTGTTAACTGAGCTCTGCATGAAATTATTCCTACTCTTCATTTTGATACTTTCATAATTGTAACTCTTACATGACTATAATTTTTGCATCGATTTGAACTTTTATTGGACACTGGGAAAAAAATATAAAGACAGGGGAAGTTTTAATGGTTTGGTTGATGTTTCATGGCAAGGAAGAAGCTATTTAAGTTTTTCTTGGATATCTCCTACGAATAAATAAAGGAGAAGCGCTATTAGTCATGATAGGATCTTCCCATTAAGTTTTTTTGATTTTACTTAAATGATTCATTAAAAGAACTCTACTCTTAAGGATAAATTGGTTTCTGTTTGATGTTTTGATCTCTTCTTTAGATTCTTGTATTATTTACTGTGATTATTTTTTGATTTCACTATTATAATGGAAGATCTGTTATGAGTTTCAATTCCTATGTTTTGAATTACTAAGTTATGTTTAACTTTTGTTTGAGAAGAAGATGAAGTTTTAACTATTTGATGGAACTTGTTTGATGAGATATTGTATCACCTTTGTGAGAACACTTCAAAGTATAAACTATTAAGTAACTCGACTAATGTTTGAAATTGAATGAATATTTTTGGTAAATGAAATATTGTGTCTCTGGGTTTAACATAGTCTTCTGAGTCTGATGGAATTTTCAAAACTTGTGATCATGCCTGATGTTTCTTTGATCACTTTGTGGTTCTGATTCTGGGTTTTGTTCTAACCTTCCTATTTTAGTCATTTTTTCCAGTGGTTATTGAGGAAGATTCATTATTTTTAGTTTTGATTTGAAATAATCTTTCATCTGTTAAATACTTGCTAGAGGTTTTTTGTTCACCAATAGAAGATTTGAAAATATTATCCATGTTAGCTCCTTGAAAGGAATTATTTCTTGGGAAAGGGTAATTTAAAAGAAGTTTTATTATGTCTTCTATTCTTTTAAGAACTTGGGTAACCTCTGAAATTGATATAATTGATGCTTAGAAGGGGAAACTATCTTGGGATTTAGCTCATTGTGTTATAGTTTTTATTGATTCATGAGTCTGAATAGTTTTTTGAAAATTAATTGTTATACTGGGTTAGTCTGTTTTATTGGCCTTGGGCCATCAAACTTGTTTTTGGTTCTTTTATTAACGAAGGAAAAGGTATCTCTATATAAGGAATGTTTGTTTGGGGGTGTATTTTTTTCGTTATTCGATCATATTTTATTTACATCATCTGGGTATAGAAGGATTGTGAAGACTTAATCATATGTTAATTCTCTTCCTTTATGCACCATGTTCATGGAAAATGGTTACTTTTTGTCTTATGGGTTTTTTATATTATCCTTACTGTTCTCTTGAGTGATGAAAGGTAATGATTTTTTTGGTTCATCGTTTCTTCCCTTCTTCGAGACTATAGTCATTCAATTTGATCTCTAATTGTTCTCTATTTGGGGAATTTTAGTAAAGGATAGTAGAGAATGGACTTACTTGATTATGTTCTTGTTTATATCATGCTCTTTTTCTAATCATGATTATAACATTGAATATACAATATCTCTCTCCTTTGATTTCCCTTCTGTTTCAATCTTGATGAGGGACTTTTTCAGTTGGTCTGTTTCATAGTGCTTTCACTAGGAATTACTTAAAGAATTAATTTCAGTTGTGAAAGAATAGTTTAGATGAAGCATATTTTTCTTAAGAGGATTGTTGTGTTGGTTGAAAATATTCTGAGTAATTCTTTTTCTTTTTATTTGGTGAAAATTATTGGAATGGTTGAAGGAGCTGAAGCTAATTGTTAGATCCCTCCATTCTACTAGTTTTCCTTAGCATAGAAATTGATGTATCTTTGAGGGATTGTGTGCTTAGTTCCATTGCATGTCAAGTTGATCTCCTCCTTTATTGAAAATTGTTTAGTGATGAACTTGAATCTAGATTCGTCTCTAATTCTTAATTTGAGTTATAGGATTCTTAAATTAGAAACTCTTTACTAAATATTTTGTTTCGTTCACTCTAAACATATTCCTATGTTTGATTCTATCTTGGCATCTCATATTCTAGGGTGAAATTAGGTGAAATAAATGCTGAGATGAAATTAGTATTGTTATATCTAATGTTGATTTATTCCTAAGAGATAGTAGGGATAATTATCTTCTCATGTTAGATAGGATTAACTAAGAAGTGAATAATGTATAATGATATATGAAAGAAAAATTGTGATTTTGATGGAATAGTACTTACCTGGATTAATATTTTAATTATTTTTTATGTAAAACAATAGTAAGAAAGTTGAAGTTGTTTATATCATGATCTATTCTTAATTATGATATGGTTTATCACCTTACCTCTCTCTCTCTCTCTTTTGTGACGTGTAATTATTATTGGTATGTCTTTTAGTAATGCTTAAATTGTTTCATAATAGCAGAGTTATCTTGATGAAACAGTTAGCTAAAATAACATATTTTTAATGATTAGTGCTTATTGTGCTCAGTTCAATGAACTGATCCATGCTAGAAATTTTTGTAAATGGACTTCATAAGTGTTGAAAGGAGAAAAGATATTTAGGAACTTACATTTGTTTATTAAAGAGAATGGATATTTTTTATGATGAAATATGGTTCATTACTAAAATGTACTTTATGGAAAAGAAATTTGTAGTTGAAATTGATTCAACTATTGTTTTTTGGCTTTAGTAGTGTCTGAAGTGTTTGGACTTATTAAATGTATGAATCTTTTGATGAATAAAATATTTGTGAAATTTGTTGTATTTGATGTATTTCCTTTGGCAATCAATGAGTGGAAATGTTAGGTAATTCTCTACTTTTCAATAAATATCTTACTCTTTATATTGGAATAAAATGGATAGAGATTAGGGTTACTAGATGTACTACTCTCTATAGAGAAAATACAACTTAATAAGTTGACATTATTATATGGATACTCAAGTAATTAAATTTAAATAATCATTAACCCTATATAAGAAAAAGGGGAAGAAAATTTCCATGAAATGATTAATTGATTGTCTTAAGATCTCTGGAAATAAATCAAAAAGTTATCTTTGATTAGTTATGGTGTGATATCTCATGAAGAGTTCCTTAAGTGGATTAGGAATATAGGGAAAGGAAATTAAATGGGATTAGACTTCATTCCATTGAAGTCTAATATAAAAGGAATTTTCTTTGAACTTATCTAAGCTAGGGTTTGTGTAGGAAATAAGAAACAACATGGTCTTGTTACTGAATCTGTTATGTGAAACATAAATCAGAATGATAATGGATTAAAAACATAACTTATGAAATTGCTAGAAGCAGATGTTTTTTGCATACCCACTCTAATTGCATTTTAAATGTAATGAAATTACTTGATAAATTATGATTATCACCAGAAATAGAACACCAAATAACACAATATTACAGATAAATTCTCTCAATATGAAAGTATAATAGTTTGGCCACTTCAAGGGGGAAACCTCCAAAACATACAATAAGACTTAAATACTCAACATAATAATAATCCACTACCTATAACCCCTATTTATACTATTCCTATGATATGGCCATCAACAAGCCCAACAAACTAATGATAATAGATCATATATGAAAGAGATACATCATGATAAGAAATTATGATAGCCACAAGTCGGCTATATCCATCCCATGTAAGATATAGAATAAAGGGTGTAACATGCCCCTCCCCTTCAAAGAAACATTATCCCCAATGTTGGGAAGCCCTAGATTATACTACATGAATTATTCATCTTCCCATGATGCATCCTTAATATTCATATTCTTCCACTTGATCAGGTACTCGGTAATGAATCTAGTCCTCAGTCTTTTGGTGTGTCTCTGAAGAATGCCTTCAGGTACCAATATGATCCTTCCTTCTTTGTCTAGTTCCAGAATCACTGAATGGGTGGAAATGTGCTTCCCAATAACTTTCTTTAAGAAAGAAACATGAATGACTGGATGTATTTTACTTCCTAGAGGGAGCTCTAGCTTATATGCCACACTACCAATTTTCTGCAAAACTTGGTAAGGACCATAGTATTTAGGTGAAAGATTATTATCCTTCTGCTGTTATTTTAAGGATAACTTCTTATATGGATGTAACCTTACAAAAACAAAGTCTCACTCTTCAAAGTGTCTCTAACTCCTATGTTTATCATCCTATTGCTTCATATGGTTTTATGCCCCTGCCAAATTTTCTCTAAGACTAGAGAGTACCTCATGTTGATGTTGAATGTGATCTTCGAATACTCTCACCTTTGGTTTGACCTTAAAGATAGATATGAGTGATGGAGGATGGTACCCATAAAGTGCCAGAAATGGAGACATTTTGGAGGAGGTATGAAATTAAGTATTGTACCACCATTTTGCCAGTGGCAACCATTGCACCCAACGTTATTGTTTATCTGAAGTAAAACATCGAAGATATCCCTCTAAACATTTATTTACCACCATAGCTTTCCCATCTGATTGGGGATGATAAGAGGAACTCTGGGCTAGTTGGGTACCTAGATAAGAGAAAAAATCAGTCCAAAAGTTACTTGTAAATATTGGATCACGATCAATTACTATAATTTTTAGCGTTTCATGGAGCTTTTGAACTGTATCCATAAAAGAGATGACAACTGTACTAGTTGTGAAAGCATGAGCCATGACACAAAAATGAACATATTTGGTAAGTATTTCTACCACAACCATGATGACACTTTTCCCTTCTGATTTAGGTAATCCTGTGATGAAATCCATTGATACCTCTTCCCATCTCTCACTAGGAATAGACAGAGGTTGGAGAAGACCAATTGTCTTAATGGTCTTACCCTTATTTTTTTGGCAAACCAAACATTCTGCCACAAATTTTTAAACATATCCTTTCAACCCCTCCCAAAAGAAATCCTTCTTAACTCTATGTTATGTTTTCAAGACCCTAGCATGACCACCTATTGGAGAAGAATGTAGCTCTGAAAGAACATGGTGTTTAAGTGTAGAGTTATTACATAGATATAACCGATCTTTGTACCATAATGTATCCCCCTTCCATATGAATTTATTTGATATGGATGGATCTTCCTAGATATTTTTAATGAGAGTATGTGTGGTTACATCCTTTATCCATTCTTCATGTGCTTGATCTACCCAATCTACATTTAGTATAGAGATGGCACATAACAATGCTTTTGCAAACTCATCCCTCCTAGATAGAGCATCAGTGACCAAATTTTCCTTTCCTTTCTTATAATAAATCTCAAAGTCATATCCCAACATCTTAGTGAAACATTTTTGTTGTTGTTCTAAAGATATATGTTACTCTAAGAATTATTTCAAATTATCATGATTACTTTTACCTTAAAATGTCTACCCATCAAGTATGGTATCCATTGTTTGACTACATGTAGTATTGCCATCATTTCATTCTCATAGGTGGGCTTTAACAAATTCTTCCCTTTTATCTGTCAGCTCTCAAAAGTAATGGGGTGTCCTTCTTACATTAGTACTACTCTGATTCCATTTCCTGAAGCATCACACTCAACTATGAAAGTTTTGGAGAAACACGGGGTTATAAATACTGGAGTGGTGCACATAGCCGCCTTTAATTTTTCAAATGCCCTACATGATTCCTCATTCCATTGAAAGAAGTCCTTCTTCAATAATTTTGTGAGTGGTGCTGCTATACTGCCATAGTTTTTTAAAAATCTATGATAATACCCTATGAGACCTAAGAAACCTCATAATTATTTGAGGCTTCATGAGGTTTCCCATTCCACCATGGCATGGATCTTGTGAGGATCCACCTTAACAACTTCATGAGAAACAATATGGCCCAAGTATTCCAATTCTTGTACCCCAAAAGAACACTTTAAAGGATTAACATAAAGTTGATGTTTCTATATGACTTCTAAGACAATATTGACATGATGTAAGTGTTTCTCCCATGATTTGTTGTAGATGAGTATATCATCAAAATATACTAAGACAAACTTTCTTAGGAATGGTCTAAATACTAAATTGATCAAGCTTTGGAATTTGGAGGGAGCATTGGTAAGACCAAATGACGTCACTAAGAATTCATAATGGCCTTGATGAGTTTTGAAAGTTGTCTTATGAATATCTTCTTGCTTGACTCTAATTTGGTGATACTAAGAACACAGATCTAGTTTTGTAAAATAAATGGCACCATGCAACTCATCTAATAAATCATCAATGACAGGAATATGAAACTTATATTTGATAGTGAACTTGTTAATCTCTCTATAATATGGACACGTGTACCATCTTCCATCCTTGTGATGCACCATCACCACTGGAGCAGAATAGGCACTATGACTGTGACGAATAATACCCATTTCTAACATTTCCTCCACCATCTTCTCAATTTCACTCTTTTGCACATATGGATATCTATAAGGCCTGATGTTGGGGGGTTGGCTTCTTGGAATCAACTGAATGGCATGATCATGCTCTCTTTCAGGTGGCAATCCTCTTGGTTCCTTGAAGATAACTATATGTTGAATAATAACCTTTTGAAGATCAAGATGCAATAATTTCATTTGCGGTTGGACTTCCATAGAGAATAATCATGCTACAAAACCTTCAGAACCCTTTTTAAGAATCTTATGCATTTGGTGAGAACTCACCACTTGAGGATCTTAAGCTTGTAGACTTTTAAGCTCAAATTTTTTACCCTCAAAATGAAAGCACATGCACTATTCCTCAAAATTTATCTCTATGGTGCCCAAATTAGTGAGCCACTAAACACCTAAGACAATATCAGCTCCGCCCATGGGAACATAAAACATCGTAGATTCCAATGTGTAATCACCCATCATGAATTTGACTTTATGACATTTACCTAAACATTGGACTATGCCATCATCTGCAATATTTACTTGAAATTCAGGTGATGGGTAGATGAAACAATTTAGTCTTGTTGTCAGCTTATGATTGATGAAAATATGTGTGCTCCTTGAATCAATCAATATTGTTACATTTTGCTTCTTAAGATAACCCACAAATTGAAGGCTTTATGGAGTAATAATACCTGATAGAGCATGAAATGAAATAGTTGGTTGAGGATCTCCATATTCTTCCTCTAATTTTGCCACTTCCTCTGTTGATGTTGCCTCATATTCTTCCTCATCACCATATCCTTCAATGTAGAATAATTTTTTCTTAGAAAATTTATGATTTGGTCCATATTTGCTATCACAGTTAAAGGATAACCCTTTGGCTCTTTTTTCTTAAATTTTTTTAGGTGTCAACCAAATTGGCCAAGGGTAAGAAGGAGACAAGGTGTTACGATCTTTTATGCTAGATAAGGACTACCTTCTACTAGAAAGAATTTTTTCCTCGACTTAACGTGCCATGATAATAGAATCAAAAACCTTGAGTGGGTTAAACATGCGTACCTCCTACTCAATTTGGTCCTTAAGACCCCCAAGGAATAGGTCATTTAAATACTCTTCTGTAATATCTTCCACATGCAAGGACAAAGTTTGGAGTTGATGGACATACTCCTTAACTAAACTAGTTTGGTGTAACTTTGCTAATTGGTTGAAGTAATTTTCAGAAACACTAGAACTATAGTGTAATTGAAGCTATTTAGTGAAAACTATCTAGGTGAAATGTAGGCCATTCTTCTTCCTTTGAGAACATAACCAAAAATACCAAACAAATTGATTATGTTATAGGTATAAGGATGCCACAGTTACCTTTTTTCCTCTTGGGATCTGATGGAGATCAAAGAAATTTTCCATCTGGGTAATCCAATTGAGTGGATCCTTTCCATCAAATTTACACATTGCAACTTTTGGAATCATGCCCCTCTATTGTTGAGTAGACCCACTTGAATGATTAAAGGATCCTCCTTGATTGGAGTGATTTGGATTTGTGTGACCATTTATAGTGGAACCCATATGACTAGCATTAGAAGTTGTATTTGAAATAACATGCAACAAATCCTACTGAATTTCATGAAAATCCTTCTGATTCTCACTCCTAAGACTACCTTTCAGTTGATGAAGCTCAATATTAAGGTCATCCTTACTCACCATATTGTTTACCCCTTCCTAAAGTTGGATGACCACCTCAGATACTCCCAAACAAACAAAATCTGAAGCAATATCTTCCTTATTTGGGGTCATTCCTAGAGTTACTTTTCCTTTTCCTTGGCCTTGGGTAGATCTACCAGCCATGACAAAGGGTTTGCGCCTAGGGGTAGACTTAATAGGGAAGAATTTTAGGGTTTAGGGTTTCATAAATTTTTTGACTGAATATAGGAATTCATAAAAAATAAACCCTAGCTAGTTTTTGGAGAGGTTTATGAAAATATAAGAAATTTGAAAATTTTCCAAAAATTATGCCCTAGGGTGCCAAATTATGGATAAATATAGAACCATAATAACTTTTGCAAAAAACGTCAAAAATTCTTAAAATTTGGAGAGAAGCTTACTTGACTGATTTCTCTACACCATAAAAAAAATTACAAAAATTTTCATTACCAATCTTGAGATATAGCCAAACCTTCAGAATTAGGGTTTGACATCGTGTTGGTTGAGATCAAGCTCTGATACCACTTGTAATGAAATTACTTGATTAATTATGATTATCACCAGCAATAGAACACCAAATAACACAATATTGCAGATAAATTCTCTCAATATAAAAGTATAATAGCTTGGCCACTTCAAGGGGGAAACCACCAAAACATATAATAAGACTTAAATACTCAACATAATAATCATCCACTACCTATAACCCCTATTTATAGTATTCTTATGATATGTCCATCAACAAGGTCGACCAACTAATGATAATAGATCATATATGAAAGAGATACATCATGGTAAGAAGTTATGATAGCCGCAAGTCGGCTATATCCATCCCATGCAAGATATATAATCAAGGGCGTAACATTTAACTTGTAACCCTAATGGTAAATTAACATAGTTTTCCAGAAGGACTACTGTAACTAATCCTTAATGAAGACAATTAATATGTCATTAACTTATTTCTAAGGTATGTTCATCTAGACAAGGAGAACTCGGTCAAATGTTGGCATGCAAACTACAATACAATACCTTCGTGAAGACTTGGGTCTTCATGAGGTTACTGTATTGCATTTGACATGTTACAAAACCCTTCAGAGTTTAATCAGCTAGATCTACATAGATTCAGACTTGTTCATAGTTCTTCCCTATGTAGAGTTAGGGCTATGTTCTAGTGTTGGGGTTAACTCATGATGACTTAGGATAACTAGACACATACAATCGACTTAGGTTGATTGAGTATGAATATGTACCCTTAGTTACCATGAGAAGTCCTCCACACTAGACTATGTTGCTAACCTTGGCTAGGTTTAAACCTTAAATAAGAGGACTAACATGAGTTAGTAAATACCATTCTAGATAACAGATGAAGTGGCATGAAGGACGTATTCCGTTGACGAGTATGTTGTCTAAGAATATAAACATGATTAATATGTTTAAAATCTTTGGCCAAAGTATCGCAAGATATTGGTTGTGTTTTCCTATGTCACCTAGTTTAAGAAGCGGGATTTCAGATGAATATCGGTAACATATCTTTATATAGGATTTTAAACAGAACACTTAATACCCTTAAAAGGGTAAAATAACCAAGCATACTTAGTATATAAGACATTTAGTTAACATGAGATATCGGTATGATATCGAGTTATGAAATGAGTGATTGGTAGCTTACCGAGTCATTTACAGCTGAATATGGTTTTTGTTATGAGATTGATCGGCTTTGGAATGTGTGTTCTAAATTATAATTATTTAGAACAGAGAACATTATTCAAAAAAATTCCCTTGTTTCTAAAGTCTTAAATTGGGAATGTTACAATAATTGTAGTTCTCCATCATTTTATGCATAACTAGTAGATGATTTTCCCTAAAATAGTTATTGAAAATGAAAGTGTAGACATGCATGCATACCTAGGATGTATTGTCTACTGTTGTGACCTCATCAATTGAAAATGCAATAAACTTTACATTTCTTACCTTCTCTCTCAAATCAATGATTTCAATTTCTACCATACACTTTTCCATTTCCCATGCACTGGTATCTGGCTAGTGTGTTATTGGAATATTTAGAAACCCATTATATTGAAATGATATCTTATAATCAGTGAGATCTAAAATTGGTCTTCCCTTTTTTAAAATGAGAAATATTGTTCTGATTTGTATGAGTTTTTCCTGAAGACTTGTATGAGTAGCTTTTTCAAAGTTAGCCTTTGTGTTTCCACCGTTCTCAACTAGGTCTTGAAGATGTTTATGATGATTTTCATATTTTGTTACATATATCATATGTAAACAATCTTCCACTATTTTCCATATTGTTTTTTTATAACATTTCCATCATCTTACTTTTTAGACTCATATACCATCCCAAAATGCTTCTCTATTGTGTCCAACTTCAATTGCATTTTGTGGTCTCTTCCTAGTTTTCAACTACATATAGTACATCTACATTCAGTAGGAGTATTAGTACTGTTTTTCTAGTTCAAAAATTTCAATGAATGGATATTTGGTTGACCATTCAAATTTATAAGTCCTTCCTATAGTCCACTTTCTACTCTTATGTTTTTGGTGTGTGTTTCTAGAATGTTTATTAGAAGTTTGAGTTGGATGGAAAATGGGATTATCAGTAATGTCTATTTTAATATAATTACTCTTTTGATTGGGAATTTAATCTATAGTAAGGTCATTGCTATGGTTTTCTGAATTTGAAATAAATTGGTTTGCTTACAACATTCTTAAGTAAATCAAAAAATAAAGTAGCATTAACATAATTAGAGTCAAAATTACCTCTTTCTCCTGGGCTTACAGTTGGCTGAATGAAATATTTTGAAATTTCTATGTTGTATTTTATTTTTCCTTGATTTATTTTTGAATTTTTAATAGGTGCCATCATATGGGTGATTTTGAATTTTACACATGTGAAAAAATAAAGAATTTCAACTTTCAAATATGAATCATGATCTGTAAAAAATAAATGCAAGACTTCAAAAAATACAGATCATGTTATGGAACATAAAGATAGCTTAATGCTACCATATGGTAACACAAAATAATGTTAACATATGACAACACAAAATAATGTTACCAGGTAATAACACAAAATAATGTTACTGTATGGTAACAAAAATTGTTGTTACTAGATGGTGACACATAAAATTGCTACCATCTGGTAACATGTTCTTGTTTCCATTTAACATTGCATAGTCACATTAACTTATAGAAACATATATTGATTTTTCTAGTTGGTAATAGTTTTACAAAAAAACTTGACAGACATTTCACTTTTTCGCTTACCTCTTTTTCTTATTCCTTATACACAAGTTTTTTCACTTATACTTTAGGATTTTTAAAGTAAATTGTATTACTATATTATGGTGAATTAATCCTATATATAATAGTATGTTATAACATGAAGGTGAATATACTAACATCAGTCGACCCTTAATGGAAACAGGAAGGAAAAATTATACTCAAAATATTTGAGCACTCATAAAATTTTGGTGAACGCGCTTTCATACGATAGTACAAAATTCACCAAATTTAAAATTAAAAAATTCCTAGTATTCTCCTATTCATGAATATTCACCCCTAAAACAAACCTTGCTCTATATTTTCATTTCTCTATTCTTCTCTCTCCATCCTCCCTCTCTCTCTCTAACATTCTATTTTGTCATTGGGAATTTACTTTTTCACTCTTTCATCTTATTCACTTAAGTGAATTAATTTTATATTTTTGAAAAATAAGGAAAGGAATTAACTCCACTCCTAGGGAATGTGAAAAGTCACAAGTGGTGGTGTGATGAAATGTCACATGGGAGGGAGAAGAAAATAAATTTTTGCAAGATATAAACTGGAATGACTTCTCCTTTCTAAGGGGTTATAAATTTTTTATTGTTGTAAGTTGTTGGATTTCACTACTACTGCAAGAAATAAAAGCTACATTTCATCGATATCCTTGTCTATATTTTCCCATCCTCTCTACTTTCCAACTTTGCAAGAATTATAATCTTGTATAACAAAGAAGGAGCTTTGTGTCCTTGATTAATGGATCTATAGAACTTTGTGTCTCTAATTTATTAGTCTTTATTTTGCTTACCTTGGTGTGTTCTTAAATTGAATGTGGACCTACTCTAGTTACGGTTGGTGATAATTTGTTAGTTCCTACTCATGATATTAACCCTCTCTCCTTATTTATTTTACTCCTCTTTACCTCTCTTCAAATAAATTCATCCCTTGTACACTATAATTACACATTTCCACATGTTTAGTGGAGTATTCCTATGTGAACCTCAATCGAAGGACCGTTGTATGACTTAAAATAAAGACGTGATCTTAAGCGCACATAACCTCCCGAGTTCATGATGGGAAAAATGAAATGGAATGAATAGATGGGTATGGAATGGGATAAATAAGGTGGGTAGGAGGAATATATGAAAATGGGTGAAAATGGTCAACAAGTGATCAAGGTAATCTAATGTCCTCAATAGGAATTGTGGGTATCTGCCTATCTACACCAATGAATGCTTGACTCACTATGAAGAAGTTTGTCAATATCAGTGTCACTGAATACTCTCCAAACCAGCTACATAATGCATGGGAATTGTTTTGCATTTTCCTTGAAGAAGTTTCTAGAAAAAGTCATGGAGGTGTGGGAGAAACATGTGAATAGGTAAAATGGGTGAATTGTGGAAACTAGTTTCGTCTAGGATGATTTTTCCAGAACTCATAAGAACTATCTATTTATAAGTTAAAAACTATAAACTATGAGATGATAATGGGTGGAAGTGGTAAAGTTTGGAAAACCAAGGTTCTAAGACCCATGTCTATGTCGGTAAATAGGTCAGTTGTGTTTGGTTGCGGGACTCAGGGGTCGTATAGGTAATATCTTGGTTGTTGAGGGCCTTAAATGGTCATGTGAGATGTGTGAACTATTAAAGAAAAGAAACTAACAATCTCCCAAAGAAACCACAAGAGGGAAAGGTTAATCCTAAGCCAACTAGGGATACATGGGGAGACATGTTAATTCCTTTCTAATTATCTCTATGTTAGTAATTTAAGAAATGAAAAAAATTAAATTAAATTAAAATAGTTCAATTACTTTCCTTGAAATTAATTAAATCTATGTGTTGCCAGCAACTAAATAATAGCTCAGGATCAGTAGCTCTGAGTAGGAAATAGATAATGGAGGACATGGCGAGTCCTGATCCCCTGGTTTGCTATGTTCAGTTGGTGCTCCTTGGTCGTGTGTTGCAGGTTGTTATTGCCCTCTCTGAACTGTGGGTGGAAGTTTGGTGAAATTTTGGTTCTTAGTTGTTTTTTTTTTCTGTTCGTCTCTAGGGGTTTCCTCTCTAGGGTCCAGTTTGCATTGTAAGAGTTAAGATGTTTTAACTCATTTTTTGGGACTCTTTTGGTTTGGTAACTCCTGTTGGTTATCTCTTTTTTCTCCTCTCTCTTGTATGGCCCCTGGGAGCCGATCCCTATTTTTTTCCTTATCTAAAAAAACTAATTAATAAATGAAATCCAACTAATTGAACAAGAAGAGAAAGGCTAATCTACTATTTTTTGTGATTTTCAATGATTTAAATGAAAGAAGTAGACAAATAAATAAACTAATTACTTTAATCTATGTTTTTATATTTTTTAAGCTTTCTAGAAAATAAAAGAATATGCACAAACAAACTAATTTCTTCTAATTAAATGAAACTACTTCTATTCTAATGCAAATTAAGTTATACAGAGAAATAGTCAGATTTGGCTATTTCCCTATGTAGAGGATTCAACTAATTTAATAAAATAAATATTTTTTCCTATTTTTAATTATGGATACAAACTTACTTCTTTTGGCACTACCTCAGAGTCATGAGAATAAAAAAATCTTATCAGAATAAATCTTCCCCTAAAAATTCCTCGATAATATAGAATATTTTTTAATGCTACGAGCTTTCCAAAAAAATCTAGTAATGAAGAAATATTATCATAACATTGTAGCAGAAGCTTTCTCCAAATCCTTCTTAGGCTAATCCACTGGGATAAGCTAAGAGGAAATCCTCAACAAAATATTTTCGGATGCAAACTACTGTAAAAAATATTAGAATTGAACCACTATGAAGAAATGTGATTAACAAATTTGAAGCTTTGAATATATTCTAAATAAATGAAGAAACTTGTAGGAATTAAAAGACACCCCCATTCTAAAAGTTTTGTATAGAGACAAATCCATTGGTAGAAGTATTTTTTGTTTTCCCCTCAGATTAGTTATAATGTATGTTCAAATGATTACATGGAATTATGATGGCTTTTGTGGAAGAAATGTTGGAACTGGAATGAATTGCAAGTAATCTGGTGGCAACACATGAGAGAGAATAATAAGGAAAGATAACTAAGCTTGCTTATGTATTTCCTGGTAGGATTATGGGTAGCATAAAAATCTAATTTAAAACAATAATATCCAACCAATGCTCTGAATAGAAGCTTGGATCTTATAGGAAAATGGTATAAAATGGTTTAAGCCATTTGGTAGTCAAGAAATGCCACTTCTCTCAAAGAAGGGGTAGTTAACTCAAAATTAACAAAATAAAGGGAAGGAGAAGTTGGTATGCATCAAATGAGCTCAAGAAAAGCCAAAATGGTTAAGAAACATGTGCTAAAATCAATTTTTAATAAATTGACATGTGTTTAGAACATGTTACAAGAGTCTTGGGAAAAAGTGCACTGAACTAGCAGTCTGTGTAGACTGGTGGTTATGTAACCATTGCAGTGATTGCGTAACCAATGCTCAAGGAATATTGGTGGTTACATAGCTATTGAGGTGGTTGTGTAACTATTGGCACCATTTTGTAACATAAAGCACGAAAGCTAAGGAAAATCTATAAAATAGAGAAAGGAAAGAAGGAAAATCACAGAAATAGTTAAGGGAATAATTCTAGGCTACAAATATATACTACAAATGAGAAACTTGACTCAAAAATATATTGATGATTATATTTGTGGATGAATTTCCAAAGTTGTGGGAAATATTAGAGATGTGGGACTTAGCCCCTAAGATAACCTCTAGGTTTTATAGAAGCTGGTTCTTCTCTGATTTGGGTTGAGATGATGGTTAGAGAGAAAACAAAACAATATTCAAATCTTATTTAAGGCGATGTGCCAAAACTTTACTAAGAAGCACAAAGATAGATATCAAAATAACTACTAGTTTAGTCGAAGAGCATTAAGCATAATAAACTATTCTAAAGATATTTCAAATCATCAAAGGAAAGATGAAACTACATGCACAATAAAACAGATTCATGTAAAATATATAAGGGCATGCAGTACGATAGATATTTAAGACATTCATCAAGAACTGAAATAATATCAAACATGAAGAAATAAAGGACACAGAATATTGTGAACTTCTCAGTGCACATAACAAGAACTCTTATTTATATAGAGAATAGTACATAAGGCTAAAATAGCACAGATTACAACACCTCTTTACAATAGATCCTTGTTAAGGCCAATAAACGTGAATAGACTGAACCTAAATCCCTCATTTCTGATCTTATTCTTTTTCTCTATCTAAGTATATATCTTTTTCTCTAGCACCATAACATTCTATTATAGATTTTATTGGCTCTTACTTCAACGTGCCTCCATTAAGGTTTCCACCGTCCTATATTTATTTTTTACCTACAAAACCCTTGAACATTTGGAGAAAAATCTCAACTACATGCTTTGGAGACCAAGATCACATTTAATCCATTGAATCTTGAGCCCTTCACTTCTTTGATTGGCCTTTTCAGTGGTGGTAGCTACATGTGTGACACGTGGAGACCTTGTGCTACTTTGGGGATTCTCCCTTTCTTTTTTTCTTGAAGTTGCACATGGGTGATACGTGGAGGCCTACGCATTCTTCCCCTTTATCTTTGAATTTTCAGCCCACTTGGGCTACCTTTCCATGCTTTAGCCATATATTTGATGCTCGATTCTTGAGGGGCTTCCAAATTATTTGAGCTTCCTCCAAGTTAGTGTCGAAGGGACACGTGGATAACCTCCATGTGAAGTTCCATAGTTAAGAAAAGTTTCATTCCCAATAAAAACTCTGAAAGGAAAATGGGTCAGGCGACGAAAGGTAACAGAAATATAAGAGCCCCGACACAATGTAGAATACATTCTATAGTTATGGTGACTCACCAAGGGACTCCGTGTCAGTCGTGGAAGAATCTAGAAATCATTCTGTAAAATTACAAAAATGTGACTCAAAAATATTTCACTTAGATTTGCTTCAAAGTAGCCTAGTACTTGGTCCATTCACCCTTTGTCCAGGTACGTCTTTCTTTGTAGATCCTAAAAATCTCTATCCAACTTGATGATCTCCATGTGAGAGAATTTTTGGAGATCCTGCACCATTGCATGTAAATAGAACTACAATTTTTCAATTGGGTTCAAAATGGCCTTCACCTCAGTGACACTAGAGTCCTCCTTTAAATACTAAAAGACAGTATTATCTTGTTGTTTGGTCATAAGTATTTGTTGAATCTAGTCCTCTACTAGGATGGTGGAGTCATTAGGAAAGGGAGAGGGGAAGCCCAATTGAACTAATTATTTGATGTGTTGTTTTCACTCTTTTCTCCCTAATTATAGTTGGGTCATGAGATTCTAGAACTTGATAGCATCCTTTTCACAAATCAGAATCTCACATATTTTTATCGTGGCCATCTACCTGTCTGTAATACCGGCCCCTTTAAAGGAAGAGTCTAAACAGTCATATAATTTCTGAACCAGCACCTTTGATTCAAGAAACTTGGTGGATACAACATTGTTGAGAGTTGAGGCTGAAGACTCCACATTGGTGCACAGGCTTTGTGCATCTGATATGAATCTGGGTGTGGGTCCTAGGTCTATTTCCTTCGAGGCAATTTTCTTACAGCGGGAGGTGTATAGCCCCTATACCAACGTGACAATTCCTTCTTTATGGGGTTTTTGAAAAAAAATTGAGGTAAAATCCTTGACAACATCCTCTGCCAACTTTCACTTTGTTTTCAAGCTTCCCTTTGCTTCCTCGGAGGCACGCAACTTTTCCTAGAGCGTAGTAACCTCCACTTTCTTAGAATCAGTCTATTGTTGAAGGATATTTTTCTCCTAGTTGAGTGAACTAGCCATAACCCTAGATGTTTTCACTTCATCCTCTAATCTCTTGGCTTTTACTTGGGAAGCTGTAAGAGCTTCTTGTGAATCCACCTCTTTTAACTCATTGCGGAGTTGCTTTATTTCTTTATGTTTGCCTTTGATCTTAGCATTGAGGTGGGTTATAATGCTTTATATATGTAGGAGGCTAGCCTCAACTTTATTCATCTTATTTCTGATTTTGAGGTAGTCGGTGGTGACTATGGAAGCTGTCTCACTCATTAGTTTGACCTTATCCTGAGGTCAGAACTGTGTGAGGTCCACAGCAACAACGTTGATGAAGTAATCATTGGGGTGCATATGCTCGGGAGGTTTAGAGACATTGGGATCATCTAAATGATGGTTAGAGAGCTTTGTTAATAGTCATATAATGACCACATCTGCCTCTGAGATATTTTTTTCATTTCTTTTCTTCTTCTACTTCTCCCTCCTCTTGTCTCAGGTTTCCTTGGCCATCTCTACTTGATTCAAGAACTTGAAAGGGAAAGGGACTATCCCACCTGCAAATGGAAATGGGAAAAATTCCATAGGGTATTGTGACTGGATATGGGGGATGAGAATTTATGAGATCCGAAGAAGGGCATGTCATAACTTTGGGGGAGAAAGTGGGAATGGTGGTGGGAAGTGGAGGAAGAAGAGGGAAGCTGGGAGGAGGAAGAGGCTGGGTTGGAGAGACTAAAATAGGAGCACCCCTGGTTAGAGAAGTGAAAGGTAGAGGATATGGATTAACGGGAGGAGGTGAAAAGGCGGAGTAGGAATAGATAATAACCAATTTCAACTTCTTCCTCATAGGAATCTATGGGCTGGTGACCTCACCAGTGGTCATGGAGGGCAAGACTGATGGTTGAGTTGAGGTGAGACCCTGAACTAGTCCTAGCATAGGTTGTGCTACTGACTCCTCGTCTTGAGGGTCTGACATTATTTGAACTATGGGTGTGTAGCCTAAGGTATCCTAATGAGGAATAGAGGGAGGGGGCCATGGTGGAAGTTGTTGTTGAGAGGGTCTGCAGGACTCTCCCATAATCCACATAAAATAATTTTTGGGGATCTCCACTGCCTCCTCACTGTTTGTGTTGGACTTGTGCTTAGCATCCCAAAATTCTTCCCACTCCTCATCAGTGGGCACATCGTTGAAATTGAGGGTATTTTTCCCAATTTATTGCCTATATTTCCAATAGGCTTCAATTTTCTTCATGTCCCATTCCCTACTATGTAGGGCTGCCTTCAAGCCCTTGGTCATAGTTATAGCAGGGTCATACCTATACAGGACTAGATGAAATGACTCCCATCGCAGAACCTAGATGTCATTTAGCTCAACCTTAATTTTAGAAGTTTCTTCATGGGGAGAACTCTTGACCTCAAAAACTTTCCTGTACTCGTGCAGGTAGGAATCTGGGACTCTATTTCAGGATAGGGTGCCCATCATCCACCCATTTGGGTCATACCTCTAGGTATCTTGGATGTAGGTGAAGCCATAAGAATCCATATTCTTTGTGAGGATATGCTCTGACTTGTGTTTAATTATAGTAATTCCTCCCCTACTCAAGGGGAGGTCAAACAATGCCTTTTTCTTATGGCCAAAGTTGAATTCCATGACAAGGAGTGCTTGATGTCTGGTTACCTCCAAACCTACCACTCACATCATGAGAATCCTTGGGAGCATGAAGGATTCATCTCTGAACCCATGTAACCGAATCATTGAATGTGTTTCCCTAAAGAAAAATTCACAGGGATGAAGGGGATCTGGCAGGATGTCCTGGATTGAATCATTCATTCTATTATTGACCCCTTTAGGGTCAAATTTAGGTAGCAAAGGCACAAAAAAAAGTTAATGAACTCATATATGTCTAAGGAGCAGGACAACACATGAGTCCATGTAGATACCGGGATGATATTTTGAGGGTTCACCTCCTCCTCCCATAGCTTCAAGATCATGTATTAGCTAAAGAACTAGGAGTTCTAATACATAATGAGGTGGAACAAAAAGGAAGAGTACCTGAAGGCGGAGCTAATAGAGAGCAGGGACAACTTCTTACAAATAGAGTCTTAAATGACTTCAACAAAGTCAAACTGATATGCCTAATATTTCTTCATGGATGATTATCTGGAAAAGGGTCCTAACATTCATGGAAAAATTCCATTCATGGATGAAATCCATGAGGCGAGATTGAGCATTCTGGTCTAGAATCTTGTCGCAATTCCATACTAATGAATAGCCAAACATAAAAGGCCCTAACATATCCATAATGGCCCATGGTGTAATCACCACCTGCATGTTCTTACCCATGATGAGTTGGTCTTAGGGATCAAAAAATGAATGCCAACATGCATTGTGCTGGATTGGGAATCTCGGGATTCACATCTGAGACACTTTATAGTTTGGTCATGTCCTAGAAGATTGATCATAGGGTAGGGGACAACATATCCATGATGGCCCATGGTGTAATCACCTGCATGTTCTTGTCTATGATGATGTTGTGGGTCAAAATATTGTGCACACATTTGCACGAGATCTGGATATTGGTGCACTATGTGAAACATGTACTATATGATCATTGTGGTCCAAATTATTGAGTCAAAATATTCAGAATCTCCCAAACTTAGGATCCTAGCATGAGTAGCCTCTCGTACAGCCTTCAGTTTCTTGTTGAGGGTGGGATCGAAGACTCCATCTATGAACTATATGATCATAGAGGGGTCATTTAATTATGTTCCTTTATCAGGGTATCTCATCCTCAGGTGAAGAGATTGATGCAGTAATGGTTATCCTACATATGATTTTGGTTGTGGTAAGGAGCCAGAAGCTATCATGGTTGTCTTAAAATTGAAGAAGGCTCTGGTTTTTTTTTGACTAGGGACTCATGAACTCTGGAAAGAGACTCTTAGCACTTTGAAATGAATCCTTCGTGACTCCAAAACCTTCCTTAATTAGCCTCCTCAACTCATGTGAAGTAAAGGATCTGGTATACATTAGGCCACATCATATAACGGTAGTTTGGTTGCATGACCCTTTACATCGAATTTCTCATTTCTCAAGAGGATTTTCATTAATTCTCCAATCCTTTTCATTAAGTATCCTAAAAATATGTTGGATCATTTACTTTGGGGAAACATAGGAATGTGTGCTACCTCACAAAATTAAAAAAGGGGAAAAGGGGGCCCCGCAGGAGACACGTATCCGAAGACACTTATTCGAAGGAACAACACTGCGAAATGAAGAAAAATACAAATGGAGGGGAACTATACATATGATACAAAATTACAATACAAAAGACTCAATAGAAAGGTTTAAGGTGGATCCCATTCACTATGAATCTCTAAGGTCTCACCTTCCATAGTCTCAAGCTCAAAGGCATTGTGTTTCTAGCATGTAGTGATCTTAAATGGGCCTTTCCAGAGGGGGTCAAATTTTCCATGATTTCCCGACTTGGTGGCTATCGTGTTCCACTTTAAAAATAAAGTTTTGACTTGAAATCAGGCTTTGAAGTCTTTTGGTCAAACCAAGTCTTGACAAACTTGTTAATGACTGATCATGGATTCATGGGCTCCCTCTTGTTTTTATTGAAGTTCTATCAATTCTACAAGTCTTACCTGCATCGCTTTATGTTCCTTAATCTCACTTTGCTTTAACAGTTGCAATTCTCGGAGCTCCACAATGATAGTCATTACTAAGCTTTTACCATAGACCAATTCATATGGTGAGGCCTTTAGGATCTATTTGGGTGTGATATGGTCATCCCATAAGGCCATCTTGAAATTCTCATGCCACGACCTCTTATGTTCATCCCCCATTATTTTTATAAGTCTAATCAGATTCTTGTTGGTGGTCTCTTCCAAACCATTACCATGCAGGTAGTAGTTGGAAGATGTTTTTAGATAGATTACATTCCTCACTACAAAATCAGACACCTTGGTAACTAGAAAATCCTTGGCATTATCTGATATGATCATGCAAGGGGGGGGGGGTCCAAAGCATGTAGTGATATCTCAAAGGAGTTCCAGGATCATATTCTATGTGGCTTCCTTCAGCATAACTATCTCCATCCATCGAGTGAAGTAATCAATGGCTATGAGAATCCACCGGTGACCCACACTTGAAACTGGATTAACCATTCTGATGAAATCTAGACCCCATTGTGTGAATGACTCCTCAATTAGAATAGGGTTAAGAGGTAATGCGGAATTCCTCCAGAAACTTGTGTAGAATTGGAAAATTTTGCACTGCTCACCATCATATATCAATTCGTAAACAAGCTGGTATAAAAATATCCTACCTATAGGACCTTTATGGCAGTGGTTTTGACCAAGAAGTGACCTCCCAAGCTTCCATTATTTAACTCATGTAAGACCCTTTTGGCCTCCTCCTTTTCTAGGCATTTGAGAAAGATCCCATCAAATTTCCTTTTGAAAAGGAAATTATCAATTATGATAAATTTGGATCCCTGTTGTTGGTAATATCTTCTATTTTAAGATGAAGGTAACTTGGATACTCACCTATCTATATGAAATGCATCCTATCCGATACTCAGGCTTCAGATTAGTTCTCTTAGATACGGAGCACCATCTTAGATTCTTCATTTGTTGGGGTCATTGGATCTTGTGTTATATATTGACACAGACCTCTTCCTCTTACCAGTTTTGTGGGATTTCTTTCAACATCATACTCTAATATATTTGTGATCTAGTTAGCCCTTTTTTCAGTTATCTCACCCTTTGTGATGTATTCCTTGAAACTAGAGTGTGTGACCATAACTGTGATCTTGTTATTGGTAATGAGGTGTCTAAATTTTTTCAGACCTTTGACAATGGTGTAAGCCTATCTTTCCAAGTAGTTATAACTTGTCTCATAATCATGGAGGTTTTTTCAAAAGAAAACAACTAGGTACTCTTCTCCTCACGATTCCCTTTTTTGTTTCAACATGGATGCTATAATGTTCTCACTTCCATATATGTACATGATGAAATATTTGAAAAATATGGGTTGCATAAGCACTGGAGTAGATGTAATTTCTCTTTTGATCCCCTCAAAGGCTTGATGACCTTTGGTGGTCCATTTGAAGTTTAGATTCTTTTTCAGCATTAGTGTGATCGAGCAGATCATTTCAGAAAAGTTTGAAATGAATCTACTAACAAAGTTAATCTTTCTTAGGAAATATTGTATTTCCTTCTTGTTAACAGGTAAAGACAATTCCAAAATGGCCCAGACTCTTTCTGAATTGATTGAGATTCCATATTTTGAGACAATGTGTGCTATGATTCTTCCTTGTGGTACTCTAAAAACATACTTCTTCAGATTCAGAGAGATTCTGAATTCCTGAAATTTCTTAAATACATCTTCCAGGAAATCAAAATGATCCTCTGCTATTTTGGTAAACACCGTGAGGTCATCCAAGTATATCAGGATTACCTTGTTAATCAGTTCTCCAAATGCAGCATCCATGGCTCTTTGAAAATTTGACCCAGCATTGGTGAGTCCAAATGGCATATCTTCACATATACAAAGGTTTCCCACTTTGTTGTAAAGGTGGTTTTATGTTGGTCTACCTCTATAAGCCATATTTGATTGTAACCTGAAAAACCATCAAGCAAAGAGAACCTTTCTGAACCTATTACTATTTGTAGTATATGTTCCATGGAAGGTAAGTGGTAGTGATCCTTAAGGGACACTTTATTCATATCTCTGAAATCCACACAGAGTCTGATTTCACCATTTTTCTTTCTTACCAGCACCAAATTAGGACACCCATGTTGAATGCTTGATTAGAAAGATTATTTTAGCCTCTAAGAGCTTCCTGAGCTCTTTGGCCATGGTCATGAGATATCTATTCTTTGGATTAACGAGTCTCGGCTTCTGACGCAAAGGTTTTGTCCCTTCTTCTAAATCAATAGTATGTTAGATGATATCCTGATTATAACTAGGTAGGTCATCATAAGTCCAAGCTACCACCTTATCATACTTATGGCATAGAGCCTCAAGCCTTTCTCTTTCTTTCTGAGTGACTAACTTCCCAACCTTTAGCTTTTTCCCATTAGCTACTTCTAGCTCAGCATAGTCTTCCTTGACTGCCACAAACTTCCTCCTATATATATTAGCATCATCAGAGATCAATATATTTTCCAATGTTATCAGTCCCTTTGGAAGCTTGTTCATTTTGATCTGGATGAGTTGATCTCCATATGATTCTTCAATTTTGGGTTGGAGTTTGTCTTCAAACGCTTCAGATTGTTATAAGAAGAGAAATATTTATTGGCCACTTTCGAAGACCTATCAATTATCCACATTATTAGGTATAGATGGGTGGATGATAAGTTTCACCACGTCCTTGTTTACCAACAGATCCTTAGCTGGGTCGAATTGCGAACCAATCTAGGACATTATATTTGCTTCTATGTTTTGGTCCCGAGGGATAACCTTAATGTTAAAGGCCTAAAAGTCTTCAATAAGATCCCATACCCTGTGATGATAGGACCTCATCCTTGTATTTTTTGTTGTGGTAGTGCTTCTAACTTGTGTCACTACTAATTCAGAGTCCCCAAAGACTCTCAATTTTTGTACGCCCTCTTTTTGTACAAATGTCAAACCATGGACTAAATCCTCATATTCTACTTCATTTCTGGTGAAAGTGAAGTAGAAGTGAAATGCCTGGAGTATATTTTTTCCATTTGGTGAAGATAAACATATTACAGCTCCCGAGCCGCTCCTACTCCTGGCTCCAAAGAAATGTAGAGTCCACATTTGGGAATCCTTCGTGAGATTATTTTTATTTTTACTATTTTCCCTCGTAATCTTTGTAATATTGGGATTCTCATCAAAGATCACATAAGTAACTAACCCAATGGAGTCAAAGTTTCCAAAGGGTCTCCAAGTGATAGTTCAACCAAATAGTTTCCATTTGTATGGTTGCTTTCATCTATATATGACTCTTCTTCTTGGGTGATCATGGCATGTGAGGCTTCAAAACCTGGCTACTTGATCCATATATGTTCCTCGGTGAGGGTTCTGATAGCACCTGTATTTTAGATACATGCTTAGTCCACAGGATCATATGAGACCAATTAAGGGACATGTAACCTCCAATTTTATCCATGAAATCGTGGGATAGACACAGTCCAAAGACTGGAACATCAATAACCACTATATCCCACGAAACCGTAATGTTCATGTAGGAATAGATCTATAATGGGATACTTTCAATAACACCAATTTTTTGAACTGATTTAACATCTAACTGTATGAATCCTCTTCCTAGGGTCTCATATTTGATTCCCAAGTAATCTATTATTGTTTTAGGCATAACCGTAGTGCTTGCACCAGAGTCAATCTTGGAGTTATGTAACAATTTCTTACCAATTATAAGAGTCATAAAGAAGGTTTGGGGTCTTGGTTCACTTTCCTCTTCTTTCTATTTCATCAGCACTGACTCCATTTGAGCTTGATTTATTTTGATTTGTTCCTTCCCCTTCCTGGTTCATAGTCAGGTCACCACTAGATTTAAGTGCTTCTTGAAGTAATTCCTTTTTGTTCTGGAATGCCCAAGATATCCCATAAGGATACATTGGTTGGTGCCCTTTTAAGTAGCTCGACTATGTTCATTGGCCCGAGTGGTTGCGCTTTAGAGACTTACTAGTATTTCACCATCTCAGTTACTAGATGGAAGGTACCTTGATTCTAAGTAGATGTCAGAGTCTCTTGTCTAGCTGTGGGTGGAGGGGCATTAAACGTCAGAGATTCTTTCCTTGCTTCATTTTTTGTTGTAGGAACACGGATCAAGTCTTCCATCATCCACCTTTTAGAGCGAGTGTTGTAATCTGACTACACCAGATTCTTAGATTTGGATGCATCATTTGTGAATACAAATTCTTCTCCTTTGATCTAAGAAAAAAGTGCATGTTTAGGCATAATATTTGCCTCTTGTTCTAGGGACATCCCTTGTCATTTGCAAACTAAGGCCACATTTTGAATTCCTGGAGGATTGGTAAGGTCCACAAGCATTGACCTCATAGCCTTCCATCACTCTTTTCTCTACTACCTTTTGTTGTAGATTCCCTTGGGGAAATCTCTTAACATATGAGGGGTATTGCAAGGGAAACACCAAGCATTGGGATCTTTCGCCAAATTATTTTGTCCTAGAATCATTTCTCTCTCCTATTATTGGTGGGAGGTCTGGAGTGGTGTTGGTACTGGAACAATTTGGTTAGATGGTTATGTCGGAGGTGGTATCTAGGAATTTTGATATTGCGGAGGATAAGCGGGCCTACTCCCTTGGTAGCTTTGATAATTTTGTCTTGGGTACGTGCTTTGACTCCTCTTAAGATTAACTATCTCATTAGAGAAACTCCTAAGGATATTTTTTACTTCCTCCATCTCTGAAGAAGAGGATGATGATGTTGTAGGAGTGATTACTTCTTGAGAGGATGGGTAGCTATATATGGACATAGGATTTTGGGAAGAACTTAAGGTCTGCACCTAAGGAAGGGGGGCTATCTCGAGATATACCGGCAAAGGGATCTTCAAGGGAAGTTTACCAACATCTATCAAATTATTCTCAGCATGGACTACAATATCATATGCTTGTGGCAGAGAATCTCCTCCTAACGACTGAATCATGATGGAGATATCTAAATTTAGGGACTTTAGATAAAAGACAGTAGCCATTCCTACATGCGGCCTAGCTAGGGCTAGAATCCTTTTCCATGTCTTATGGAATATGGTATTGAAATTAGTCATGGGCTCTTGTGGAGATTTCTTGATATTGATAAGTTGTTGTAGAAGTGATGATCTATCTCCCTTTTCATTGAATCTTGCAAAAACTACATTTCCCAATTAATCCCAGGTACCAATAGAGTTAGGAGTCAAGGATTTGTACCAGTTGAGAGCTTTTCCCTTAAATTAGATAGCTAGTAACCTTAAGGAAACATCTTTTTTGTGATATAATGTATCGTGCATATCTCTATAACATCTTGAACATGTTCCTCCGGGGTCTTAAAGTATTCACCACTAAACTTAGGCAGTGCCTTCAGCACATTTTTTGGGATGGGATTCCATGTTGTCGGATGCACTGGCAAGATGAGTGGACTTCCTTGATTCCATGAGATGAACTATCTTGGAGGAGGAGGCGGTTGATGAGCCATTATGATAGGTCTTGAGAACTCTAGTGGATTGTAAGAAGGGCCTACCAGGTGGAGGTGTTAAAAGAGTTCAGTTTGGAGGAGATGGAGATCTTTGAATTTGTCTACCTCTTCTGCTTCTTCCTGGGGACAACTGGAGGTATTCAAATGTTCCTTCTTTGTTTGTTCTCAACCTTGTTTGAATCCTTCTCATGAACTAGAGAGGATTAAACCACCAATATTGTTGAAACCAGTAGATATTTGGAATGGAGTCGTCATATGCATAGTTTCAAAGCCTATAAGGGCTAGAAATTGCTATATCAAAAATCAAACCTTGTAATATTTTAAATTTAAGCTTTCACTGCTTGTCCCACTGAGTGTGCCAGGAAAACTGTTGACGATTATCTTTGCAGATGAATTTCCAAAGTTATGGGAAATCTTAAAGCTGTGGGACTTGGCCCCTAAGATAACCTCCAAGTTTTATAGAAATTGACTCTTCTCTGATTTGGGTTAAGATAAGGGTTAGAGAGAAAACAAAACAGTATGCAAATCTTATCTAAGGCGATGCACTAAAACTTTACTAAGAAGTATAGAGATAGATATCAAAATAACTACTAGGTTAGTTGAAGAACATTGAGCATGATGAACTATTCTAAAGATATTTCAAATCATCAAAGGTGAGATGAAACTATGTGCACAATGAAACAAATTCATGTAAAATATCTAAGGGCATGTAACATGATAGATATTTAAACATTCATCAAGAACTTTAATAAGAGAAAACAGGAAGAAACAAAGGACACTGAATATTACAAACTTCTCAGTGCATAGAACAAGAACTCTTATTTATATAGAAAATAGTACATAAGGCCAAAATGGAACAAATTACAACAGTTCTTTACAATAGAGCCTTGCTAAGGCCAATGAACACAATAGACTGAACCTAAATTCCTCCTTTCTGACCTTCTGGAACTTCCTTTTCTCTATCTATCTCCGTATGTATATCTCTCTGGCACAAGAACATTCTCTTATAGATATTCATGGATCTTACTTCAACATGCCTCCATTAAGGTTTCCACAGCCTACATTTAGTTTTTACCTACGAAATCCTTGACCTTTGGAGAAAAATCTCAACTACATGCTTTGGGGACCGAGATCACATTTAATCCACTGAATCTCGAGCCCTTCACTTCTTTGATTGGTCCTTTCGGTGGTGGTAGCTACATGTGTGACACATGGAGACCTTGCACTACTTTGGGGCTTCTCCATTTCTCTATTCTTCTTAAAGTTACGCCTGGGCCACACGTGGAGGCCTGCGCTTTTTTCCCCTTTATCTTTGAATTTTCAACCCACCTGGGCTACATTGCCATGCTTTAGCCATGTGGTCAATACTCATTGACTCGATGGCTCCCGAATCTTTGTGCCTCCTCCAAAAAGTGCCAAAGGGACACGTGGATACCCTCCGCATAAAGTTCCATACTTAGGCAAAATTTAGTCCCGAAAAAACCACAAACAGAACTCCGAAAGGAAAAGGGGCTGGGGTGACAAAAGAGGTAGCAAAATAGAAGAGCCCCAACACAATGTAGAATTCATTCTACGATTCAACCCTGCAAACACACACACTCAAAAATAGAGTTAAAACATGCTATATATAACCAAAATCACCATTTCTAGAAATAATTTTCACTCGCCCATTTAGATATTTTTGAACTCTAGATCACATGTGATAGTTTTGTGTGCAAATACAGTCAAATTGAAGAGCACTCATATGTGATGGAAGCCCAACCATTCGGAGGAGAAGTAGGTCAAGAACATGTGAGTTATCCATGTTTGTTTATTTTAACCTCATAATGTGAAAAATGTAAAAAAACATAGCTTAGGGGGTTTTATTATTATTTTTGTCAAAATTTTCATAAAGGGGTCACCTAGGGGTATTTGTAATGTATTTCATCAAAAAGGGTCCATTTTTTCATTTTATGAATTTTGTGGGACCTAGGGTATGACCCATTTTCTATGGATGCAACCTCTATGGTGATTATGCAACCACCTCTCTGCATAGAGAGGTAGTTGTGCAACCACTGTGACAGTTGCATAACCATCAAGGTTTTAAATCTTAGGCTTGTTACATATTTTTCATTGTTATATGTGTTGTCATTGATGTCAAGATGGATGAGTTGATATCAAGTTGCATTGATGGAAAAATGATTCAATTGGTAAAGTGAGCATGTGAAGCAAATAAAGGCTGATTGGTAGTTTCAGCTCACTCAAGGATAATTTCTAAGGGATTTAGCCAATATTTGTGTAATCCGTGGACATGAGTAAACATCCATCAAAGAATAGAGATAGCCTCTAAAATTTATAGGAATCCATGGAGCACTAGAAGAAACTGCAGAAGGTAAATGAGTCCTACGCATAAAGGCATGAAGTCAAGAAGTGAAATGGAGCCAAAGGACAAGCTACAAAGTGAAAATGGTAAGACTATGAAGCTGAAAATAATTCCACAAAGGTAAAGACAAAACCACAAAGCTAAGGAAGGTAAAGAAAAAACTGTCAAGGTAAGGAAGCTAAAGGAAAAGCTGTGGATAAAGGGAAAATCCACGATGAATTAAAAAAGACACTCATGACATAAAATAGCCGTGCAAAACTACAAAAGCTGAAAGTAAAAGAGATAGAGTGATGCACATGGAACAAAGCTGTGGAAAGGTAGCAAACAAGGAGAAAAACTGTGGATAACTAAAAATCCACCAAATAAGGAGAAATTATGCAAAATGATAGAATATGGACTAAACAAGGGTTGAAGGAAATCAAATTAATTCAAACTTGAACAAAAGAGAGTTGGTTTTCCAAAATTGATGGTGATTCAATTGTCAAGTAACTACGTCCAAGTGCATGAATTTAACTCCAAAAAGAACAAACAAATCCATTGTTTTAGTTTTCAACATTTAATGCTCATTGACCTTATGGAAATACAATTGAAATTTTCTTTGTAATCTTGAGTTTTAAGGTGAAATGAAATTTGAATAAGGAAATTTCTCACTCATCTTTGTCAGGATGCAAATTGTAAAAAGATGGAAAATCTAGTTTTGGAAAACTGCTAATAAATAGCTTCTGGTGGTACATTTGAAAACTATGTAATCAAGATGAACTTAGAAGGAACAAATCATGGTACCAATTGTATTCATTTAATGGGATAGATTTTCATGTGACCAAGAAGGAAGGTGCATGACACACAACTCGAAGTGAACGAATGGGTTGATTGTGAATATAGCTTGAACTTGGAACTATTTCAAAAAGTGGCTCAAGAAAGAGAAGGAAGCTATCAAGATAAATTGAAGTGGAACAAGAATGAATACGATGCAATCTAACTTAAGTAAGACCTACAAATGAAAAGAGAGAGGAAAGAGGAGAGCATATCAATGATGCATTAATTTTTAAGATGAGAGAATCATTAAGAGTGGTAGATTGATTAAGCAAGTAGAATCAAAGAAGATGAGAATAATAGAGTGAAAATAATAACATAGAAAGATACAGAAAGGTGATCATAATCTATTATAAAAGAAATTGATGTAGCTAGATGATCAAATATATATAAAACAAGTCTAAGTTGTATCTTAGCACATTCAGGGAATTGAACCTTTCTTGTAGGTGGGTTCCTACAAAATAAATCTCTTGTGATGCGTAATATTCAGTTGAGTCCTTTACTGTGTGTAATATCTGTAGAGGTGTACGGGTTGGTGTTCCTTGTGGGGTTAGTGCCTTAATAAAAAAATATTGTAAGATGTGTAATATTCTTAGGAGTCGTTTCTTTGTGTAATATAAGAAATGATTTTGGTGGGTTTTCTCCTGAAAGGGTTTCCCATGGTAATTTCTATTTTTTGTTTTATTATAGAAGACATTTGGTTGATTGAATGTTCATAGTTTAAATTCACACATTATTAAATGGTTCAAAATTGGAATTAATTAAAAAAAGTTAATCTACATTGATTCACCCCCCCTCTCAGTGCTTGTGATCTCTAACAATTGGTATCAAAGCAATGTCCTTACTGCAGAAGCTTAATATCTTCAAGGAGATCCTCCTCTCACAAGCATGGCAGTAAATCAGGAACAAGGTGGTTTTCACTTTCAATATCACCTCTCTTCACTTGTACAAATTATGAATTTAAAATAGTAAGGATGAAGACATATTTGAGGTCACTTGGTTTTGATATTTGGGAATGCGTTGAACTCGGATACAATCATCTAGCCACACCAATTACAAGTTCACCGGAAAAGGGAGAATATGAATTTTACTCAAGAGATATGAATGCCATTCTATGCGGCTTGATTGATATAGAGTTTGTAACATTTATGCAATGCATAACCATAAAGGAGACATGGAAGAAACTGCAGGGTATCTACAAAGGATATTAAATAGTCAAACTAGCTAAAATACAGACCTACAGATCCCAGTTAGAGAATATGAAAATGAAGGATGATGAGAACATAACAACCTACATGAAAAGAATAAATGAAGTCATAAATATGATCAGAGGCTTAGGAGAAAATATGTAAGAATCTATTACTATCCAAAAGGTTTTGAGATCCTTTACCATCAAGTATGATGCAATGGTTTCAGCCATAGAGGAAAGAAAAGACATGAAGAATCTCACAATGGATTAAATTCAAAGTACCCTATCAGCATACGAGATGAGGATTGTTGCATCTAAAAATACCAAGAAAGAGGTATCCTTCAAGGTCAAGAAAGAAACTCAATCCTCACAAGAAGAAGAATAAGAATAAGATTCAGGAGATGAGATGGATGATGAAAATATTGAATCCATGTTCGTAAGAATATTAAAAAGAGGCTCAAGTAAATATTAAGGAAAACTACCACTTAAATGGTTTTCTTATGGAAAATTAGGTCACTTTTCTAGTAGGTGTCCGAACAAGAGTAAACACAATCAATCTCAACATGAAGAGGAAAATCATAAACATAGAAAAAGAGAAACTAAATATAACAAGAAAAGTGACAAAAAAAGTTCTTTAAGAACAAAAGAAACTTCTATTCAAAGGAAAAATCAAGTGGATCAGATTCAATTAACTCTTAGAATTAAAATGATGAAGATCAGTCAGAGTTTTTGTTTATGGCAGTGGATGCAGTTGAAGAATGTAGTTCCAGAGGAAATAAAACATTTGAGTATGAAAATTCAGATGAAGAATAAGTTGAATTTAATCTCAAAGTAGAGCTAGTATGTGTTCTTGAAGACTTGAAACTGTTGGTGCAAATCAGCAGCACCCTTGGATGTTGATTAGATTTCTGTTTGGTGGAGATGGACATCCAGTGTGATTGCAAAACATTGAATCTTTTCGCCAAGTGTGGGACTTGTAAATATGGGAAAAGAATCTCTAGATTAGAGGTTGGTTCCTCAACTCCTCTGATTAGGTATATTACTTGCAAGTTACAGAGGGTTTGAATTCAAGATCCTACTCTAAATTCCAAAGGGGACTGAGATAGAGAATGCAAAAAGATGAAACTAGTGCTAATAAGGTGATGCACCAAAGGAGTGGTGAGCATTTTTTACTTCTACAGATTGAAACAAATCATAGAAATGCAACAAAACTCCATGCACAAACTGATAAACTATAATGGAAGGTCAGAAATGAATCAAACAACACAAATAGAGGATTAAAACTCATTCAAAAAGACTGCATTGTCATTTTTAACATCAAAAACACTTGCATTACAACATATGATAGGTAAAAATAGGTTGCAGTCTTGGAAGAGGTATGATATTCCACAAAATCACTTTTTTAGGTGAAAAAGGGGATCCTGTAATACATGAAAAAATGTTCAACACTCCAAAAATGAGCCAAATCTGGCTCTTACCATGCAAAAAACAATGACAGGAGAGAGAAACGTGGGAAAACATGGGAGAGCTTCAACCATCGACCAAAAATTCAATAAAACAGCATGGGCATCCTTACAGGTTCATTCCCTGACTTTTTTCACCATGCTGGGAGAGAATGCAATCCATTCTTCATTAAAAATAGTGGTTGAAATGTCATTTCCGCTCATTACCATGTGCTAGAGGTGTTTTTCAATTTTCTCTCTCCAAACTCCACTAAAATATAAAATTTACTCCAGAATCTTGTAGATAATTTCACTATCTTTGTGTTGATATAAAGAACATGAAAAACTGAGCTCTGGATCGAAAGTTATGGCCATTTGAAATTTTTGGGCAAAATAGGGCCAAAACGGATTGGCGAGTGAAAAATTTAAAATTTTCCACTTTTTGCATTTGGGAAAATTTCAGCAAAAATACCCATGCTCTGCCATTCTGGGTGCCACGTGGCATGATTCCATTAGCCACGAGTTCTTGATGTTTCATTTTCCATCGTTTTGACCATTGGAAATTTTTTCTAAAAATCTCTATCGGGCCGATGATTTGAGGACATGTGGCAAGAGGTGATTCGATGCGGGCCTTTTCCTCCTAAATTTTTCGTCACTTTTTGACCATTTTTCTGACTCGGACACATGGTGAAACCCCATTGGTTGCGGGATTTTCCTTTCCTTTTTCCTTTCGGGTCTATCCTATATTTTTTGCCGCCACCGGACACGTGGCAAGATTCCATTGGCTCGCATTTAGGGGCAGACTTTTCCTTTTGAAATTTCCTTTGTTTTGCTTTGGGAAAATTTCCAACTTTTCCCCCACGTTTTGCCACTCCTGGTACCACGTGGTGGGTTCTCATTGGGCATGGGACCTAGGGAAAACATTTTTTTCTTTTGATTTAACCTTTGGGAAAAAATCCCAATCTCCCCCCACGCTCCGCCATTCCGACCCCCCGTGGACACGTGGCCTGATCTCACTGGCTGCGGGCCTTTGGGCAGAAAATTCCTCTTTTCTTTCGCAAAAACACTTCACCAAATTTTCAAATCTTCCTCCATGGTCCACCACTCCCTTCCTCTAGAGACACATGGAAAAATTTGATTGGATGCGGGCCTTTCCTGAAGATTTTTCCATGGCGCCAAAATTTAGTCAATTTTTCAAAAAAATTCCCCTTAGACACGTGGCAGGATCCAATTCATCAACGGGCTTACGGGGCAAAATATTCCTTTTGAAAATTTCCAAACACTTGGTAAAAAATCCAAGTTTTCCTTCAGCCCCCGCCACTTCCTTGGACATGTGGCACCTTCTTATTGGCTATGCGGCCCGTTCCATGGGAAAATTTCCCAAAAAAACTCCACCGAGCCATAACTTCAAAAATACGTGGAGTTAGGAGGAAAAACTTTACCTCTCTGGAAAGCTGAGAAAAATATCTATCCAATGCTACCATTTCTAGAAAGTCTTGAGTGCTTGAAAAACAAAAAATTATGATTAAGGAACGAGGAGAGGGAAGAATGAACGGAGTTAGCCACAAAATGAGAAAAGGGCACATTTTGGATAACAATTTTGGAGACTCAAAGGGGTCATCTGCCTACTGGATGAAGTTACCAGTTGCCTAAAGCAATCGATTAGGCATGGAGACATAAAATTCTCTGCTTGGTACCCCAACTGATTAGAACACTACAAGGAGGAAGATGGAGGGTGGCACATCACCTGATTGGAGCAAAGCCTACAACACACATTTCCAAGAACATCAAGCTTGTGCCAAAGCACTTAGGGAAAGAAAATCTAATCTATAGACAAAACAATGTGCATCAAGCATTTGGAGGAATGAAAACCTAAGCTTAATATGTACAAGGTGGAGAACTTCCCTTCAGTAGCAATGCTTTAGATGGATCCCATTGACTGGAATCTATCAGTTCTTCGCCATACAATGAAGATAATTGGAAAGTATTGTTGTCCTTACACTTTGTGACCATGTATGGGCCACTCCAGATGGCATCAAATTTCGAATGCCTTCCCCGGTTTTGCTCTGTCTGCATCCCATTTTAACACTAGATCTCCAACTTGAAAAGATCTATCCCTGGCCTTTCTATCAAAGGTCTTCTTGATCAAGTCTTGATCCTTCTCCATTGCTTGGGATGCTTGATTTTTGATTTGTTAGAGCTCCATAAATTCTACATATCTAACCTCCATGGGCTCAAACTCCCATAACTCCAACTATTTCACAAGTTCCAATGTTGGAAACTCAAGTGACATGGGAAAAATTACCTCTCTTCCATAAACAAGCTTGAATGGGTAGTTACCTGTAGATCTCTATGGGAGTTATCCTATCAGCCCATAAGGATGATTTCAATCTTGGTATGCCAAGACCTCTGATTTTCATCAAGAATCATCCTAATGATCCTTAACAAGTTCTTGTTTTTAAATTCAGCTTGGCCATTACCCTGAGGGTAATAGTTTGATGAAGTACTTAGGTAGATCCCATTTTTGACAGCCCATTCAATTACCTTGGACCCAACGAATGCCAATGCATTATCTGATACTATTATAGCAAGTATGATAAATCTAGTTGTTATTCCCTCATAGAAGTCCAGGATACTAGACTCATTTTCTTCCTTGAGTGCTATTGCCTCAGTCCACTTGGTGAAGTAATCTGTTGCTATTAAAATCCATTTTTGCCCTTGGCTTGAATTTGGATTAATGACTCCAATGAAGTCCAAGCCCCATTTCATGAATGGCTGGTCAACTGAAATTGGATGCAATGGAATGGCAGCTAGTCTCTCTTTACCCATGAAGAATTCACAATTCTTGCACCTCTTGATCCATGCATAGCAATCACTAAAAATCTTGGGCCAATAATAGCCAACCCTCATGATCTTTAGATCCATCACTCTCAGTGTAAAATGACCACCAGCTGATCCACCGTGGAACTCTTCCAGCACCCTATGAATCTGATTTGTACTAATGCACCTCAACAAAACTCCATTCACATCCTTTTTAAACAAAACACCATCACCAAGGGCATACGGGACAGCCTGCAATCTAAAGTATCTTCTTTTGGGATTTATTCATCTCTAGAGGGCATAGACCTTTGCTTAGGAAGTTCATTATGTCTTGGGTCCAACAAGGAGTGAGGACACCATCATTTTCCTTTTGAGTGCATTCTTGCTCATGGTTATCCTACAATGCCAAAAAAACCTCCTTCTCATTGCATGCTTCCTTTTATTTGCTCAAAATCAGCTGCTCACACAAACCTTTTCCTCTGAATAACTTGGTGACTTTGATTTCTATGGCATACTCCATGACACGAGTAATCCAACCTGCTCTCTTTTCATTCAAGTATTTGTTGAGGAGGAAGTCTTTAACTCCCACATGAGAAACCAACAATTGAACCCTGTTGTTTGAAACTAGATTCTTGAATTTCTTCAAGCTCCTGATTACTGCAAGAACATGCTTCTCAATGAAAGAATATCTCACCTCATAGTCCTCCAGGATTTGGCTGAAGAAATCAATTGGCTACTCCTCGTTGTCTTTGTTCTGTTGTACCAAAATTGTAGAAATAGTATCATCATCGCCAAATGCATAGAGGATGAAATCCTTGGAGAAATCTAGGTTAACAAGATTTGGGGCTTGAGAGATGGCTTCTTTGATTGCTTCAAAATTTTCCTTGCCTTCTGTTGTCCATTTGAAAGCCATGCTTTTCTTCAACATCTTGGTGATAGGGTTGACTAGGTCTACAAAATTTGGGACAAAACTCCGAAGAAAATTTTATTCTCCCCAAGAAACTTTGGAGGGCCTTCTTGTGGCTTGGAAATGGTAGTGATCTTATGGCTTCAACTCCTTCTAGATCAATTTCCTAATCCTTATTTAGAGACAATGTGGCCAAGGATTTTTCCTTCATGGGATAGAAAAATACACTTTTTAGGATTTAAGGATACTCCAAATTTTCTGCATCTTTAGAACACTTGTCTCAAATGAAAGAGATGGTCTTGCTACATTTTTTGAAAAAACAGTGATATCATCAAGATATATCAGCACCATGTTGTTAATCAAATCTTTGAACACCATTTCCATTGCTCTTTGGAAGGTAGCTCTAGTGTTGGACAACCCAAATGGCATTTTCTTGTATGCATAAGTTCCCCATTTGGTTGTAAAGGCTATCTTGAACTGATCTTCTTCTTTCACGATAATTTTATTATACCCCGAATAGCCATCAAGTAATGAAAACCTCTCAGAAGCCAGCAACAACTTGTAAAATCTGCTCCATGGAAGGAAGTGTGATAATGATCCTTGAGAGATTCTCTATTAAAATCTCTGAAGTCAACACACAATTTGATTTCCCCACTATTCTTTCTAACTGGAACCAAGTTGGCCACCCAACTAGAATGCTTGATAGGAAATATGATTCTTGACTCTAATCAACTTATTGAATTGCTTTTCTCATGAGAGGCTCCATGTGTTGATTGACTGGCCTTTGTTTTTGTCCTGATGGGTTTATTACTTGGATCCAATTCAATGGTATGTTGAGCTAACTTGGGATTAAAACCCTTCAAATCTTCATATCTCCAAGCAAACACATCAGGAAATTCTTGACAAAAATATATGAAACTCATACCTTTCTTGCTCAATTGTCACTTTACCAACATGGAGTGATTTTCCTTCTTCCACCAAGATGTACACTGAATCTTCTCCCTTGACTTGGATGTTTGCTTTCTCCTTCCTAAAACTCATAATTAGTACTGAAAATGGACTCCAAAATAATAAGTCCCTTTGGTAGTTTATTGGTTCTTAGCTGTACCGCTTGGTCACCATACTACTGCTCCAACTTTTCCTGATTTTTACCTGAGAACTCTAGCCTCTTCTTGCAAGAAATGGATGATTTGCTGATAATTTTCAAACACTTTCCAACTTACATTGTTGTCTAGCACTAAAGGACTTATAATCACATGGATGTTTGGCTGTACCTTGTCTTTTTGGATGCTTTCAACAACATCAAAGGCTGCTCCAACTGTTGCAAGCCTGTGAGAAGCTTGGTTCTCTTTTCTAGGAATGAATTTTATGCCAAATCCCTCAAAATCTTCAATGAGGTCCCACACCCTATTTTTGTAACACTTGAGAAGATCATTCTTGATATCATGCTGCCCCTTAACTTGGTTGAAAATCAACTCATTGTCACCAAAGACTTGCAAGTTCTTTAATCCTCTCTTTATTGACCAATGCAATCCTTGTATCAAATCTTCATATTCAACAGTGTTATTAGAGCATGCAAACTAAAATCTAAAAGCTGAAGTAATACTTAACTCCTTTAGGTGAAAAAAGCATATCTCCCCCTCCTGCACCTTGTCTACTCCTTGATCCATCGAAAAGCAACTACCATACCTCGTTGTCATCCTTGTGGTTTAGCTTGGTGATGCTAGGAATAGGGTGATTTTCTTCGTGCATGCAATAGACTTCTAGCTCAGATTCTTCTATTTCTTGATAAGGATCAAAATCATGCACCTTGCTTGCCCATTCATCGAGAGTCAAATCTGGGATGCTTCCAGTCTTGGTGTTAGCTTCATCAGTGCTTGGATAATCCTCTTGATCAAACGTTGAACAATTGGTATTGATTTGACTTGGAGTGTAAGGCTCAATGTGAAAGTTTGCAATAGGATCAGATTTGATTATGGCCTTGGTTCCTATATCTTGTTCTAAACAACATGTGTGACCAATCAGTAGATAAGTAACCTCCAATCTTTGCCATGAAATTCATTGACAAACATAGGCCATAAGATTCATTGAAGATTTACTTCCCCTGAGATATCTTATGATGTGGAGTCAACTTTGGGGCATGCATGCAAATGGCTTAGAACATATCCCAACCTATTGTATCACTAAAAATGAAGCTACTGCTGTCCCGAAGCAATTGCACTGGAGATTTTTGTATATGATTTTCATAGTTGATGTTACCAATTGATCATTGCTAGAAACTTGGGCAAAACCAAGCACTACTTGCTCCGGAATCAATCATGTTATTATGTCTACTAGCATTGCTACCAGATGATCTATGTAAGCATACCATGGAGGGGGCTTCTAACACCTTCTTACCTTTCTTATCCTCCATGTATTACTGACACAACTCCCTAGAATCACGTGAAGCATTGAAGTTGAGAAAATTCTCTTGCATTTGGACATGCTAAATTGATACTTGACAAATCCTTCTTGGTACCACAGTACTACAAATTTCTTTGGCTTGGGGATGTAGTTGTGATTTCCTAAATTCATATGTCTTGACATTTGTCTATCTTAATATGTATGAAAATTATGTTGACTAGAGATGAAGCAAACCATTTTAATTTAAATTAGTTTGCACATAGTTAGATCATTACATATAGGCTTCTATTTCTGGCTATAAATGAGTTGGCCTAGGAGCTGATTTAGATAGCCCTTCCCTGTTTGGAACTACATTGTTGTGGGTTTGCAAGGGAAGATTGTCTAGAGATAGAAGCTTCTGTATTTGTTTTAGGAGCCATTATGATCCATGTTCAATTTACAACCTCCATAGATTTCATTCTTTTCTTATACCAAGTGAATTTACAAGGGAAGAAACAGCTTCTGATAGATGCTTTGATTCATGCCACAAAATCTTCGTGCCTGCTAGATATAGAACGTGATAATTTACATCCACAATTACATTGCTGAAAAATATTTGTCTTGATTATAATATCTTAGTTTTGTTTCAACACAGATAGATAATCCACATCTAGTTAGTTGTCATTTGTTTAGGTTCTTGATTTAATTAACCATTGTAGAAGTACATAGACTTCATTCTTTTGTTTATTTTATAGAAAGTATAAAATCCAATCATACTCTTGAGCTATGTAATTTTACATTAGCATTTTGGCTTTATTAGGTATATTTCCCTTATATGAGATTGAAAAATCATAAAAACATATCTTAGCATTTCGTTTATGTTAATGAGTTTGATTTGCAACTGCATTAGGTGCTCTAATTGAGGCTAGTATGGATACTTGTTATGTTAAGCATTCAGGGACCACAAAGAAGGTCTAAGAGACAAATTGTACTTGATACCTCTTGAGTCCCACAGCCTAACTGCAACTTATCTTGAGAATTTTGCACATTACTTCATGAAATCTTCAGATTATGTGCATTTCAGGATCCTAGAACACTCCCACCTATCAGCTATTACACAATTGCATTCTCCTTAACAAAGAATGGGAATAGGAGCTAAATTTACGGCTTTTGGTTCAGTACTTGGACTCTCTAGGCTTGGAACTAATTCCCATTGGAGCCCACTAGGAGCTACCTTGCCAGGTTGATTCATACAATTTTCAGCTCTAATGATAATCCTCTTAAGCATCAAGGATAGTTGAACCTCCCATTGGTATTGATTTGACTTGGAAATGTAAGGCTCAATGTGAAAGCTTTAAGGTAATATAGATCAGCACCTTCTGATTGTGGCCTTGGTTCCACTATCTTGTCTCTAAACAAGTCATGTAAAACCTGATCAGTTAGAGTAAGTAACCTGCTCATTGGGAGCTCTCTTGCCATAAATTCATTGAAAAATGTTCCATAAATTCATTGACAAGTTAACTTCCCCTTCTTTTCCATGATGTGGATTCCTTTTGGATGGATATACATGGCTTAGAACATATCCCAACCTATGTTGATATAAAACCTGAGGAAAGCTTCTTCCCGAAGCATTGGTTGGAGATTTCCCTTGTTATGATTTTCATAGTTATGTTACCATGATATTGACTAGACAACTTGCAAAACACTAAGCACATGGATTGCTCTTACATATGAGTATTATTCTACTAGCATTGCTCACCAGGATTGGTCTAGTAAGCTCACCATTACTCTATGGACACCTTCTTCCTTTCTGTAACTGGGATTGTATTACTGACACAACTCCCTAGAAAGTGGGCTACATGAACTATTGAAGTTGGAAAATAGGGGTTGAGTTGTGACATTCTAATTGGCCTTACTACAAATGTTGATTGAATACCACAGTACTACAAATTCTAGGTTGGAGGAGTTGATAGAGTTATGATTTCCTGGAGATGGGGACTTTCTTGAATTCTCCTCCCTATTTGCCTTCTTCTATGAAAATTATTGACTAGAGTACTCAAACAGCACCTCTTAATCTCTAAATTGTTGACAATAGTGGTAGATTCATTACTCATAGCTTCTATTCAGGTCTGTACTGCTAAATATTCTGGTGATAGATAGCTTCCCTGGAGTCGCTAGATGTGTAATGTTAGGGCTATTTTAAGCAAGGGAAGATTGTACTAGAGAAAATGCTTCATGTATTTGTTTTAGGAAATTATGATCCATTTCTAATTTACAACTGGGCGTGCCATTGATTCATTCTTTTCTTATCACCAAGGAATTTACAAGGATGAAGATCATAGCTTCTGATAAGTCTTTGATGGACTTCTCAGTGCCTCTGATATGCAGAACGGATTGAATCTTACATCCACAAGTGTGGGACATTTTGAAAAATATTTGCTTGATTATAATATCCAGATTAGAGTTTGGTTCCTCAACTCCTCTGATCAAGTATAATCACATCTGGTTATTTATTTGTTTAGGGTTCTGTTAATTCAAGATTGTAGAAGTAATTTCTTCATTCTTTTGTTTATTTTATAGAGAATGTATAAAATCCAAAAACATTAGTGGTAATTTAAGGTAGATTCACCAAAGGATTGTTGAGCATTTTTTACTTATATAGATTGAAAAAAATCATAAAAATGCATATCTTAGATTTCGTTTATTTAACTGAGTTTGATTATATTGCATTAGCTTAATTGAATATGGATACCATATGACACATTCAGAGGACCACAAACTCATTCACAGAGACTGCATTGTCATGATCCTTGACATCCCAAACAGCCTAATGCATTACAATATCTTGAGAATGACATTACTATGGTTGCAATCTTGGAAGAGGTATGTTCTTTCATAAAATCACTTTTTAAGGTGAAAAAAGGGAGCCTGCAATCACTATTACACAATGTGCATCTCCTCCAACAAATGAATCCAAAAAAATTTACGGCTTTTACCATGCAACAAATGAGCCTAGGCGAGAGACTAATTCCCATAGCCCACTAATATTTCCTAGAGCTTCATACGTTTCCTCTAGCATTTCCATGAACTTTTCAATAGAAATTTATATGAGGCATGAATGACAGGGAAATTCCATGACATTTTTCACAACAAGTTGGGAGATGTTTTCGAGCACATACATTGATTAGAATCTTATGGTGGTGTGTATCCTTCATTGACTGCTACCATCACCACGTCGACCAGGTTAGAGAAGATTTTCAATTTTATCTCTAGACAAGAAAATCCCTTTAGTTCCCATAGAAGACATTAGTGACTTCCTATGATATCTGTATTGACCATACTCACCCATCTTTCAAGTTGATTTCAAGAACATGAAAGCCTGATCTATCCATTCCACAGTTATTTTTCCCTACATGACCTTATAGGGCAGTTCAAGTGCTAAAACGGTTTGACGGGTCACAATGTTGAAATTTTCCAAGTTTTGCATTTGGGACAATTACCCCATAAGATCACCATAATTCACTCATTCAAGAGTGACACGTGGCATGATATCTATTGGCCGCGGGTAATATGATCATAACATCCTAAAAAAGTCCCCCACAACATTGGATAATCTATACAAAAATCTATATCTTGAGCCGTTTGATATAAGGACACGTAGGGAAATGAGTATGATGAAACACAACTATAGTCAGGTCCCTTTCCTCTCAAAAGTAACCTCATCACTATGTAACCAGTTTCTTTTGAATCCAAGTATAACAATATATGTCAATAACCCCATATGACGTTTTGGGATCTTAAACATTCCTCATTCGAAGCTAAAACCGCCACTAAACACGTGGTAAGATATCCATTGTCTCGCATTTTTATGTATTTCAGACTGAGTCCTGCATTCGAAAATTACACTTCATTTTGCTTTGGGAAGTAATTTCCAAAATCTGAAAAAGTGAATAATCTCAAGCTGCAAACCTAAATTTTAAAATGAAGAAATTATCTTTGGGTACGGGACCTGGTGAAAACATCATTTTCTTTTGATTTAAGGTTTGCAACAAAAATCAGTGTAAAATCCACCAACTGCTCCATTGCATATCATAGAGGCAACTCCACCAATAAGACATATGAGTACCATAAAAGTCTCTCAACCATAGAGGACTAAGTATCATATGTATCTCCACCATAGGCAGGACAAAATATCATAAGTTTCACTCCACCATAAAAATTATCTCAACCATAGATTTTCTAAGTATCGTATGTCTCTCCACCAGTAAGAGGAATGAATATCCTCTAGAGACACGTGGTAATATATGATTGGACGCGGGCCTTTCCTAAAGATTTTTCCATGTCGCCAACACTAAGTCAATTTTTCAAAAAAATTCCCCTTGGACACGTGGTAGGATCCAATTCACTGGTGGGCTTGCGGGATGAAATTTTCCTTTTGAAATTTTCCAAACACTTAGTAAAAAATCCAAGTTTTCCTCCGACCCCTGCCACTTCCTTGGACACGTGGCACTATATTACTGGTTGCGGGCCTTCCAGGGGAAAATTTCCCACAAAAACTCTGCCGAGCCTAAACTTCAAAAATACATGGAGTTAGGAGGAAAACTTTACCTTTCTGGAAAGCTAAGAAAAATCTTTATCCAATGGTGCCATGTCCAGAAGGTCTTGAGTGCCTAAAAAACAAAAAATTATGATTGAGGCACAAGAGAGGGAAGAATGAAGGGTGTTAGCCACAAAATGAGCAAGGGGCTCATTTTGGATAACAGAAACTATGTAGGAAGAAAAATTAGAAATTAAGGTGCACCTTGAAAATCTAGAAATGTATGAAAAGCTATAGAAAATTTCAAATGTGTTAACTAACATACTCAATAGTCAACGAAATACAACTTATAAATCTAGATTTGGTTTCAAGGGATAAAATAAGGAAAATGAGCTAGCTAATAATGAATGAAACAAGTCCACAGAAACACCAAGTACCTCCTCTTCTACAAAAAAATGATTCAACAAATATGTGAGAAGAAGAACCACTGCACTAAGAATCACCTATGCTATGAGGTAAAATCACTCTTTCTATGGTTACATTTATTCATGTAATCAATTTGGACATAAAGCTGACAAGTTTATAAAATTCTCTAGAGGCTATAAAAGAAACTTTTTCCCATCTTACACTAGATGAAACTATAATAGTGTCCAACACATATATCATAAGAAGAGTAGTGCAGTTTCAACAAACAAACAAGTGTCACCTAAAGAAAAGAAGTAGATAAATGTTGCAAAGAAAGATGAAAGTAAGAGAGAAGAGTCATGTTCAATTGTAAAAAAAAAATTCATGTACAAAATTAAGATAACATATGGTTTTTGGATAGAGGATACTCAAGCCATATGACAGGTGATAAAAGTAAATCCATTACTTTGTCTAGTAATGCATCACGTGTTGTGAGATTTGGTAATAAAAAAATTGTAAACATAGTTCAAAAAGGAACATTGAGTCTAGATAATGGAAAGAATATAATTGAAAATATTTTAGATTTTTAAGGTCTTAAACACAATCTGTTGAGTGTAAGTCAAATGTACAAAAGGGGATACACTGTTATATTCCATAAAAAGGGATGTGATATCATAAATTGTAAAATAGGAAATAATGTTACAAAGGCCAAGTGGACAAATAACATGTATGTTCTCAATAAGATAAACAAAAAGAAATGTTTCACAAGAAAGATTGAATATAGCTGGTTGTGGCACAGGAGATTGGGGTACATGATATTTGAAAATATAGTGATATTAAGTAAAAAATTTGTGTCAGACATATGCCAGATATTTTGAAACCTATGGATACTCTATGCAAGGCATGTATGCATGGAAAACAAACAAGGAGATTGTTCAAATCAAAGGAATATTCTACAACCAGACCATTGGAGTTGATCCATACAGACCTTTACGGACCCAACAGAACTGAAGGTATAAATGGTGAGGTATATTTCATGTTGCTAATAGATGATTACAAACTAATGAGACATGGGAATTAATACCTAGACCGCAGAAAAAAAAATGTTATTGGAACTAAATGGGTATTCAGTTTCAAGCTAAAAGAGAAAGGAGAAGTGACAAGAAACCAGGAAAATCTAGTTTGCAAAGGATACCACAAATGGAAGGAATAGATTTTGGTGAGATGTTTCCACCAGTGGTAAGAATGGAAGTAGTAAGATTTTTCCTAGCTTACATGGCATATAAGAAAATCATAGTATTCCATATGGACATGAATTCAATCTTCCTTAATGGTTTTCTTATTGAAGAGATATACATTGAACAACTTGATGTATTTTCATTAATTGAAGATAAGGATTATGTGTATAGGTTGAAAAAGATTTTTATGGAATAAAATTATCTCCCAAAGCTTGATACAATAGATTGGATTCATACCTCATTAAGCAAGGATTCGAAAAAGGTGTTACAAACAACAATCTCTACATCAAGGAAGAAGGAGAACATCTACTCATTTTCATAGTATATGTAGATGATATCATATTTGGTGGATATCATGATAATATTACATATGAGTTTGTAGATATAATGAAAGAAGAATTTGAGATGTCAATGCTGGGAGATCTTTCATTCTTTCTGGGACTACAGATCAATCAATCAAACAACAGTGTGTTCATATCACAAACCAAGTACATCAAAGAAATGATAAAGAGGTTTAGGATGGTAGAATGAAAAACTATTGGGACACAAATGGAAGTTGGATGCAAGATAAGTAGAGATGACGACTCACCTAAGGTATAAAAAAAACTGTACAAATTCATGATAGGAAGTCTACTTTAGTCCATAACATCAAGACCTAATATCATGTAGCTAGTAGGCCTTGTTGGAATATTTCAAGAAGATCCAATGGAAACACACCTCAAGGAGGTCAAGAGAATTCTAGGATATTTTATGGGAACAACTGAATATGGATTATGGTACCCCAAAAGTAATGACTTTAGCATAAAGGCATATACAGATGTAGACTAGGTAGGCAGTGTTGGTGATAGAAAGAGCACAAACGGAGGAAAATTCTTTGTTTGAAATTTCTTGGTATATTGGATAAGAAATAAATAATCATCAGTGGCTCTCTCAACATGTGAAGTAGAGTATATATCTGTTGGAATCTGTTGCACTCAATTTCTATGGATGAAGCATCCATTGGGAGATTACAAGGTAAAATCTGAAAATCCAATTCCTTTTTTGTGTGATAATACAAGTGCAATAAGTGTCTATAAGAATCCATTGTTCCACTCAAAGACCAAGTATATACCTATAAGATATAATTTTTTGAGGGAACAAGTGAATGATAGGAATATCATTACGAACATAACGACCAAGCAGCTACCAAGAGAAACATTTGAACACATAAGGAATGAAGTGGAAGTCCTTCCTGATCCCACCAACAAATAAAGGGTGTGTAGAGAAGGAAGGGACATTCTCATGTATTATCCGCTCCTAAAAATAGTGCCAAAGTAAAGGGGATCTAATCTATTAGCTCAAATTTATCAAATTATGCATCATCTCAGGGGGAGAAGTGCTATGGAAACACTAGAAAAAATGGATAAGAAACATAAGCCTAGGGGGAGATTCTTAAGGTAAACACATGAAGAAATAAGCTTACAATTATATTCAACTTAATAGAGAAATGAAGAAACCAAAAACTAGTCTGCATATATAGAAGAACATGAGAAAGGTGGATACAAGTATGAAAGTATTTTTCCATCAAAAGGTTATAATTTTATATATTTTTCTCTAGGTTGGAGTGTTTCCATCAATGAAAAAGGGGGATATTGTTGCATATTTTTCATTGTTATATTTTTTTTCATTGATGTCAAGATGGATGAGTTAATATCAAGTTACATTGATGGAAAAAGGAGTCAATTAGTAAAGTGAGCATGTGAAAAATATAAAGGTTGATTGGTAGTGTCAGCTCACTCAAGGATAAGTGATAAGGGACTTAGCCAATATTTGTGCAAGTCGTGGACGTGATGGAACATCCACCAAAGACTAGAGATAGCCGATAAATTTTGTAGGAAGCCATGGAGCACTAGAAGAAACCACATAAGGTAAATGAGTCTTGCATATAAAGAGTGAGGCCAAAAAAGTGAAATGGAGCCAAAGGAAAAGCTACAAAGTGAAAATGGTAAGGTTTCAAAGTTGAAGATAATTACAAAAAGATAAAGGAAAAACCACAAAGATAAGGAAGGTAAAGGCAAAACCAAGAAGGTAAGGAATCTGAAGGAAAAACCATGGATAAAGGGAAAATCCACGATGAACTAGAAAAGCCACCCATGATAGAAAATAGCTGTGAAAAACTAAAAAAGCAACAATAAAAAGAGATAGTGGGGTGGACATGAAGCAAATACATGGAAAGGCAGTAGACAATGAGAAAATACACAAATAACTAGAAAACTGTCGAATAAGGAGAAATGTCATGAAACAAAGAAAAGTGTCATGATACAAATAATAAATCTAGAGGAGTTAAAAGAAAGCTGAAAAATGATATAATATGGACTGAAAAAGTGTCGAAGGAAATCAAATTAATTCAAACTTGAACAAGAGAAAGTTGGTTTACAAAAATTGATGGTAATCTGATTGTTAGGTAATTATGGAAAAGTGCATGACTTAAACTCCACAAAGAACAAAGAAATCCACTATTTCAACTGCCAACATTTAATTTTCATTGACCTTATGGAAATATAGATGAAATTTTATTTGTGATCCCGTTTTTTAAGGAAAAATGAAATTCAAAGAAGGAAACAACTTTCTCATCTTTGTCACGTTGCAAATTCTAAAAATATGGAAAATATATTTTTGGAAAATGACTAATAAATAGCTTCTGGTGGTACATTTGAAAACTTTATAATCAATCCAAACTTATAAATAACAAATCCTGGTACCAGATGTATTCATTTATTAGGCTGGATTTTCAGGCGACCAAGAAGGAAGGTGCATGACACACAACTCAAATTGAAGGAATGGGTTAATTATGAATATAGTTCAAACTTGGAAATTTTTCAAAAAGTTATTTAAGGAAGAGAAGGAAGCTATCGAGCTAAAGTAGAGTGGCACAAGAATTAATTGAATGCAATCTAGCTGAAATAAGAGCTACAAATGAAAACAGAGAGGATAGAGGAGAGCATATTGATGATGCATTTATTTATTAGATGAGAGAAGCATCAAGTGTGACAGATTGATTGAGCAACAAAAATTGAATTAGACAAAAAGAAAAGAGTGAAAATAAAAACACAAACAGATACAAAAAGATGATCATAATCCACTGTAAAAGCAATCGATTCAACTAGATGATCAAATTTATATAAAACAAGTCTAAGTTGTAATAAAACACATTTAGGTAGTTGTAGCTTCCTTATAGGTGGGTTCCTACAAAAGAAATATCTTATGATTGGTAATATTCACTTGAGTCATTTTTTGTGCATAATATCAACAGAGGTGTAGGGGTTGGTGCTCCTTGTGTAGTTGGTGCCTCACTAAAAAAATATTGTAAGATTTGTTATATTATTGTGATTCCTTGCTTTGTGTAATATAAGTAACGGTTTTGGTGGGTTTTCTCCCAATAGGGTTTCCCATGGTAATTTATGTGTTTTTTGTTATTGTGCAAGACATTTGGTTGATTTACTGCTCATAGTTTAAAGCCACACATTATTAAAGGGTTTAAAATTGACATTAACTAAAAAGAAATTTACATTGATTCACCCCCCTCTCAATGCTTGTGATCTCTAACAAGGATAATTTTCTATGGAAGTTACACAACCACCACTCTACATGGAGAGGTGGTTACGTAGCTACCACTTTATATAGAGGAGCGGTTGTTTAATTTCCAAGGTAGATTCAAGAATTGACTAAGTATGATGAAATTTTAAATTTTTGAATGTTTTTATGATGTTTTTGATGAGCTTATTATGCATAGAAAGGTTCTAATTTTCTCTTTTCAAGATTTTTTTTGAATTTGGGGGTCATACATCAGATGGAGAAGGGCCCGAGAGTGTAATTGGTTTATACCCATCCTAGATTCCTTATCTCAGGCCGATAGGGATTTATTGCATGGATATGGGATATGGAGGATATCCTCAACTCAGTTAGTTACACCACCTGGTTATCTACTAGCTAATCTACTGAGCTACTAGTACGTGGACCGGAATAATTTCTAGTTTCCTAGAGTTATATGAGAGTGGGCCATTACTCTTGAGGATGCTTAGAGGATTCTTGGAGTTCTTGTCACTAGTAGGAAGCTGAATCTTAAGAGTGTAGGTTCAATGGTTGTATCCCATCAGTGGGCTAGTTATATGGGATATGCACCGGAACCAAACACGAGTGTCAAGAATGGGATGAGATTGTTATCAATTTCCTATACACCTATCCCTGCCTTACATAAGGCTATTATTTTCATCTTGGTTTTGTATTTGGTATGGGACAAGGGTGAGGTAAAGATTCTTTAGTGTTAGGCACCAATCATTCAAAGTATAGAGTAGCATGGCTACATCTATGCATGGGGTGTTGACATACTTGGTGCCACCTATCATGATTTATACCAAGTTTTTCAACTGAAGGGAAAGGATCTTAGTCATCTGAAACTAGTGATGAGCTAGGTTTATGAACATAGCATGCCCTATCACAGGGTTGTTAGGATACCAAATATAAGGCTATTAGAGAAGCAAGATGGAAAGTGATGGCCCCACTGAAGGGTGTCATCAGCCTATTGTGAAATTTACTACAGATGATATGGTTGCATTTCGATACTAAGAAAACATTAGCCTATTGGGTGAGGATGTTGTTATTGTGGTTGTATGAAACACTCCCTCTTAGTTAGTAGATAGGACCATCCAGATGGAGGTCCATACAGTTAAGAGGGTGCTCCAGTAGTTTGGGTTACCCTATATTTATGCCCTCCTAGCAGTTTTAATTGTATATAGGGGGATTAGAGAAGTTAGAGATGTCATGAAGGGAAATCTCAAGTGGACCATTATTACACCTAGGATCCTGATTGACACACCTTAGGCTGCCCCAAATCCAGTTAGAAAGGGGGTGATCCTTCGGATTGAGGCTGCTCTCGCTCATAATGGGGAGGAGGAGGAGGCTGAGATGGAGACCAAGGAGGAGATAGAGGAGAAGGGAGGAAATAAGGAGGGAGATGAGGAGACTAATACATAGTGGAGAGCCATTGGAGATGCTTTTTGAGAAACTAGGGCTGAGGTTGAGGTTGAGGTTTAGAATTTATTTTCAGAGGATCCTCTTTTACATGAGGGAGGGATGATGATTAGTTTGTTATGGGACAACGGGTGGCCACGGAGGAGGTTAGAGTAGAGGAGGTTCTTGTAGCAGCTCTACCACCACCACTAGTACTGGTAGACTAATCTCTCAAACCTCCTCTACTCTAAGAAAAATACTCTTCTCTCAACTCTACTACTTAGATTATAATTGTTAGTGAATTACACACTATTTATATATATTGTTTTTTTTTTTAATTTATAACTCGTTGTTCTCTTGTGTTTTGCAGCTACGATAGATGGTTGGTGAGACCTTATTCGTAATATTCTTGTGGATACCTTTACACACCTCACGGATATGACATGAGACAAAATTCTCATGGATTAGGGTATCCGATCATGGCAGGGAGACACACTAACATATTTTCTCTAGTATTGATTGTAGTATGAGTTATAATCAAGATGAGGACCAAGCTTGCTACATATTAGTTGGTCTAGAGGATACAATGGCGAGAGAATTCTTTCATCAAGGCCACCACTGGTAGATATCCTAATTCATCATCTCATGGTCACTCTCACAGGTGTGGGAATGGAGTCTCCCACTCCCATCACAAGAGTTACAATAAGATTCCCCATCGTGCCCCTTTATTTGGATTCTACAAAGAGGGATAGGTCATAGGCCCTTATTTCTTTGGATCATTTTTATTTTATATATTGATATTTTTGGATTTTCATTCTCATTGTGAGTGTTTTGACCATACCTAGAGTGTGAAAACATTGTACACAAACTTTATTATTACAGACATATATACACATGTTTCTCTTTGGATCGGATATCTTGTGTAAGAGTGTACTCATTCATGACTTTCTTCATCTATGTACACTTAGATGTGTATAATCTTTGATGATTTTTATATTATTTTATGAATGTATGTATTGATTATGTTGATGATGCAAATGCATAACAAAATGATCTGTTTTTATACATATGTGATGCATATGAGGAAAAATTTTGAACTTAAAAATTTCTTTTGTAAACAATATTTGATATTCTAGTTTTATTCGAAAAATTGATGAAAGTGATATAATAATTAAAATGAACCCACTCCGTTCTTGACTCCACACAACCAGTAAGATACGATGGCTCAACACCAAGAGCCAAGAAGGACGCGAGTTATATGACTTGATGAATGAAATGAATAATGTGAAGATAAGGTTTTGACAAAGACCCAATTAGGAAACTACAAATCAACTATATGAAAAGCTAACTATCCAATTTAAAATGTAGTTTGCTTATAATTTTAACTAGAGTTAGACCCTTAAATGGCATCCTAATTGAAAAAATATGGTTTTATGGATTAAATATCTTATAAGTCATACATATAACTCATTTTTTGATGATTTAAAAGGGTTCAAAGTAGTTTTTACTTGTCAACATATTTACCACTAAGAAAGAAGCATGATCTCATCACCAAGGACAAAACATAGGTGAGTAAGGGAGCTTCCCTCCTTTCCCAGTCTCATGCTACCGATAGGAAGCATGGGCTCATCACCAAAGAAGGCTGGGGAAAAGAAGTGTCGCATTATTTTTAAAAGAAAGAATTTTTGTATTTATTGTTTATTTGTTTATCTTTTTATCTCTTTTCTTATTTTATTTATTCTTAAACTTTGACTTGTGCTTTTGGGAGAAAAAATTTTCCCCTAGCCTCAACCCCATGTAATCATTAGGATACAAGGTCCCACTACCAAGGGTTAAAGAAGGTGAAAAAGCAATCTAGGTAAAATGTTTTAGATTGATTTGTTAAAAGAGAGAATTTTGGGGAAAGATATGACACCAAGAAGCTTCTAGTACAAACTATGGGAAAAATACCTAAGCTAGAAGAATATATGATTAGAACTAAGTATGTAGGTCTTAGTTGAATCAATGTCAAAACTTCATCTAGTAGGATGATAAAATATTGAATAGTTTAGATATGATATAATGAATGGTTGAAGAGGTATGATTAAAATATCTTGACAATTCTCACAAATTTTGAAAGTTACTTGAAAAATAAGTTTTTTTGTGTCACAATATTAAAATATGATTATGCAGATGATATGCAGTGGATGCAATAGTGTACACATGGAAATGAAAATGAACTATGCATAAAAGTGTTTAAGGTGAAGTGAATTGACTGATTCACCAAATTCCTCACCTTCTAAAGTACACAAATGATAGGGACCACTCTTATTGTCCTCCATGACTTGATATGGACCTAACCACTTAGGCTTGAATTTTTTTACTTTGTCGATATTCTTGTCAATACAACTATCAATTAGTAATACTAGATCCCTTACACATATTTCATGCTCGTAAAATTTATTTTTTATACTGAAGACACATCTTGTTAGCATAAACACTATGCCATTGTTCAGATCTAATTCTAGTTTCATCAAGGGTTTATAGTTAAACTAGTTACACCTCTCGATACCCATCTTCATCTAGGATACCTTGCAAGTATATGTGTAGGCTAGGAAACTCTACCTCAAGAATTTAGACCAATTCAGATCTGAAGAATAAATAATATGAGGTTTCCCCTGTGGGTGTTTGCACTAACGTCCTATAGGCCCATAATGCTGGAAATAACTTTAAGTGTCAATCATAATTTTTCTCCTTAACTGTTTAGAGGAGAATGGACTTCAATGTTTTATTTGTCACCTCAGACTATCCATTGGCCTAAGGGCAATACAAAGAGGCTATGTGGTGTGAAATTTTTAATTGTGAGCACAACTCATGTACCTCTTTGTTCTTGAAGGACATGTCATTATCTGAGATAATTACCTATGGGAATCCATACTTGCAGATGATATGATTCAAAATGAACTTGGCGATAAAAAACCGAAGTATATTACTGATAGGCATATCGTCGACCCATGTTGTAAAATATTTTGTGGCCGTAATGATAAATGTGTGGCCATGCGATGACGAGGGAGAAAACTTCCCTATCAAATCGAGACCCCAAGTAGAAAAGGGCCAGGGTGTCATAACAGGTTATATATCCTAAGCAAGGATGTGTATCTCATGTAATAATTCTTGACATTTATGGTACCTATGTACATATTCTACAACATCATTCTCTAATATGGGCCAAAAATAACCCATTCGATGAATTTTATAAGCAGTAGTATGCCCTCAAAAGTGACCCCCATAGACTCTCTTGTGGGCTTCGAAGAGAATATTTTCTGAATCTTCTTCATCTACACACCTCGATAGCATGCCATCAAAGGCTCTACAACAAATAAATTCTTCTACAATTGTATACTTGGAAACTATGACACATGGTCACCTTTTTTGTGAGGTTGCTCCCTTAGGATACGTACATTCCACAATGTAATTAACGATATCAGAATACCAGGGACACGATGCAATGGGAGGATTTGTTTCCACATAAAATAAATAGTAATTAGGGAAATATCGGTCTACTAGGTCTGTTGACCTTAAACCTCAATGTGAATGTGAGGGTCAAGTATTTTGGTTTTACTAGCTAGAGCTAACATCTCACAAAAGGGTAGATATCTCTTATATAAAATAAATATTTATTCTTTATTAAACATGAATAAACATAATACTCATCATAGTAATGATTTAAACCACACACATCACACACACAAATATATATATATATATATATATATGTATGTATGTATGTATGTATGTATGTATGTATGTATATATACATATGTATATGTATATATATATATATATATATATATATGTATATACATATATATATATGTATACATATATATGTATACATATATATATATATATACATATACATATACATATATATACATATATATACATATACATATACATATATATATATATATATATATATATATATATATATATATATTTGTGTGTGTGTGTGTGAGTGATGTGTGTGGTTTAAATCATTACTATGATGAGTATTATGTTTATTCATGTTTAATAAAGAATAAATATTTATTTTATATAAGAGATATCTACCCTTTTGTGAGATGTTAGCTCATTTTACTAGCTAGAGCTAACATCTCACAAAAGGGTAGATATATCTTATATAAAATAAATATTTATTCTTTATTAAACATGAATAAACATAATACTCATCATAGTAATGATTTAAAACCAAACATATCACACACACACACACATATATATATATATACATATATATATATATATATATATATATATATATATATATATATATATATATATATATATATATATATATATATATATATATATATATATACATATATATATATATTGATCATAATTTCATATAATTCAAAAATACATGTTTATATCGATTATATTCACATCTCTCACTTCTTACATTGATTCATCTCTTTATTCTTCATGTTTATATAATCTCTTCTCACTCATTTTTGTGATATTCCCTTCAGCCTTATCCACTCATTTTACATCATTATATAGCCTTTAAAAGGAAAAAGTTATGTATTTTCACTCACAATGACTCGTGGTAATCATTGGTTAACACTTATCTACATTCTTAACTAGTAATTAGTGGATATTTACACATATATCATGGTATTTATGCATTTTACTTCTGTGAAATATTATATAGTCTTCATTATTATAATTCTAATATGTTTTTGGATTTCATGGTATATTATAATGCTCATATAGATCCCATGAACATCATAAAAAAACTTTATAATATGAATAACTTCGTTATGCCTCTCTCGCCTTCTATCTTGTTCTTTCTTTTCTTTGTGGCTTTTGTGGCTTTCTCCTGTATATCGCAGCTTTATCCTATGTACCATGGTTTTCCTTCTTTACCCGGGTTCCTATAGTATTTCACAGCTTTGTTATTTTACCTGCGGATTCGTTCTTTTGCCTGCAACTTTGTTCTTTTAGCTGCAACTTCCTTTAGTCTTCCGCAGCTTCCTGTAGACTTCAACAACTTTCTTCTCATATCTATGGCTTTACCAAAACTTGATGAAGAGTCTTGTCAACATCATCCCTCGAATTCAAATGTTGTATAGTCCTCAAGACAACCAACATAACTAAATGAATCATTTCATCCATCATCACCTAATGGTAAGCTTAATAAGTATTTGATAAGTTCATCGTGTTTTTGTTTTAACTCCTCCTTTTCCCTTTCATCTTGCTCACTAAGTATACTTTTATTTTTCTCATTTATCACTTTTTCTCTTTTTTATACTTTCTCTTTGTTTTATTTATTTTTTATTTCTTCTCCGTTCTCTAAATTTTCCTTCCTTCATTCTGAAACATCCTCACATAATGTCACAGTTTCATTTTCTCTGTTAATACTTAACTTCCTTGTCTCTTCTTTTTCCAATTTTTGGTTTTATAGTTTATCTTCCATATGATTCTTCTTTACCTACCATGATTTTTCATATCATGGCCATATCAATTCTGGATGTAGATTTCTCATATTTTTCTATTATTTTGGTCTCCTTTTCTGTCTATGTCCCTTCCACTTTGTAAAGTCTCTTTTCCATATGTATCTTCTTCTCACAATTCCGTAGTATACACCCATTTTCTCCACACCAATAACATGATATCAACCATCTCCATTGACCTTTTTCTCTATATTTTGATACTTTCCATCCCATCCTTTATTGTATTTATTGCCTTAATGATGATAGTTTCCTCTATTATAGTTATTTCCTACAGATCTCCCATAGTATCCTTTGTAGTATCCCATTTCATCATCTCTATGATATCCATCATCTCTCTGACATCCCTAGTAGTATCCTCTTCCATTATCTCTTTGAAATCCATCATGATATCCATTACCTATTTGATAACTCGAAAGGTATCCTCTTTCATTACTTTGATAAAAACAATTAGTTTCCTTAATTCATTCCGCAGATTCTCCAGTTTTAATACCATCCCACACTCTCATCTCCATGGTTCCACTTCTAGTTTTGATGCCATTTACATTAGTTTTATGAATTTTATAAACTCATTTCTCTCAATTAATAATCTTATAAAATGTAAAAATCCCATAGTAAATAACTCAATTATCCTTTTCTCATTTGGTGGTTCATCTAATTTATGAACTATATTCTTGAATATTTGATTAAATTCCTTAACCTTGTCTCCTTCCTTTTGAAATAAATACCAATTTTTTCTCACATCTTCCTCCCTCTACCATCCTATAGATATTAATTATCTGGACCTGGTCTCAAACACCATAAATGTTGACCCTAAGCCTCAACGTAAATGTTAGTTCATTTTTACAAGCTAAAGCTAACATCTCACAAAAGGGTAGAGATATCTTATTAAAAAAAACTTTATTAAACATGAATAAACATAATATTCATCACATTAATGCTTTAAACCACACACATCACATATATATTGATCATAATTTCATATAATTTGGAAATACATGTTTATATCGATTATATTCACATCTCTCACTTCTTACATTGATTCCTCTATTTATTCTCCATGTTTCTATCATCTCTTCTCACTCATTTTCATGATATTCTCTTCTCCCCTCAGTTTACATCATTATATAACATTTAAAATGAAAATATTTTGTATTTTCACTCATAATGACTCATGGTAACCATTGGTTAACACTTATTTACATTCTTAACTAGTAATTAGTGGATATTTACACATATATCATGGTATCTATGCATTTTCCTTCTGTTAAATATTATATAGTATTGATTATTATCATTATAATATGTTTCTATATTTTTTGGTATATTATAATGCTCATATATATCCCGTGAACATTATTAAACAAATTTATAATATGAATAACTATATTATGCCTCTCTTGGATTCTATCTTGTTATGTCTTTTCTTTGCAGCTTCTATATAAGCTTCTGATGATTTCTCCTTTTTATCACAAATTTATCATGTGTATCACAGGTTTCCTTCTTTACCTTTGGATTTGTTCTTTTACCCACAAATTCATTATTTTACCCCTAGATTCCTTTAGTCTTTCTTGGCTTCCTCTAGACTTCAAAGGATTTCTTCTCATATTTTGTGGTTCCTAAAACTTGATGAAGAACCTTGTCAATAAGGTCTCCATAATCTATCAGGTTATCTGCCAACCAATATACAATGATTTTTCCTTTGACGTACTTCTGGTTGATGAAGGTGAGTTAAAATTCACCTATAAACATAAGAAAACATTTATCCTTTTTGGATCGGCAACCATGAGTCATAAATTTCTGCAGTTGGTCAAAGTTAACGATCACTCGCATTTCCTGGTCAAGTATATAATGCCTTAACCTTTTTGTTGCAAAGACTATATCCAAACATTATTTTTTTTCATGTGTATAATGTGTCTTGTAATCAAGTCAAGTGTAACCAATGAATTAAATGACATGTTCATAGTTATCATCATCCTCTTATGCCAACATATAAGCTAGCGAGACCTTAGTGGCTCAAGAGTATAAGATCAGAGGATAGTTGGCTCTAGGTGGAATGAGTGTAGGTAGTGAAATGAGATTTTTTTTGACTGACTCAAATGCTTTGTGACATTCACAAGTCCACTCTTTAATACACTCCTCCTTTAGCAAGTTGTTAATGGGATGGACGACATAAGTTAAATTGGGAATAAACATGTGGATTTCCCCAAGTTTACCCAAAAAATACCTAATGCCTGATTCATCTGAAGGTGGATTCATCTCCATAACCGCTTGAATATTTTATAGATCTACATCAATTCCTCAAGAAGAAATGATAAACCCCAATAGTTTACCTCCCATTACTCTGAATATGTACTTTTCTGGATTCAACGTTACACCATATTTGATAAGATGAGAGAGGATAACACGAAGCACCTCAGTGTGATTGTAACTCTTCTTTTCCTTAGATAGCAGGCCATCGATGTAAGATTCCATAATATTATGAATAATATCATGTAATATATACGTCATCACTCATTGGTAGGTGTCTCTGGAATTTTTCAAGCCAAACGACATGACTACGTAGAAAATTTTCCCCCAGCGAGTAGTAAAGGTAGTCTTGGTTTGATAATCCTTAGAGATCCTTATCTTATTATAGCTGGAGAATCCATCCATAAGTGACAATAACTCATAACTCACCGGTCCACCTACAATAACATTGATAAAAGGTAATGGAAACTCATCTTTAGGATAGGATTTGTTGATGTCTCTAAAGTCGATACAAATGTATATATTATCATTCTTTTTTAAGGACTGGGATGATGTTAGATACCCACATAGAATAGTACACTATTTTAATGAAACCCAAATGAAGGATCTTCATTACTTCTTTCTTAACCATTAAATCCACATTTGGTTTCATGGGTCATGACATCTACTTCATAGGCTTAGCATCGGACTTCATGATGAGGTTGTGAACCACCACGTCAAGAGCGATTCCCATCATTTCCTTATAACTAAAGGTGAATGATTTTGAATGTTCTTTAAGAATATTTGTATGTGATTTTATCTTTTCTGGAGTCAGAGATGAACCAAGCTTCAAGATCTTGGGCTCCTCCTCTATCCCAATATTTATATCTATGGGCTCTTCCTCTATCTCATAGATCTTAAGACCATCCGATGATGAAGGATACAACGTGTGATCTCCAAAGAATGAGGAAGGGTAATGTATGAGTGAAAAACCCCTGTTATGGTACATGGGATGAATATTAGTGTATACATCGAGGAATCCTAGGGTTTCCTCATCATTATCCATGAATTCCATGGTAACAAGATCATTCTCAGCCTCAACATATGTCAGAATCACATTGGTTAGCACTTTTTGAATTAAGGTTTTAGATTGAACTAAGACTGTAAAATCATTTTATTTCAAGATTTCACTTAGAAAAAAGTGAGAGGAAGAAGCAACCATTGAATCATCAAAGAGGTTTTTCTCTCTAGGTATGGCTTTGATAGAAATGAATTCAAAACCTTTTCTAAGTTCAAGAATGATGGTCTTGTAGATCTGTAAGTGCTATGCTCTAGTATCATAAACTTCTGAGACTTGATTAACGATAAGTTGGGATTCATCCACAACTCTTACATTTCTGATACCCATCCTATTGGCTATAATGAGACAAAGAAGAATAGCCTCGTATTCTACGATGTTGTTTATACATTTAAAGTTTATCTTAAGGGAAAAAGGTATGATCCTCCTTTCTGCATAAGTAAGGATCATCCCCTCCCCAATGCCATAGCGACACTTTGCACCATCATAGTTAAGTGTCAAGTAGTCATTGGGGAAGATAGAAGTTTGATCATTCATGGAATCTTCCTCTCTGAATTTCAAAACCTCAACCATGCAAATATCTTCGAAGCCATTGAAGGAAGAGTAGAAATTCCAAGAAAATGGCCTATGCCTAAGGAATCAAAGGGAAAAATGATAGGAAAATCATTCTCTATAATTTTAACTCTCAGTAATAATTTTCCTTGATATAGTTTCTACTACATAGGATTTCTTTTTTTCATGATTTACCCCTTCAATTTCCTTAGGGGATTCCAAATTTTTCATAGAAATAAGTTGGGACTCAAGTTTCGAACCCTGAGGATTATTTAAATGATTGGTTTCGAGTTTAAATTTTGTACGAACCCTCATTTTCTTATTTAGATTGTCCAAATGGATTTTGGCAACCCTAAGATATGAAAACTTTACCCAGGTACAAGAATATAACCTCTTGGAATAAAATAGAAGGGATTTCATTCATTATGTATATCTAGGGTCAACTGAGGATCATATTATAATTTTTTCCCTAATTTATAATGTAAAACTCAGTCAACACATTCCCTTGTCCAAGGGTAACCAGAAGTACTATGGTCTTAATGGATGTTTCCTTGAGACTATTGTATCCTCTTAGCATATTTTCATTAAATAACAATTGGGTTCTCCATATCCTAGCTTCTAAGAAATGAGAAAGAGACTGTGTTGAAAAAATCTCCATTATCTATCATTGCACGTCTAACATAGTTGTTGTAGATCTAAACCTAGTGGTACAATGCAGGGTCACCTCTTCATGTCAACTCAACGTTAGTTGGTATCTTGCAAATGTCAAATACAAACCCTACATACCTCTCGGGCTACCTCGAAGGATAGAAATCAAAGTATATATGATTAACTTGGGCCTTTAAAGGAGGGTGACGTGAATTATATGGCCAAGTCCTAACACTTCTAATAAATTCACTCGATGCGTAGGTGAATTCTTCAACAAATCTAAATAGGAAATGTGAGACGTCTTGGTCAAATCCGTTGTTAAATCATAGGCCCCTACTAGTTTAGGATCCATTGGTGCACCGTTTAACACTAAAGGGTAGACCATAAGAGGTTTTGAGGAATAATATCGGGTATAAGTTACTGTGTTAACTTCAGGTTTGGTTTATAGCTCCACTAAGCCCATAATCTTAGTTTGATTATGACTGTCTAAACGGGGAATGAATAGGGTGTTTGTAGATGTAGACATCTATTGATCATTGTTTCCAACATGCATCTCCTTTTTATTTCCATGAGGATTGAGATTTTTTTTCTCAGGACATGTTGGAAGGGGGTCTCTATAAACCTCAAGGGTATAATTTTGATGGTAAACAATTCCAATGTGAACATTTTACATCAGTGTCATAGGATTATCTAAAAACATCTCAACAAAGAGTTTTCTTTGGTCCTCTAGAAGTATTTGTATGAACTTTTTGTAATCACAACACGTATAAGTGTTATGCCCTCTAAACCTATGAAAATCATAATACAAATCAAGATCATAGTCACAAGGTCCTTAGTTTTTATTTTGTTACAGTCCATAGTTTTTGTTGATATTTTTTTGGTTTTTACAATTGAAGTTCCGTGGCCTCTAACCTTAGCTTTGATAATGATTTTGAAATTGATATAGATACTGGTTCAAGTATTGAACCAATCCTTGGGCATGGACCTACTATGGAGGTGGAGAAGGGTGAATGAATTCCACCACATTAACAGAAGGGGTGAAGTTGTTACCCCTTTGGTTTTTCATATTGGAATTATTGTTATCGTTATTCATATTATTAGTGCCACCAATGTTCTACTTTTTGGATTGGTAAATTATTTCATCCATTGTAGCACCATGGTTCTTATTGAGAACTTTGGATCATTGATTATCATTTTTTGAACCATTCAGGTAGTTTAAACTACCTTAAGAGGGAGTGACCAGTCTCCCATTTGAGTCATACATCTTTCAGCCACTATCAATTAACATTTGGTCAATGCAGAGAGCACCCTCTAAAACCTCCTCATAGCTCCTAAGAGGGAAATTTTTTACCTCCTCCTTGGTTTCCCGATTGAGGTAATGAAGGAACAAGTCATAAATATCTGTTTGGTCCATGTTTGGAGTGCTAACTAATGAGAAGAGCACCCGCTACCATCTCTAAATGAAATGGGTGGCAGATTCCATTATGCTCTTTCTTGATATGGAGGAATTATCTAATTCCTTTCCTTGAAATTTTATTCATATCAAAAGTATTTATGAACTTTAAAATAAGTTTCTTGAATCAATGAATCAAGGCTTCTGGTATCCTATAGTACCAATCAAGAGAAATCCCCTCAAGGGTCTTGGGGGAAACATTAGATACAACCACATCCCATGGGATTATCTCTCTGATGGCCATTACGTACACTTTAATATGCACATTTGGGTCCCCCTCCGCTTTGAACTTTAGCAAATGGGGAATCATTACACTTTGTGTGGTAAATTTAAGGGGCTCCTTGAGATATTCATTGTATGTACCCAACACATAAGACTCTATCATGGACAACCCTTGATGGGGAGGTGGGGAAGGAATAAAAGGATTATATGGCACATCATAAGAATTTGCATGGGTGTAAGGAATCCCCTGATGCTAAGCATATGAGACAAGAAAGGATAACATGTACCCCTGCGATGATTTAGAATACATGTGGAGGTATGGGGGAACATTATTTGGGTATGAAGTAGTAGGTGTGAAAAAATGGAATGTCACATTTCCAGTTGGAATGGAATTTGAGAATACACTTCCAGTCGGCACCTATGGAGGATATCCATACGAAGTGTGATAGGGCATACCTAACGTGCCTAATCCAATAAAGTCTCTATGGTTAGGAACACCCATGTAAACCATAGGAGGTGAAAGTACTGAGGGAACAAAACCAAATTTTTGTGCATGGTAGGGAATATTACCTTGCCCTATAAAAGGTGTAGTATAAGAAGGTTGGGAAATATATATTTCCCTAAATCTATCCACCAATGTTTAAATTACATGGCCTGCAAATGGTGTTACATTTAAATTAGACGTATTCTAGGTCTAGTTGGGAAGTAAAGGCACATGATGTCCTGCTATAGATTTATTTGTGGGAGGCGACCCCTCTTTAGATGTATTACATGTTGTAGGAGGAGGGGTAGCAGAGTTTCTCTAAAAAAGAACATCACTATACTGTTGCATCTAGTCTAAGGACTCATTTATTACATTAAGACACTTGTCACTTTGGGTGAAGAAAACCAGGAGTTAATTTTTTTGAAATAGGTAAGATGGGATCAAACTAGATTACATGTTGATTTGCGGCCTTGACAAGATTCAAGGATTGAATCCTTGTTCTCCCATGAGTTTCATGTTATTTGAGCTGAAGAATCCAAGTTACGAGATATATATATATATATATATATATATATAGGTTGATTAATCTCCTCAATCCTAAATGATGAACTTTTATGGGCACCTTAAGGATGAGGAGTGTGAGGGGAAGGTAAATTGGATGAGTAATTATCATCCCAACTAGATATTTAAGCTGATTGTTGTATACTCATGTGGTAATAATATGCTTCAAGACCCAAAATGGGCCTGCCATATTCCTTACTTGACATATTCGGGGGGTATATAAATACCCGTAGAATAATGGGAGAGGAAAAGGATAGATGAAAGAAGGTAGAAACAATGGAAACATAAAGGAGCTAGTCCTTCACATCGGATTCATCAATTTTTTACACCTTAAAATTCACACGTGATCTTAAGTGCACATAACCTCCCAAGATCATATTGGGACATCTGAAATGGAATGAATAGATGGGAATGAAATGGTATAGCTAAGGTGGGTAGGTGGAATATACGAAAATGGGTGAAAATGGTCAACAAGTGATCAAGGAAATTTAATGTCCTCAACGGGAACTATGGGGATCTGCTCATCTAAATCAATGAATGTTTACATCACTTGGGTGGGTATAATGGAATGGTTGAGGAGAATGGAAATACAAATATGTCTTTTAATATAAATTTCACTGAATACTCTTTTTACTAGATGTGGAATGTGGGGAAATTGTTCTACGTTTACCTTGGAGAAGTCTTTAGAGAAGGTCATGGAGGTGTGGGAGGAAATGTGTGATTAGGAGAATTGGGTGAATTATGGAAACTAGTTTCATCCAAACTGATTTTTCCATAACTCATAAGCAATGTCTAATTCAATGTTAAAAGATAACAACTATGAGATGATAACAGGTGGAAGTGGTGAAGTATGGGAAACCAAGGTTCTAAGACCCGTGTCAATTTCTATAAATAGGTCAGTTGCGTTCATAGTCATGTGGGATGTGTGAACTATTAAAGCAAAGAAAAAAACAATATCACAACTATTAAAGCAATGTCAATATCTTAGTTGTTGAGGGCCTTGAATAGTCATGTGGGATGTGTGAACTATTAAAGCAAAGAAACAAACATTATCACAAATAAACCACAAGAAGGGAAGGTTAATCCTAAGACAACTAGGGATACATGGGGATATGTGTTAATTCCTTTCTAATTATCTCTATGTTCCTAATTTAACAAATGGAAACAAATAAATTAAAATTAAAATGATTCAATTACTTTCCTAAAATTTAATTAAATCTGTGTTTCCAGCAACTAATTAATAAATGAAAGCTAACTAATTGATCATGCAAATCAAGGTTAATCTACTTTTTTGTGATTTTCAATGATTTAAATGAAATAAATAAACAAATAAGGAAACTAATTACTTTAATCTATGTTTTTGTATTTTTTTATTCTTTCTAGAAAACAAAATAATTGTGCATAGACAAACTCATTTATTCTAATTAAAGGAAACTAATTCTATTCTAATGCAAATTAATCTAAACAGAGAAATATCGTATATGGTTATTTCCCTATGTAGAGGATTGAACTAATCTAATAACATAAATGATTCTTCCTATTTGTAATTATGGATACAAAATCTTCTTTTGGCACTACCTCAGATTCATGAGAAGAATGAAATCTTCTCAGAAGTAATCTTCCCCTTAAAATTCCCTAGAAATACAAAAGCTTTTTGAATGCTATGAACTTTCCCAAAAATCTAATAATGAAGAAATATTATCATAACACTATAGCAGAAGATTTCTCTGAACCCTCTTTAGGAAAATCCACTGGAATAAGTTGAGAGGAAATCCTCAATGAAATATTTGTGGATGAAAACTATTGTAACAACTATTGCAATTGAAACTTTCTAAAGAAATTTGATTAACATTTGAAGCTTTGAATCTATTCTAAATAAATGAAGAAACTTGCAAGAATTAAAAGACACCCCCAACCTGGAATTGTTTTACAGAGACAAATATAGTGGTAGAAGTGTTTCTTTTTATCCCCTTAGATTCTTTCCAATATATTTTCAAATGAGTCCAGGGAACTATGTTGGATTGTGTGGAAGAAATGATGAAGAAACATTAGGACTGGAATGGCTTGCAAGTAATCAGGTGGCAATGCAGGTGAGAAAACAATAAGGAAAGAGAAATGAGCTTGCTTGTGTATTTCTCAGAAGAATTACGGGAAGCATAATAGTACAATTAAAAATAATAATCTCCAACCAATGCTCTGGATAGAAGCTTGGATCTTATAGGAAAAAGGTAGAGAAATGGTATAAGCCATTTGGAAATCAAAGAAATTCCACCTCCCTAAAAAATGAGGAGGTTAAATCACAATTAACAAAAGAAAGGGAAGGAGAAGTTGGTACACATCAAATTAGTTCAAGAGAAGTCAAATTAGTTAAGAAGCATGCACTAAAAGTTTGAAAAAATTGACACACATTCAAAATGCACTACAAGAGTCTATGGAAAAAGTGCACAAAACCACAGGTCTACACATATTGACATTTATGCAATCGCTGTGGTGATTGGGTGACCATCGCTTCAGGAAGACTGGTGGTTACACTACTACTGGGGTGGTTACGTAACTATTGGTTCAATTCTGTAACTTAAAGCATGAAATCTAAGGAAAATCATGTAAATGGTTAAGAGAAGCATTTTAGGCTACACATATGTACTGTAAAAGATAAATTAGACTCGAACACCATTAGAAAGTATATTAATCATCATTGGGGATTTTGAACCATTTCAGAAATGTAGCATGTTCAAAATTAGGTGCATATAGCCACCCCACATTTTTAGTTAGCTTACATTAAATAATGGGAGCCTCCCCATACCCAAGAAGGAGGGGCTTAGCCCTATGATCATTAGTGAAAACTAATAATTTACACTGTAACAAATTATTTCACCAACAATTTTTGGCAACTCTGTTATGGAATATTTTCCCTTTTTGCACCCTAAAATATCTCTAGAAAATCCAAAATATAACATATTCTAAATATCAATAAAAATGATTAAAAACTAAAAAATACCAACACAATATATCTGAATACTCAAGATCCTTGTTATAATCCTATCGAAAATATACATTTGTATTTTTTCATTCCTTTCTAATACTTTGAGAAAAAATAGTAGAAAGAAGATTCAGTAAAAAAATCAAGTAGGTGAAATTATGGTCTTTCATAATCTTGTGTTTGAGCCACAAGAACAACCATATTTCACGCTTGCTCCCATATGAATCCCAAAAAAAACCTAAAAATGCATATGAAGATCCGATTAGAGAATAAATTACATAACCACTAGATATTATCTCACTAGAACAATAACAAGAAGAAGAAATGGTTGCACATGTACCTTGGGGTTGAAACACCAGTCCACTAACATTGGCTCCTCCACTATATGAATTACTAAAAGGATCAAGAATGAACTTTCCCAAATTCTAGGGAGATGGAAAGAAACATCTAGATTCTCATATCACAAATTTAATCACAACATGTGATGTTCTTGGAGAGGAACATGAAGATTTTTCCTTATGGTTATTTTTGGAGTCATTGCAAGATGTTGCAGTGGAATATTTTTACTACTTGCCACATCATTCAATTAATAACTTGGATGAATTAAAGTACAAATTTTATGTAAGATTCAAGATTACAGGAGATACACATGTCCTCCTTTTTTAATTGTCTTAGATGAATAAAGAACTGTAAGATCCCATTAGAGAATTTTTGGAAAAATTTAACAAGATGATCAAAAAAATTCCTACTAGTTCTCATCCTACTATAGATAACCAGAACGAGCTTCTTCCATAAATGCTCAATTTCCTAAATTTTGCTTTCATATTTCGGAGATCTCAAATGAACACTTTGGGTAACACTCAATGAAATTTACTATCGAAGAAGAATATTACCTTATTATTTTCAGGGAAGATAAAGAACTATTTGAAAAATAATTAGATACATAGTTTTAAAGATGAAAGGGTTGATCGATTATGGTACAATAAATTGGTTAATTTCTTGACTTCATTAAAGAAATAAATTCCTCAACAGTACCTTGCATCAAAAAAGGAACATGCAAATAAAATTCTGGGAGCACCCCAAAGGCTTTCCTTGGAAGCTTCACCTAGTTGATGAAGTATGTCAAACCTATAAAGATGAAGGAGATGAATTTGTTGAATTAGAAATTTAAAGAGAAGAAGAAGATGAAAATGAAAACATTGGGTATTTTGAATACTCATCGAATGGATATTATGAATAATCCATGGATTATATGAATAATTACTCTTGTGAATTGCTCACTTTCTTGCAAATAATGTAGATAATAATCCTCTTCTTCTGCTACCTAGGAAAATAACTTGAATCCTCAAATGGTAACTCTACAAAAAAGAACAATGAAAGGAGGATCATCATCATTTAGTCCACTTCCACTAGGGTAAACCAAGAAGAAACTTGATACTACCTCAATAAAATACTCCATCTACCTATTTGAGTAGGTCCCTTTAATCCCCTCTTGTTCAATTCAGTTTAATACTTTTACTGGTCCTAATAATGCAAATCCTACTCTTGTGAGGGTTTTCATAATTCCCAATGTGTACACAACTATTTCGTCACCTTTTGACATCATTGACCATGTCAAGAAATCAAAAATTCAAATTTCTGAGTATCAAGTACTTAGAAAACTCATCCTAATTAATTTGATAAACTTTAATCATTTTATAAACGAAATTAGTGTCAACTATCATGTTCCAAAAATGCCATTACCAAATTAACTACCTTCCTCTCCTCAGTACCACTCCTTCTTAGAACCTTCTTTCTTCAACATTCTCCTTTTCATCTTGTTTTTGATATTCAATGGATATAAAATTAATAATTTTATCTATGCCATTTGGTGCCTCTAATAGGTATGTCATCCCTGCAACAATTTCCTAATAGTATCTTGTCTATTACTCTCACTACCCACTACTAACCATTGTCTATTCCATGGAAACCAAAGAAGTACCTCTCATTGTCTAGGTCAAGGATGCTCAACTAGAATTTACAGATTTCTTGACAAGAAGATCATGATGAAAATACTTGTATTAGACATGTCAACCTTTGTATGGTATTTTATCAAGATGAAGATTTTATTTGGATTTTGGTATATATATATAAATGTGTTGGTCACATACCACCATTCCTAGTCAATGGTAAGATGAATAAGATCCTTCCCATCATGGAAAATGAAATACACTAGTTCAAAAACTCAGATGACCTAAGGGTGGATATCTTGTTTCAAGATTTAAGGTCGGGAACAATTTTTTCATAGCTTCAGAGGAAGATGTTGAGCTGACCATGTTCATGGAGGAGTATCCAAGCATGACATAGAGTCGAGTTGATAAAGTCATCATGATGATTTGATGGAGATCATAATTTGATAACATGTTACTTCCCATTGAGCATGGATATGCAGATTCTCTACTTGGCTGGTGATGAAAGATTTATATATCGAGCTTACAACAAATCAATCCCGAAGTGATGAGCAATGTGGATTATGATGGAAAAGTGATATCAGATGAACACTTCACATATGATTCCTATGTTTCTAATCATGTTCTCAATATTTGGCATGAAGAATTGGTCAATGAAGATGATTGTGAATTTGAAACCTTAATTTTCCCATTGGGAGAAGATGAAGAAATTCTCATTGAAAAAAATATAGATGGAATGGTGCTTGATTATCTGAAGGTTGATTCCATTCATGATGAAAACCTTCTTGATGAGGAACATACAAATAATAATAAGTTTGAATCTTTCAAAATTGATTCTACTCAAGGAAAGGATGTTTTCATCATGGAAATGGATTGTCCAAGGCTCGTAATGGCCAAGATGGATAGTATGAAGACTTTGCATTTTTCATATCCTGGACCTTGTGTAAAATTTATTTTCAAGATAATGAAGTAGTTTTCACACTACACCATAGACATAATTAGATCAAAGGTGAGAAAAATTGTGTGAAGAAAACCTTTTTGGAGAAATTGAAAAACATGGAGCATCAAGATGTTTTTGACAATAATCAGAATATCAAATTATCTTCCAAGAACCATCTTAAGGAGATAATGGTCATGAAGTAGATAAAAAATTTAAAAAAAAAATTACCATCAAATACCATAAGCCTTGGTTTGAAAATGGTAATCTTGGTGTGATCAATTCTTCGTCTAGTAATAACCATAGAAAATCAGAAATTGGAATGAATTTGTAAATAACTAAGCAATATAAGTGGACCCTCACTTATAAGAGAAGTCATTAATTTTTTTTCAAGAATATGAGAAAAGGTTCATATTTCATGGAACCATTCAATGGGTTCATAGAGTAAAGGCATTCGGTGACACTCGTGCACAGGTAAACAATCAGTGAAGAATCAATGCTACAATGAAAGTAGGCTATCCCCCATATGTACCATAGGTGATTTAGGATGTTGTATTATGGTTTTCATTTTTGTTGTGTGTTTCCTTTCTTTGTCATATTTTTGTTTTTTTCTTGGTTGTGTTTGTAGCTTTATAAGTTTTTAGTATGGTGACTCCATGGTTCAATGGACAAGGCATTGGTCTACTACTCTCTGAGATTCCTGATGTTCTTCATTAACACTTATGGTAAAATTTCCCCAAGAAAAATCCATCTTTTTTTATGAAAAATTTATAACATGAAATATTAAAAAAAATTGGTCATGAAAACTAATACCCCACTTGAAAATTTCCCCTCCCAATCATTGTGAATCATTCCTCTAGCCATCTCATCAGCTAATGTAACCCCTCTAGGTTTATTTCACCCTCATTCCAGTTGAGAGGAAAGTCATAACATGGTTTTCAAGTGTGTTTTTATTTCATGATAAGACTAAGCTTCGAGAAGGAATTGAGTCCTCCAAAGCACTAAATTGGATATTTTTAGCCATGTTACAACATATGGACATTCTCTAGAAGTTGGAAGGGGAGACTTAAATCATATAGAAGTTGAGAGAAATTAATATATGTAAGGAATTTTAGGGAAATTTTTTTAGAGATAATTGATGTCAAGAACAAGTTAAGTTAAACCAAGTCATTTTGTGCACAGGGAATAAAGGTTCATACGATGAAAGCTAATTTCCTAGATGATTTTGGGAGTTTTTTGAGGATTTGGAAGCTCAAAATACTCAACGGAAAGGAATTTAAATCCTCTACATGATTGAAACATAAAATTGTTTCCTAAGTCTTCAATGTTTCCTATGATAGCTTAATTCACTACTATTCCTCTGTGATGAAAGGGTGAATGGTGCTAAGATTCAAATTATAGGAAAAATAGGCTCCTAATAATGGTTAGAATAATCTCAAATGGTGATTTATAGTAAAACAAAATATAAGGTTTTACCCCATAACAACATTCCATGCTCCTAAGATAGAAAAAGTACTTCTGGTGTCCTAAAATGCACTCAGTGGGTAACATCAACACTTAAAAATGGCTTGGTTGTACTTTTTCACCATTATTGTCCCCTTGGGTTATCTCTAAGGTGAAAATGGGAAAAGAGGGATAAAAATGTTTTACCCCCTATGGATGTTATGTTTTTGTCACTTAAAACTTGTGACTTGAGTGGTTAGGTGAGCACAATGGAAAAATATACCACTTTCTCATGATGAATATCCCTTGGTCACACTATTTCACCCTTTATTTCCATTTTTATTATACCTATGGTTTAATGGGGACACAAAAGTGTGACGCCCTCTATCAGGTATCCCCAGACACAAGAAAAACCTAATTTCAGCTCTTGTGTGCTAATTTCTAGCCCCCATCTCAGTCACATGAAATCACTTGGTGACACTTGTCCATATCTAGGGAAATTCATAGTTTAGTGTCCCCTATTCCCTTTTTCCCCCCTTTTTCCCTCTTTTTTTCTATTTTTCAGGGTGTAACTCCACATCAACCCTTGTTTAACTCCAATTAATCCTGTTTGAGTCAATTTTAAGTGAAATTGTGAAAATGAGAACAAAAAGCTTCATATTCAAACACTTATCCATTTTTATCTTGTAAACCTTCATTTTTCATCCAAAATCTCATGCTCCTTTTTTTTTGGTGCTAAAAATATGCTAGAGGACTCATATGCTGAAAATGGAAAGTTACTCATATCTCTTAAACCCCTTATTTGATCCCTGTGAGATTTTAACAACATATCCTTCTCAAAAACATATTTCAAATTAATCCAAACTTGTATTTAATGGTAGAATACATTTTTTAATGGTAATAAATTTTTTCCTAAAATAAAAAACACATTTTTTCTTATCTATGGAGTTCTGATGATTGAAATCCTCTAAAACCTAGAGTAAAACATCCTCATGAAATAACAAAACTTTTAAGATCACTTTCATTCCATTCTGAAATTGAGAAGACCCATTTATAAAAATAGTAAGCCTTCCTAAGACTCACTTTCTATAAATAGTATGTGTTACAAACAGTTCATTCTCAGAGTTTCCATATCCCCTTGCACATCAGGGAAACTAAAAAGTGCCAAATTAAGCAAGTGGTAAATAAAATGGAATTATCGAATAAGGATTAATAAAAATAGTAAGTTTCATTATATTGGTCAAGAAATAAGGATGTTGAGCCTCTCATGCTGAAGAAAGAGAGCTTGGATATGTTTGAAATAGTGTAGAAAATTATAATGACTTGATAGATTCATGATTTTGCACTATGAACTTTCAATTAAACGAAGGAGAAATTCTTATATTTGGAGGAGAAGACATTTTCCAATGAGTAATAAATGAGAAAGAACGTGTTCGTGAATCCTGGGGTTGATTCCATTAGAAAAGGAAACATTTGTTTCATGGACATGAATTTTGAAGCCAAGAAGAGAAAGGTGATGATCTTCATGTTCTAACTGCAACCTTTTTTAAAAAAAGGATCATCATGTTTCCATATCAATGCAAGTCTCACAGCAATGTTTCTAAACACTCATTTAATATTTTCAGTGTGTTCACATCTCATAGGAGGAGGAATTTTCACTCATAGTGTTCCAACTCAATATTTCAAAGGTAGAAAACTTCATTCATGCAGCATTCACTCAAGATCCATTGGAAGCACCTTCTTCATCAATAGAAGCTTCGGTGTCTTCATATTTTCACTTTTCTCTCTTCTTATCTCTCCCATCCCTCTCTCTCTAACATTATATTTATTCATTGGGAATTTAACTTTTTCACTCTTTCTTATTATTCACTTGAGTGAATTAATTTTTTATTTTTCAAAAATAAGGAAAGGACTCAACTTCATTCCTAGGGAATGTGAAATTCATGTAAGTGGTGGTGAGATTAAATGTCACATGGGGGAAAAGGAAGATAAATTTTTATAAGCTATAAATTGGAATGGATTCTCCATTCCAAGGGGTTGATAATTTTTTATAGTTGTAATTTTTTTTATTTCATTACTATTACAAGCAATAAAAGCTACATTTATCTTATCTCCTTTTCTATATTTCTCCATCCTCTCTACTTTATAACATTGCAAGCATTATAATCTTGTACAACTAAGAAGGAAAAGTTTTTCCTTTTTTAATATATCTATAGAACTTTGTATCTCTAATTTTATTAGTCTTATTTTTTCTTACATGTTTTCGTTCTTATACTAAATGTGGACTTAATTTGGTTATTGTTGCTGAGAATTCGGTAGTTCCTACTCATAAAATTAACCCTCTCTCCCTATTTCTCCTACTCCTATTTACCTCTCTTTAAAGAAAAGTCCTCCCTTGTACATTGTAAAAGAACTTTTCCACAAGTTTAGTGGAGTATTCTTGTGTGACCCCCATCCTAAATGCCATCCCACAATTTTATTTAGTTTACATTCAATAATGGGATCCTCCCCATACCTAAGAAAGAGGGGCTTAGCCTTGTGAATGTTGGTGAAGACCAATAATTCCTAAACTAAAAAAAATTATTTCACCAATAAGAAGAAAATGTGCACTATTATTATGCCTTGAGCAATGATATGTGCCTGAAATATGTACATAGAAAGCTTACAATCCTGTTGATGGAAAAAGATCATAAGATGATCTATATGTCTTACGCTAGAACTGGTGAGTAATAAAGTAGGATGTTTTGTATTATAGCTTCTATTTTTTTATATATTTTTTGCCTTACACATTTATTGAGTTTTGTGCTACATTTTGTATATTTGTTTTTCTAATTTTTTTGAATGTTTTTGAATTTTCTAGGTTTTGAAATGTTTTTAGATTTTGTAGACTTTTTGAATGTTTTTGGATTTTCTAAGTTTTGCAAATGTTTTTGAATTTTATAGTTTTTGTAAAAAAAAAGGATTTTCTAGGTTTCTGTGAATGTTTTTATATTTTCAAGTTGTTTATAAACTATGTCTAAGAGAATAACACACTAAGATTTCCCGATCAAAATATTATAATATAAAAGGGTAGATTCCCATGAAAATACACAAGAATACGAAAATACGAATCAAATCCAAGAAGAACAAGTTCAACATGATTATAAATTCAAGTCATAAAAAATCTAGGAAGGAGAGTTCATGCCCCCAAGTATGATGTTCTTGTGAAAAATAGAATCCTCCCGTAGAGCTATAAAATATTTTTCTCCAAATAACATGCCCAAGGTTCCACAATTACATGGTTTTCATAATTGGACAAATTTATTTGCCTTTTATATTTTGTATTTTTGATATTATTTGGATTTTTTTGTCTTTTTGAGCATATGAGATTATGTATAGAATAATTTGAGGTGACAAATTCATAGCATCCTGAATCTCTTTACCATTAGATTAAGAAATATTCTAAGCTCCTAAACCAAAATTAGCCACCATAATGTATGGTACTAACTAGTTAGGTTCAAACTTTCCCTTCTTCTCTTGTTCCTTGGTAGTATTGGATTAATTTTATTTACAAGATATACAACCTCAAACTATCTAGATACGTTGTGTTTTTTAGCTATTACATATTATATTCTAATAAAATTTAAGGTGATCCAAGGCATGGAGGCATTTTCATCAATAAACTCAAGGTCTACTATCTAAAATCTTCTTCATTGTCGAGATAGTCCTTCAAAGATATACACAAGGAGGGAAGATCACTCTCTAAGGTAATAATGGATTTAGTTCCAAATATAAGGGAGTATGGTGTGGATCCTATAGGTTTTTAGATGGAGGTATGATAAGCCCATAAGATATGATCAATGTTGAAGTGACAATTATATCTGGTGTTACTAACTAGATTTTACATGATGTGAACAAGCATTTTATTGGTATCCTCTGCTTGCCTATTTATCTATATAGATATATGGTCATGCCTATTGTAAGGATATTACTTGTATAAATTAGAACATATACAGTAGAATAACATGAGAGAACACCAAATTATATATAAATGATGAAAATATTCTCATATAATAGCTTTGCCACTTCAAGGGGGCAACCTCCAATACCACTTCGAGGGGGTAACCTCCAAACCATACAATAAGACTCCAATACTCATTCTCATGATCAACTATAACCTTCTAACCCCTATATATACCATTCTAACCTATGGCCAATACTGAGGCCGACCTCCTAAGCATAATAAATCATAAATGAATGATATAATAAGATAAGGGGATGTGTGCCACATGTCGGCATCTCCATCAACCCATATACATTATAATATTATATCCCAAGGTACATAACATTGCCTCCCTCTTTGACATGATACCACTTGTAATGATATTACTTGTATAAATCAGAACATATACAGTAGAATAACATGAGAGAACACCAAATTATATATAAATGATGACAATATTATCATATAATAGCTTTGCCACTTCGAGGGGGCAACCTCCAATACCACTTCGAGGGGGTAACCTCCAAACCATACAATAAGACTCCAATACTCATTCTCATGATCAAATATAACCTTCTAACCCCTATATATACCATTCTAACCTATGGCCAATACTGAGGCCGACCTCCTAAGCATAATAAATCATAAATGAATGATATAATAAGATAAGGGGATGTGTGCCACATGTCGGCATCTCCATCAACCCATATACATTATAATATTATATCCCAAGGTACATAGCACATATCCTATCCATATATGGGGATGGGGAGCTCAACTCCATCTGATCAAGATGATCCTCACTGGGAAACATCAATCTAAAATATTCTCAAAATGATTTATAAGCAGTTACATTGTGTGGAGAAAAATTAGAGCTTTTCGGAGATATCTCATTTGTAAAAAATGGAGCAAGTATGTAGAAATTATGGCCCGCTAAAAATTTTGGCCAACTGGTAAAAATTAGGACTGAGCATTGGTGACATTTGTTCACATCCTCCAAGTGGACCAATGAAATTTTGACACATGGTCACAATTGATATGGAATAATTTTTTTTTTTAATGTCAGTCTTGGACACTCAGTAATAGACAGGTAGGCCCCACTTTTTTCTGCTTGGGGGCCCTCAACCAAGTTTGACACACTCGACTATGGAGAGGTGCCTTGGCATCTATTTCTTCATATTAACATTGTAGAGCTTCTGGTTTTATATGATCTTGATTATTGTAGTAAGATCAATGTGGGAGTAATTGTATTACATTGGTGGCTCAGTGGATAGCCCAACTTAGTGCGTCAAGTCAACTTGCCCACCAACTCACCCCTCTATCTTCTTATCTCTCTAGCTCATTAAATAATCTCCCTTCACTACAAAATTTTCTTATCTTTTATGTTAACTGTTTAACCTTGGAGCATATCTCCTTATCCCTCCAGCCTTGCATTACTCTCCACACGGCCACATTACTTTACATGCACAATGCCTAACTTAACATGCATTTCCCAACTTAGCACATTCTAACCATGTTATATAACAAATGAATGACAAAATGGATCAATAAATAATTAACAAATAATGTCGCCATTGTTTAAAAATTGTGCCCATACCTATTTTGCGTTGCATGTGGGATTTTATCCCACAATAGAAATGTGAAGCATATGGGAAAGGGATCAACCCTTGGTGGGTGGGATAAAATATTAAGGGTTTGGCTGTTGTGCTTCGAGTGTACAAACAAAATAAAATGGATCAAATTATATTTGAATAGCACTATTCAACAAAATGTATTATTCTGTAAAGGCTTATAGAAAGAGCTAGGGGGAGAATTTTGGAAAAGTGCCAAAGGAGAGTTAGCTTATTTTTGGCAAAATATCATAGTGAGAAGATTAAATTCATGTAATACTCATTGTAAGTATTATTTTGTGTGATTTTAATAGATGGGTCCCTTTAATTGGACCCGGAGATGTAGACCACAAGTGTCAAACTCCATTATCATGTGTTGTGTCAAAACTCTGTCAAATGTTTCTTGGTTCGTTCTATGACTTTACACAGTACTTACAATTTTTTTAATATTAATAAAAAATACATGAAAGTCATAATGTTGATTTTAATTCAAAAAAAAAAAATTATAAGTAAATTTTTTAGTTGTGTAATTTTTCTTAATATTTTTAGATCACTGGTATCAGAGATGGTTTATGATCAGATTAAGAGTTTTTAATTGCAATTTTTTGCGTTGAATGTTAAAAAGGTCCTGGTCTAAGAAAAGTGAAGGAGAATTAGTAGAAGAGGATCCCCGAATAGGTATAAGAAGATCTTGAAGTCCATCAATGGAAGAATAAGAAGAAGCGGAGTTTCCTCAATCATTCCTTCAAATAAAAGAGATGTTGGAAGAATTGTACTAGGATAGGATGAGATAATTAGAAAATGAATCTAGATAAGATAAAAATAAAATATATATAATTTTGATAATCCTAATGGTGAAGCTCAAAATTTTGATTTTCTTTCATTAAAATTAGATATAAAGTTTTAATTTTCAATGTATAATGGGAATATTAATGTAGAGAAGTTGGATAACGGGATCAAGCAGATTGAGATATATTACAAGCTTCATAAAATTGTTGATGATGAAGTAAAAATTCATTTGGAAACTCTTCGAATGGGTGGAACAACACTCATATGCTGGGAGAGTAAGCTTCATGAAGAAAATGATATTAAAGGTAACAAATATCTTCTTGGTTTGATTTTTTTTCTAATTTGAGGTAACAATTTTATCCTCTAGGATACATGCAACAAGCTATGATGGATTGGAAAAAATTGAGACAAACTAAGGGATACAATGTTTAGGATCATACACAATAGTTTAGAAAAAGGGATCTTATTCTTGATATTTCTCTTTATACACAAGAAACACTTCTTAATTATATTGGTGGATTACATAGCTATTTGAGACATATGATTCTAATTTTTAATCCTACTAATATTTATGTGGTGTGTGTGCAAGCTACACATTTGGAAGCAAAACGTAAAATGGGTAAATATTCTGTCTCCTCCTCTAAAAAAGAAAAAGCAATCCGAAGTCAAAGAAAAAGGGTCAAAAGAACAAGGAAAAGGAAAAGGTAATAAATAGAAAAACTCCACTATTAAGAAATAAGATTATTTTTTTTGTAATCATTGTAGAAAGATCAATAATGAATCTATATGTTGGAAATCACATCTGAAAATGAAACCTAAATGGATGACTAACAATAAGGGAAAAGAGAATAAAATGAATATTATGGTTCATGATCTTGGGTCTGATTTAGGAGATGACACCAAGATCATGACCATGATTTTTCAACGAATTCATTCTTCATGTTCTTCAAACACTAGTTTATCAAATGTTGCATCTTCTTTTAATTTTTTGCATGATGAAAAGAAACAGAATGAGCTTTTCCACCATAGAGTTGTTTCAAAACACACCAAAATAGATACTCTCTTTGATAGTGGATCTCAAGATAATCTAATTTTAGAGGAGGTTGTTAATAAATTGGGACTCAAAACTAAGCCACATCCTAAGTCTTATCCTTTAGGTTGGGTTTGTGATGATGAAAAGTTATTTGTAACAAAAACTTGTAGATTCATATTTTCCATTACAGATAAGTTTATTGATGAGGTTGATTTGGATGTTGTTCCTTTGTATATTTGTGGTGTAGTTTGGGTAATTCCTTATCTATATGATCTTAAACTAATCTTCTATAGGGAATATAATAAGTACGTGCTTGTAAAATATGGGATTGAATATATTGTTAGAGTTCATAATGTGAAAACAAGTCTTTCCTTGGTTATTGCAGGGTACATGAAAAGGATTGTAAATTCAAGAAATAATTTTATACTCATGGTGATAAATTCCAAAGAGAAAGATTATGAAAAGGATTTTGAGGATTATGATCCAAAACATCGTAAGGAATTTGTTAAAAATATAACTATGATGATTTTTTTCAGGATCCACATGGTCTATCACCCAAAAGAGGGGTTCAACATGAGATACAATTGTTACAGGATGCACCTCTTCCCAACATTGGTATTTATAGATTGTCTGTGGTTGAAAATGAGGAAATCAAGAAATAGTTGATGGAACTTTTGGAAAAAGGTATTATTCATCCAAGTAAATCTTGTTGTGGTTCACCAATTATTTTTGTGCCAAAGAAAGATGAAACATGGTGAATGTGTGTTTATTTTCATTCCTAAAACAAAATCATGGTGAAAAATATTTACCCTCTTCCTAGAATTGATGATTTACTTGATCAATTAGAAAATGCTATTTATTTCATTAAGTTAGAGTTAAGAAGTGGTTATCACCAATTAAGAATTAATGAAGGTGATGTGTGGAAAAATACTTTCAAAACAAAACATGGTTTATTTGAATGGATTATTATTCCTTTTAGATTGTGCAATGCACCGGATATATTCGTGTGTGTTATGAATGATTTATCTAGGCCATTCATTGATAATTTTGTCATAGTCTACTTAGAAGATATTTTGATTTTCAGTAAAAAAATGGGGATGATCATATCATTCACATACAACAAGTCTTGGATGCTTTGAGAAACGAGATTTTTTTATGAAGATGTCTTAATGTAAATTTGGTAAAACATATTTTGTTTATTTGGGTTATGTTGTGGGAAATAGTGAATTGAAAATAGATCCTGTAAAATTTGAAGTCATTATTAACTAGCCTAGACCCACTAATGTGATAGAAGTTAGAATTTTTCTTGGTGCAATGCAATACTGGAGAAAATTTATTTCTAACTTCTTGTTTATTGTGTCTCCTTTACATGTTTTAACCATTATAAAATATTTCTTTTAGTGGGGAGGAAAACATCAGAAATATTTTGATGCACTGAAAGAGAAATTTAGTACCACTTCAGCCTTGGCACTTAAAGATTTGCACTTGAGACAAATGTTAGTGACTATGTAATGGGGGCAGTCTTGATGTAGGAAAGATTTTTTTTTTTCATATTGATACCTTCACGAGTGTGGTAAGAAATTATCGAACTTATGATAAAGAGTTGTATGCTTTGGTATAGATTGTAAAGAAATGGAAACATTACTTGATGGGTAAGGAAATAATAATACATACAAATCATCAACACCTCTAGTACTTACAAAAACATACCAAGATATAATAGTCTAGACATTTCTGTTAGATGGGATTCTTGTAGCAATTTCATCTCATGATTAGGTAGAAGAAAGGTATAAAAAATAAGGTTGCTAATATTTTATCTATACCTCCAGTTTTTTTTACATATATTCTTTTACAACATAGTTCTTTGGCTCAGAGTAATATGCTTCTGATGCTGATTTTAAAATTTTTTATGAGTACTTAATGAGTGGGAAAAAAGTAGGAGAATTGGATTATCATGTGCATGATGGAATTTTATATCATTATGGTAAAATTTGTATTCTAGAAAATGAAATAGTGCATATCATTAGGGAATCTCATACTTCTCTTATATCTAGACATTTTGGTATTGGTAAAATAGTTGCACATTTACATATGTATTTTTATTGGCCTAAGATGCATGAATATGTAACCATGTATATAAAATGATGTGTTATTTATGCCACAAAAAATCCTAGTAACAGGAAGTTATGACTTTACACTCCTCTTCCTGTCCCTACACATCCATGGGAAAGAATTTCCATGTATTTTTTAGGAGGATTTCCCATGTCATGAAGGAAAAATGACTATTATATGTGGCTGTGGAAATATTTAGCAAAATGTGTGTGTTGATTCCTTGTACTAAACAACTTGCTGGTGAAGGGACTGCACATTTATTTTTATAGTTTGTATGGGTTCATTTTGGTTTTCCCACTTCTATTATTTCATATCAGGATTCCAATTTTCCTTAGGAATTTGGGTAAACTTTGTGGGGTTTGATGGACAATAAACTAAAGAAATTAACTTCTTTCCATCCACATACTGATGGTGAAATAGAGTTTTTGAACTGCATAATGGTACATTTACTTAGAAGATATTGTGGTAAACATCAAAAACTATAGGATGAACATTTATATTATGTGCAACATGTTTATAACTGTGCCTTACATTCTTCTAATTTGAAGTCTCCATTTGAGAATTGTTTTCTTATCTTCCTAAATCTCCATTAGTTTTCTCTTTTTGATAAGAAACTATTGTTAATGGAAATAGAGATACTGACAAAGCTAAATTTTTTGTGCGGCGAATACATCAAGTCTATCAATATGTCAGATAAAAATTGGAGAAAATTCAAGTGAAATATAAAGAAAGGAATGATAAACACATAATTGATCACAATTTTGAATTTGGTGATTCAGTTTAGCTTCACATCAGTAAAGAAAGGTTGATAGATGAAGGGGAAAATTTAAAACCTATTCAGTATGGTCCATTTTGAATATTAGAAAAAAATTGTAGCAATGTTTTCTGGTTTGATTTACCTCCATAGATGTAAATTTATTCAGTTGTAAATGTTGAAAAATTGAAATTTTATGAACCACCTATTATTATTAATCATGATGATCCTAATGTTTTACCTTTTTTTTTGATGATTTTGAACCTGAGTATCTGGATGAGTTATGAGATAATATCATTTTTGACAGGTAGATTAGATCCTTATGAAGGGGTGATGCTAAATATATTCATGTGGGTTTTAAAGGCATGCATACGAACAAGGTGAAATGGATGGAGACCAAAAAGGTGAGGGATAAATACTCTCATGTTGGGCCCCTAAAATATTGACTAAGTCAAAAAAGGCACATGGGCATGTGTTGGTCGTCAGAAAGGACTCCAAGGAGAAAAAAATTCAAGGGACAAGAATTCCCTTCTATTTAGTGGGAGAGGTTCCCTTATACAAAAGAAAAACTTATTTACATATATACAAAGCATAGTTTTAATGCGGAACTTGGATATCATGAAAGCGTTTTGAAAAATAGATCATCAATCACAAAAGTACAGAGGAATGAAGACGTGGAAATGAGCAGAAAAGAATTCTCTAGAATTATAGATGACAAAATATTTCCTTATGTGTGCCAGAATATAATGAATTGGAATAAGACCATTTGTACTTGAATTAATGAGATGCAATTTGAAAAGACACATAGTTCTATAAATAACATTTACAAGAATACAAAGCTTCTTACATAATACAGACAAATGATCTAACAACATTCAACAGATAACTGCGAATAAGAGAATTAGATGGATAAAGAAAGAAGATCCTTTTGTATTGATAGCTTTACTATTTCTTACACTTTAAAAAATAATCCAAGTTCCTCCTCCAAAATGGCGAAGAGAGACCATTATATAGTTTTACAAATCAGTCACATTTGGTAACTACTTCTTTTAATTAATGATTATTTAAAGGGATTATTAACACAAAAACCCAACCAATTACAATAAATCTGAGATGAGGAAAGAAAGAAGGGAGAAAAGTCAGGAGGAGAAGACAAGTGTTCATGATTGAGGAGGACCCACTGATTTGAGGATCCACTGTCTAAACCTTCTTAACGCTTTTGCTATGTCTCTGCCACATGGAATTGATGTGTTGGTAGTGGACTGAGTCTAAAAACTGAGACACTTCTCCATCTCTTTGTCAAATTCAAAATGTGTATGGTAATCCTTACTTGCTTCTTCAATAGCAGACTGGAGAGAGCATATTTCCTTCATCTTTTCCTTGGTGATAGAATCCTCTTTGAATAGATTTTCTTTAACAAAAGCTCTGAATTGAGCTTTGATTTCCTGCGATGAGAGGGGTACACCTGAGGTCCCATCATGAAGGTGGCAATGGATATCCTTAAAAGTGGATACCACCAAAATCTTGAAGGCTTCACCCTTCTGCTAGCTATTTCTGAATTCTCCCAAATCCTCCTCTAGCACCTTGATTTTCCACTCCACACTGAATACCCATAATTTTGACAAATTATCCTTTGCATCATCAAAGACATTTCTTACCATTAAAATATTTTCATCATCCTAACCCATGAGGTGAAGGTCTACTATACAGCTGATCCAGAGTTTGAGCTCTTTATCTATATTTCCAATGGTGGAGAAGAGTTTTTGTTGTAGATTAGTTACCTTCTCATTGAGTTTGAAGGCTTCACCAATGAAATTCAATCTTGAAATGAGCATATCATCCACCATGGCCTCCATAGCCCTTCCATAGATGGAATATATGTGTATATATTTGATACTCTAGACTTCTTCTTGGATTAGGATCACAGGTGGTGGAAGAGTAGTCAGTGGGGTGGGGTCTAAAACTTTATCTTTGGACATTAGTGACTTGATGAAACTTGCAAGAACCTGAGCTTACTATTCTAGCTGCTCTATTGTTTGTTGCCATTTTTCCACTCTCCCAATGACTCTGGTTATTGTTTCTTGAAGATTGTGAATCTCACTTTCAGGGGTGGATTCTCCCATGGGGATCCTTGAGAGCTCTAGATCAGACACCTGCAAATCCTATTCTGGATTGTCAACCTTGGGCTTGGCTATCTCTAGGAATTGTTTTCCCTAAGCATTAGATACTATCCATGAGGTGATCTTAGCCTTCTTGGTAGGAGCAGGAGGCGTAGTGCCCAATAAGGCCACCACAACATCAAATTTGGGTCACAAGATTCGAGAGGAAGACTTTCTCTTCCTACTATCAATGAAAGGTTGTACCCATGCAAAAGAGGAGGAGGAAGAAGAAGGTGGGGCAAGAGGACCGAGAGAAAGAGAACTCATTGCACTCAAAGTGTGCATTGTTGTTGCCTCTAGTTGAGATATGAGTGGGGAACTCGGGGCTTCTGGTATAGAGGAGTCAATGGTGCTCGGAAGCTCAGTGCTTTGAACTTCCTTCTCTTTATCCATTGGGGATTCTGGAGCACTTACAAAGACTGGAATTTCAATCTATTCACTTTCACTGAGAACAATAATGTTCTCTAGTCCTGAGGGAAATTCTGAATGCTTCATAAGAGGATATTCTTCAATAGGATCCTTCTTGATCTCCTTGATTTTATTCTGATATACTTGGGTGGATGAGGAAGGAGTGGAGGATGTAGGCCCTTTAGTTGATGAGGCAAGAGGATTCTGTACATGTGCTTCCAAACTAGGTGTCTGTGCCTCCCTCCTTGGTGTCGAGGTGTCCTTGGAGGAGGAATCTCTTGAATGCTTTCTATGCTCACAAACTCTCCTGTCAAATAAAATTTTAGTTCTTACTAGGATAGGGGCTAGGATTTCGGCGAGATCATCTTTCTCCTTTTTGAACCAATCGAAATCCTCCAAAGGAGTGTGTTTGATCAAGGTATCATATTCATATGAAAACAAGTCAGAATTGTCATCCTGAAGCCCTTCAAAAACTTGGTACAAGTTAAGATCTTGAATCAGTTAGAGAGAAAACCTACCATAATGTCTCCTCCTTGCCTAAAAACCATCAGCATAGTCAGCCTAATAGTCTTTTGTGTCTGCTCTATGATGATAATTGATTCTGAGGTTCTGCTTAATAAATTTCTTCAAGTCAAAACAAGTTCTTGGCCTGAAGAAATGGACAGTGATGGGAGCTAGGGCTCTCTCTATTTTTTTTGCATCCAGAGCCGTCTTGCAGGTGTAGTTTCCTAAGGATATGAGGTAGTGCATACCAGTGATTTTCTTATCCCTGCAGGTTCTGTGTAACTTGTCCAATTGCCTACATATCTCGATCAAGGCCATTTTATCATTACAGAACATAGGGAGCTTGAGAGGGGTTGAAGTGAGCACCACATGAGAGTACCATGTCTGCACATTGCAATGAGATCAGGAAAATAGTGGTGAATACCAAGCCACTATCATGAATCATTTGCGCCATAGGAGAGGGGTTCGGGTCTGTCATTTTATTCTATAAATCTCCAAAGTCTAGGTGGAAAACTTCATTGTCCCCAATATTAGAAATGGCAGAATTGAGTGGTGAAACTTACTCCCGAACTTGGAATTTAATCTTCATATTGATATCAATTTGAAAAACAAAGTCACAGTCTGAACTATTGATTAAATTGCAGGGCGAATGGGTACGCGCATAGAAATTCCTATTGCGAGGGTATGAGCAATTGAAAAACAAAAAAGCAGTGTGAAAAAATGTGTAGGGGAAGAGCTTATTAAATAGATTTTTAGGAGAGAGAAAGGTAATAAATGTGCATTAAATACCCTCCTACCAACTTAAAAAATATATATTTGGGAAGAGCGGGAAAACTTAGCCTAGATGGCCTTTGGTTCATTTGGGACATGCAGCATGTGAAAGAAAGACTCAGCCAATGCAGGTGATGTGAGGACAGAATGCACAAATGTTTTTAGGACATGAGGGATGAAAGTACACAAAATGCGTGATGCGGCTAACGCAAGTGAAAGGTGAACAGTGAGCATGAGCAAACTTGAGATGTTTGGAACAAAAAGTTCTGACGGGTCTGCAAGAAAACATATTTTCAAGTAAAGCGGCCGATCAGAGAACAAGACACCCAAATGAACTTGGGAAACATGGGAAAAAAATGTTTGATAGATCTGAAAATTACACAAAATGACTGGAAAAATGTAGATTTTTCCAACTTCTTGATTTTTCCCTTTACCAGAACAACAGAAAAGGCATTAACTCAAAAATTTTCAATTTTGAACTTCTCAAAAGAGGGAGAATTTTGAGAGGTCAACAGTTGGCTCCTTTTGGGGATGACTTGGTTAAAGTCCAAAGGAATGAGACAAGGCAAGAACTCTAAAAAAATCTAGGGGAAGCAGATCAGTGCCTTATCCATTGGACCACAGAGTCAAAAGCAAACCAATACAGAAGACAATACCCCAAATGAAAAACACAACAAAAAAAGAAGAAGGGGAAACACACACACACACACGCTATACAAAATATACAAAGGACTTCCTAATCACCTATGACTTAAATAATTTTAGGTACTTCCCACTATAAGGAAGTGGGAGGGAAGAACCATCCATATAATTAAGGTAAAAATAATTCTCACCAGCAAAGTGCCTGATCTTGAAAGGTTCGAGCCAAAAATAATCAAACATGCCATGGCTACCATGAGGTTCATGCCTTTTATCCCACAACAAAACAATGTCCCCAACTTTGAAATCCCTAGACCTAGCCTTGTTATCAAACAAGGCCTTTACCTTCTATTGGTGAACAGATATTCTATCAGCGACCTGCAACCTGTCCTTATTCAATTTATGAAGGTACATGATCCTTTTATCCAAAGAATAATTGAAACTGGTGTCTTCAATGGCCTTCATTAAATGCAATGCTGGTAGTTCCATTGTTACTAGAAATTGAGCTTCTACTCCATATACTACCTAAAAAGGAAACATCCCAATGGCTCTTTTAGGTGTGATCTTGTCTACCCAAAGAGCATCATAGAGTTTCTTGTGCCAGTTCCTCTGAGATTTGTTAACTAATTTCCTTATTATAGCCACCAGATTTTTGTTTGTCGATTCTGCTTGTCCATTCCCCTGAGGATAATAATCCGAGGAGTGAGCCAAGGAGATGCCATATCCATAAAAAAATCCACCATCTCAATTGAAGAAAAATTTTAAGCATTATCCATCACGATCTTGTTTGGCACACCAAACCTCACCAAGATGTTTTCTTCGATAAAACTACATACTACTTCTGAAGTAGTACTCTTCACTGGAATGACTTCTACCCATTTAGTAAAATAATATGTGGTAGTTAATATGTGGGTGTGACCAGCACTTGAAGAGGGATTAAGTGTTCCAATGAAATATAAACCCCATTGTTGAAAAGGTTCTTCGATCAAAACCGGTTTAAGGGGTAAAGAAGCCAACTTGGGTCTACCCATGAAGGTTTGACAAGGTTTGCATTTATCAATCCACTTTGATGCCTCTTTGAACAAGGTAGGCCAGTAATATCCCGCACGAAGAATCTTATGAGCAGTGGAAGTTGATGAGTAATTCCCTCCACACACTTTATTATGGAAAGCCAAAAGTAGCTTCCTCTATTGTTCTTTGTCCACACATTTTAGAAATATTCCATCCAACCCACACTTAAAAAAGGCATTTTCCCACAACACATATTGGGCTGATCTTAACTTAATAACTCTCCTCTCTTTGGCAGTAAAATGAGAGGTACATTATCCATATGTGAGAAAGTGTGTGATATCAACATACCATTCATCAATTGAGCTAAGAAACAGAATGGTAGGAAGATCAACTTTATCCTCGGGTAACTCATGTCTAGCTCCCTCCACGATGAGTTCACAGAGGCCTTTTCCACGAATGAGCTAGGTTGGTCTGATATCAATGTCATATTCTTGAACCTTGGCCACCCAGTTCCCTCTCTTGGATCCAAACTCCTATTGTGCGAGAATGGACTTGATGGTTGTATCAGGTACAAATACTATGGAGTGAGAGTTAAGAATGTAAAAACGAAACTGCTTGACAACTTTAACCACTGTGAAAGCATGTTTCTCCATCATAGTGTATTTTAACTCATGATTTTTTAGAATGTAGCTCATAAATGCAATTAGGAGTTCATGATCATTAGAATCTTCTTGAGTCAAAACAACAGCCAGGGTGTTATCTGTGGCATAGCAATAAATAATAAAATCTTTGCTTAAATTTGGACATGCTAAGATGGGAGTTTTAGCAATAGCCTTTTTAATACCTTCAAAGGCTTATTTCCCTTCAGGAGACTAGCAAAACGTCTATTTTCCCTTCATCATTTGAGAGATATTCAAGGTCATCCCTGCGAAATCAGGGATGAATCTTCTCAGAAATTTAATCTTACCAAAGAAAGAATGCACTCCTTTCTTGCTGATTCGAAGGGGAATCTGTTGAATAGCTTGAACTCTCTCAGGATCAATTTTTATACCATCTTTAGAGACAACATGCCTTAATAATTTTCCATCTATAACACAAAAGATATATTTCTTGGGATTTAAAGAGATCCCATGTTCTCTACATTTCAAAAGAACTGTTTCTAGATGCTGAAAATGATCTGCCCTTGCTTTGGAAAATACGGTCAAGTCATCAAGGTATATGATAATACACTTCCCTTTTAAAATTCCAAAGGCCAAGTCCATAGCTCTATGAAAAGTGGCACTGGCATTAATGAGCCCAAAAGGCATCCTTTTGTAGGTAAAGGTACCCCAAGGGGTAGTGAAGGTTATCTTGTGTTGATCTATGGTATTAACTTCTACCTGATTATATCTTGATAAACCATCAAGTATAGACAACATTTCAGATCCCGTCACAACTTGTAAGACTTGATCCATCATGGGAAAAGGATAGTTGTCCTTTAAATAAGCTTGATTCAGATTTCTGAAGTCAACACAGATACGAATCTAACCATTTTTCTTTCTAACAGGCATGATGTTGGCAATCCGTGTTGAATGGTGGATAGGGAAAATGATTTTGGCTTTCAATAACTTCTGTATTTCCTGAAAGATGGTGTCAGCTATCTTAGGATTGTATTGCCTCTATTTCTTTCTGAAAGGCTTAATCCCAAGTTTGAGAGGGATGAAATGCTACATCTCCTTTGGTTGAAAAGCTTTTAAATCCTCATAGGAATAAGCAAGGACATCTTTATACTTCCTTAAAAGATTAATTACTTTCTTCTTTTCTTCTGGTGTGCAACATTTTCCAATGTTCATGAGTTTAGGGTCAATAGAACTCCCAATATTAGTTTTCTCATACTCAGCTAATTGTTGTGATACAATAGAAGCTTTAAAATTCACATACCTATCATGTTTGTCAAACAATTCTTCTAAACTCACTAGTCCCTTTGGAATCTTGTTTCTTTTGAGTTTGATACATCCATCTTGATCTATCCCTTCTTCATTTACATCTTTTTTATTGGAAGGCACACTTTCACGAGGCAAATTGTCACTTCCTTCAAAGTACAACTATTCAAAGTTATCCCTGAGTTCTAAGAAAGAAATAAAATGCTGATCATCATTGAAAACTTGCCAGTTACTTGCATTATCAGGTACACTGGGCCTATGGATCATCTCGATGGTAAACCTATCTTGAGAGAAGTCAGGATGAGGTATCAGCAATGATCCTGAGACTGCTAGTGAATCAGCCTTGGTGTTTTCCTCCCTAGGCACTGCTTCAATGGAGAAGGCATCAAGAAATTCAATAGAGTCCCAAACTTGAATTCTATAATGTTTCAACCTTATATTCTTTACCTGGAAAAGGTTTCTAACTTGCTTGACAATCATCTCTGCATCTCCGCAAGCTAGAAGATTCTTCACACCATTTTATTTTGCCACATGAAGCCTAAGAATGAGAGCTTCATACTCTGTTGTATTATTAGTATTTTTAAATTGTAACTTGAATGAGAAAGGACAAACCCTACCCTCAGGAAACACCAATATTACGCTAGCTCCAGAACTAGCTGAGGAACAGCTTCCATCAAACTCTAATATCCAAACACCATTAGGATCCTCAAGTGATCTTTTGGAAAGTCATATTTCCTCTGGAGACATAATAATATAGTTTCCATGCCCCATATCCTCATAAAGTATTTGCGCTTTGGGATCATTTGTTTTTTGCACAATATACTATGATTGCTTCTCAGGAAATAACTTCTTCATTTGCCCATTAACAGGTATGAGGGCATGTGACCAATCCATTTGAATTTCTCCTCTCACATCTTTACAAAAGTTCATACTTAGCAACATTCCATACAAAGGAGGAATGTCTGCTACTAGGATAGTAGCCAAAACCTTCTTCTCAGGCAAAGCAGCAAAAGCTACTTGTGCATCTTTAATTCTTCTGACTAGGGGCACTTCCTTACTTTCCATAGAATAACAAGACCCATAAGTGCATGTGAGAGTTAGGCCTAAGGCATGGGCTACTTTGGCATGCATTACATTGTCTGGTGCTCCTGAGTCTATGACGCAGTTGCTGAGTCTATGGCTAGCTATAAGGAGGGTCACATAGAATGGTTTGATCTTGTAATTAGGTGAGGTGACAGCGGCTACCAGATTGGGTTGTGGTGCAAAAGATGGAGTGGGTAAAAGGCCTTTAGAGGTAGCTTTAGAATGGGAATTGACAAAGTGATCCATTTTAGCAAAAGCCTTGGGATGGGTTTGATAATACTCAGCCTCTGAGATTTGAACCTTAGTCTTTTTCAGGTGATCAATGATATCGAAAGACCCAGAAGTAGACAGACTATCATCTCTTGGGACTTTAGGCTTATCAATTTTAGGAATTAAAGAAGAATAAGCTTTAGTAGTAGGATTGGTAGGACTCACCTTTGGTGTGGACATAATGGGGATAGGATATCCTCTTTTTGTAATTACAGGGATAGTCATCAAATGCTCCTTGGATCTTTTGGTAGGCTACATCACTTTCTCCTTTTTTTTGTCTGCTCTCGAGTCATGACAACATAGGATTTGTTATTCATGTCAATTACTACTTCGTCATAATTATCTTCTTCATCAACACCTTTAGTAGTGAACAAATTAACTCGAGATCCCTCAAGTTCCTCTTCTTCTTCATCAACTTCTTCAACAAATTCTTCACAATCTTCACTAACCTCTTCATCCTCCAGCTCTTCAACTTCATAGGTTGCATTAACATGGACTTTAATAGGAGGTCCTTCAAGTGCTATCCTTGTTTGAGAAGTAGAAAAAATATTTTTGGGCTGAAAATTCCTCGTTGGAACGTCTGCATAGGGGGCGTGTTGGGCCAATTGTTTCTTAATGGTGATGAGATCATTTGCAAGTTTTTGTACTAATGGATCAGTATTAGGCCCAGGAGTGGAAGAGGAGGAAGAATAATACCTATATTTAGAAGGATCTCTTCTCAACTTCCCTAACATGATTAAATAATCTTTGACACTAACAGCAAGGGTTTGATCCTTAGCCAATGTTGCAAGATTATCTCTTCTCAACGCATAACTAACTTCATGAAATTGTGCATTCAGGAAGAAGTATTTTTGGATTTAATCTACAGGTTGAGTGTTTGATGGGATTTTGTTAACCAAATTGTTGAATCGGGCAACAAATTCTCTCATGGCCTCTTGTGATTCCTTCTTTATTTGAGAAATTTGGGCTAGCAAAGCATGTATGTCTTCCTCCGGTTTGAAACAATTCTCAAACCTTGCTCTCATTGTGTTCCAGCTAGTGATATCTCCGGATGGAAGGTGATAGAACCAATCAGCTGCATTATCTTGTAAAGTCTCAACAAAAATCCTTACTGAGACATCTTCATGTTCAACTCCCAGAACTCCACATGCAACTATGAAGGCCACGATATGCTCGTCAGGATGTACCTTGCCATCACCTCTGATTTTGTGAAAGTTCTTTTGGTTACCTCTGGGTAACTCATGCAAAGGTTGAGGAAGGGCGAGAGGCCCAAAACGATGGCCCCAAGGCAATACTACTGCCATTCTTGGAAAAATGGCTTGAAGGGGAACTGAAACACTAGCAAGAATCATAGCACAGAGATTAGGACTGAGTTACTCAGAAGGAATACCATCCGCAGGGGTTCAATTTTTGACAGGAGGAGTGCTTGTTGAATGAGCTCTTCTATTTCTTCTTGTTGAAGGGAAAGGAAAACCCTGCTGTTCCAAAAGCTGAAACTAACAATCTTCAATACCAAGGTCCCTTCTCTAACGAGTAAAACGTGTAGTCGCTAGATCAAAGGATGATCGATAAATGATTATGGAACTGGAATACGTTAAGAAATGATTCCCCAGCGAAGTCTCCAATAACTATTGGTCATCACAAAGGACTCAAAGGAGAACAATAGTTAAGGGACAAGAAGTCCCTCCTCTTTGGTGGGAGAGGTTCCCTTATTCAAAAGAAAAACTTATTTACATAGATATAAAGCATAGTTTTACTGCGGAACTTGGATATCATGAAAGTGTTTTGAAAAATAGATCATCAATCACAAAAGTACACATGAATGAAAATGTGGAAATGAGCAGAAAAGCATTCTCTGGAATTATAGATGACAAAATATTTCCTTATGCATGCCAGAATATAATGAATTGGAATAAGACCATTTGTACTTGAATTAATGAGATGCAATTTGAAAAGACACAATTTTATAAAAAACATCTACAAGAATACAAAGCTTCTTGCATAATGTAGACAAATGATCTAACAACATTCAACAGATAACTATGAATAAGAGAATCAGATGGACAAAGAAAGAAGATCCTTTTATATTGATAGATTTACTATTTCTTACAGTTTAAAAAATAAGCCAAGTTCCTCCTCCAAAATGGCGAAGAGAGCCCATTATATAGTTTTACAAATCAGTTACCTTTGGTAACTACTTATTTTAATTAATGATTAGTTAAAGGGATGCTTAATGCAAAACCCCAACCAATTACAATAAATCTAAGATGAGGAAATAAAGAAGGGAGAAAAGTTAGGAGGAGAAGACAAGTGTTCATGATTGAGGAGGACCCACTGATTTGAGGATCCACTGTCTAAACCTTTTTAATGCTTCTGCTATGTCTCTGCCACATGGAACTGATGTGTTGGCATTGGACTGAGTTAAAAATCCAAGTCACTTCTCCATATCTTTATCGAATTTGATGTGTGTATGGTAATCCTTACTTGCTTCTTCAATACCAGATTGGAGAGAGTATATTTCCTTCATCATTTCCTTGGTGATAGAATCCTCTTTGAACAAATTTTATTTGACAAAAGCTTTGAATTGAGCTTTGATTTCCTGAAAGGAGAGGGGTACACCTGAGGCCTCATCATGGAGGTGGCAATGGATATCCTTAAAAGAAGATACCACCAAAGTCTTGAAGACTTCACCCTTCTTCCATCTATTTCTCAATTCTCCCAAAGCCTCCTCTATCACCTTGATTTTCCACTCCACACTGAATACCCATGATTTTGAAAAATTATCCTTTACATCATCAAAGACCTTTCTTGCCATTAAAATATTTTCATCATCCTGCCCCATGAGGTGAAGGTCTACTATACAGCTACTCCATAGTTTGAGCTCTTTATCTATATTTCCAATGGTGGAGGAGAGTTTATGTTGGAGATTAGTTACCTTCTCATTGAGTTTTAAGGCTTCACCAATGAAATTCAATCCTGCAACGAGCATATCATCCACCATGGCCTTCATAGCCCTTCCATAGATGGAATATCTATGTATATATTTGATACTCTGGACTTCTTCTTGGCTGAGGATCACAGGTGGTGGAAGAGTAGTTAGTGGGGTGTTGTCTAAAAATTTATCTTTGGACAACAGTGACTTGATGAAACTTGCAAGAACCTGAGCCTACTCTTCCAGCTGCTCTATTGTTTGTTTCCCTTTTTCCACTCTCCCAATGACTTTGGTGATTATTTATTGAAGATTGTGAATCTCACCTTTAGGGGTGGATTCTTCCATGGGGATCCTTGAGATCTCTAGATCAGACGCTTGCAAATCCTGTTCTGGCTTGTCAACCTTGGGCTTGGCTATCTCTAGGAATTTCTGGCCCTAAGCATCAGATATTATCCATGAGGTGATCTTTACCTTCTTCGAAGGAGTAGGAGGGGTAGTCCGCAATAAGGCTGCCACAACAGCAAAGTTGTGTCCCGAGATTTGAGAGGAAGACTTTTTCTTCCTACTATCAACGAAAGGTTGTACCTATGCAAAAGAGGAGGAAGATGAAGGTGGGGCAAGAGGACCGAGAGAAAGAGAACTCATTGCACTCAAAATGTGCACTGTTGTTGCCTCTAGTTGAGATATGAGTGGGGAACTCGGGGCTTCTGGTATAGAGGAGTCAACGGTGCTCGGAAGCTCAGTGCTTTGAACTTCCTTCTCTTTATCCATTGGGGCTTTTGGAGCACTTACGGAGACTGGCACGCCACTCTCTTCACTTTCACTGAGAACAATAATGTTCTCTGGTCCTAAGGGCAATTATGAATGCTTCATAAGAGGATCTTATTCAACAGGATCCTTCTTGATCTCCTTGATTTTCTTATGATATACTTGGGTGGATGAGGAAGGAGTGGAGGATGTAGGCCCTTTAGTTGATGAGGCAAGAGGAGTCTTTACAGGTGCTTCCAAACTAGGTGTCTATGCCTCCCTCCTTGGTGTTGAGGTGTCCTTGGAGGAGGACTCTCCTAAATACTTTCTATGCTTGTGAACTCTCCTGTCAAACCATTTTTTACTTCTTTCTAGGATAGGGGCTAGGATTTCAGCTAGATCATCTTTCTCCTTTTTGAACCAATCCAAATCCTCCAAAGGAGTGTGTTTGATCAAGGTATCATATTCATATGAAAACAAGTTGGAATTTTCATCTTGAAGCCCTTCAGGAACATGGTACAAGTTAATCTCTTGAATCAGTTGGAGAGAAAACCTACCATAATGTCTCCTCCTTGCCTCAAAATCATCAGCACAGCCAGCCCAATAGCCTTTTGTGTCTGCCTTATGATGATAATTGATTATGAGGTTCTGCTCAATAAATTTCTTCAAGTCAAAACAAGTTCTTGGCCTGAAGAAATGGACAGTGATGGGAGCTAGGGATCTCTCTATGTTTTTTGCATCCAGAGCCGTCTTGCAGGTGTAGTTTCCTAAGGATATGGGTTAGTGCATACCAGTGATTTTCTTATCCCTACAGGTTCTGTGTAACTTGTCCAATTGCCTGCATATCTTGATCAAGGCCATTTTATCATTACAGAACATAGGGAGCTTGAGAGGGGTTGAAGTGAGCACCACATGCGAGTACCATGTCTGTACATTGCAATGAGATCAGGAAATTAGTGGCGAATGCCAAGCCACTATCGTGAATCATTTGCGCCATAGGAGAGGGGTTCAGGTCTATCATCCTAGTCTAGAAATCTCCAAAGTCCAAGTGGCAAACTTAACTGTCCCAAATATCAGGAACAACAGACTCGAGCAGTGAAACTTGCTTCTAACCTTGGAATTTAATCTTCATGTTGATGACAATTTGAAAAACAAAGTCACATTCACAACTCTTGATGAAATTATAGGGGGAATGGGTATGCACACAGAAATTCTGATTGCGAGGGTATGAGCAATTGATAACAAGAAAGTAGTGTGTAAAAATGTGTAGGGGAAGAGCTTATTAAATATCTGTTTAGGAGAGAGAAAGATAATAAATGTGCATTAAATACCCACCTACCAACTTAAAAACAATATATTCAAGAAGAGCGGGAAAACTTAGCCCGGATGGCCTTTTGTTCATTTGGGACATGCGGGACGCGAAAGAGTGACTCAACCGATGCAGGTGATGCGGGGACAAAATGCACAAATGTTTTCAGGACATGAGGGATGAAAGTACATGAAATGCGTGATGCGGCCGATGTGAGCAAAAGGTGAACATCGAGCATGAGTGAACTTAAGACGTTTGGAACAAAAAGTTCTGACGGGTCCGCGAGAAACAGATTTTTAGGTAAAGCGGCCAATCAGTGAACAAGAAGCCTCAATGAACATGGGACACATGGGACAAAAATGTCTGACAGACCCAAAAATTGTACAAAATGACTGGAAAAATGTATATTTTTCCAACTTCTTGATTTTTCCCTTTACCAGAACAATAGAAAAGGCATTAACTCAAAAGTTTTCAATTTTGAACTTCTCAAAAGAGGGAGAATTTTTAGAGGACAACAACATGCAAGGAGAAGGTGCACAAGGAAAGGTTCTAGGAGGGTCTTAGTAGAATCCATAATGCACACCCGTAGGATGAGGTCTCAGGACTTAGCCATATTTGGCATATCAGGCAGGACATGAGAAAAGCGTGACCCGACTGCGCATGTGGAGTGGATAAGGTGCCAGCCTGGCAACAGGTTAGCCTATAAAGGAATATGCCATGCGACGTATGCTTCTAGAAGACCATCACGCCAAAAGGTGGAGAGCTCAGGCCTGAAGGAGCATGCACCCATGGAGGACCACATTCAAACACTTGACGTCATATCTGAGGCCGTATAAGGATGAGTTGGCACTTCGGGATGCCTATATATACAAGCACCTGTAGAAGAAGAGACATGTAGATGAAGAGGTAGTGGAGCTCTGTAAAAATGTTACAAAGGAACTCTGTTTAGGTTGGGTAGATATATATATATATATATATATATATATATATATATATATATATAGAGAGAGAGAGAGAGAGAGAGAGAGAGATTAATAGAGAGAAAAGCTCTATATAAATTTTGTGAGTCATATTGGGTTGGGTAGATGAAATATTGGAGAAGGATGTATAAAGGGCTTGCGGTTATAAAATTTATTTTTGAGAGCTAAATCATATGGATCCAGTTATGATGCATGACTTCGGTCTATCATAATGTGGTGATTTGCATTAATTCTAATGAATGTAATCAGGTTATCAAGTTAATTAAATATGATCTTTCTTGGTTCAGATTCATACATGATTCTTCATAGTTCCTTTTCATGTATTTTTACAAGATGAATATGAATTCCTATGCATTTCCCTTTCTTTTTTGATTCAATTCTTAATATGTTAAGTAGTTTTCTATCTGGAATGACTGCACTGATCTAGAAACCGTTTTGAGCTCTATGATGCTTGCATGTCTCAGTTCCACTCACTTCCTTTAAGTTTGGATCATAGATGATGTTTTCCCACTCAACTCACATAAAAGAGAGACTCGGTGCCTGCATGTGCCTCGGGTAAGCACCCAGCCCCTGCTAGGTGATAGGCCAACACGCATGGGATTCCCTTGTTCTTTAGTGGGTGTAAAAATGACTACATCTTGGTTCCATTGCCAGGACCTCTTTTCAAAGTTATATTAAGAAATAACATACATCATGATCTATGTAATTAGTGATGACAGAAGTTTTAACTTTGGAAAGTGATGAATCATGGTTCAAGTCTCAAGAGCACGGAGGAAGAATTTGGGCAAAGATTCAGCACTAGACCTAAGTTTGATGCATGTAGATGGGTAGAAGATAACCTCTACCATGATTTGTATAAAATTTTTTTTTTTTGCTTCCCAATAGAACTATATGAATGAATCTCTACATATGCATCTAGATCAAGCTGGTTGTAAGATGCAGATTTGACGTGGAATCATGATGTGGATCATTGGTGGAAAGGTGTTTTGGCTAGCTACACTCTGGAGTATGCTATTTCTACATATTATTGGCCAGAATTCACTGAGTTTGAGTTTATTCAGGAGCCTAAAGGATTGTTTCTACGTGTTATCCTTCTGGTAATGAAGATCTTAATTATTACCTTGATTTTAGAGGCATTTCTGATGGCCGGCTAAACCATTCTGAGAATTAGGCGAGGAAGCTAAGGTGGAGGAAGATGGAAGACATTACAATGGAGAAAGAAAGGGAGGAGAAATGACTCAAGTATAGTGAAGCACGTGAAAGGGAGATTGCTAGACAACGTGAGGTTGCACATGTGATGGATCTATGGAGGCAGACATTGTGGGAAGGAGTTAAGGTTCACGTAGAGGACATGGAATCTAAGCAATTTGTGCTACCCCATCTTGGAAAGCGCATAAGAGAGACCCCTTCGGCTTCTGATGAGATTTAATTGCATGGAGAGATAAGATTCATTGGTGTGCATATGAACCCATCTAGTGACCAAACCTTGGTGCTTGGTTTTCTAGATCTAGGAAGGAGTATCGTTGACCCAGTTGGTATCAGTGGAAGTGATAAATCTGTACCTAGGAGATACACTTCTCATTTCCCACTTCTATGGCTACGCATACTATTCCATTATTTGGAGGAATTTTTAGATAAGGATCAAGTACAAAATCCTTTGGTCTCGCATCTAGGAGTGGTGTGAGGTACATTATTGGTAGTGGGGCATTATCATAGACCATTGTCATGTAATTTAGTTGAAATTTGGGGACCCTTGGCATGACCAATATAGGACCTAGTGGATCTGGCGGGTTAGGAGGAATAGAACCTGGTGGTTCTGGTGGGTCAGGAGGAATAGGACCTAGTGGACCTGGTGGATCTGGTGGGTCAGGAGGCACAAGACTTGGTGGAGCTGGTGGATCTAGCAGTGGGGGAAACATCAGAGGAAACCAAGGTTCTAGCTCAGGAGGACAAGGGCCCCATCCACCTCCTCAAGTTTTCTTTGAGATGTCTTTACATTTGACAGATTACAGAGGTGTTAAAGATACTATAGAATATGTTCACATGTGTGAGCTACTATGGTGCACGAAAGGAATCATTAGCCCAAAGTGGAAGGTAAGCTAGTTTGAAATGACATTAAAAAGGTGTGTGGATAGATGGTATAAGAAATATGACCCTCATCAAATGGTGGTGGATTATACTTCTTTAAATAATTCCTTCTTAGCATAATTCCACATTCCTGAGTTTGAATAGAAGAACATCAATGCCCTTAAGGAGATCCAACAGGGAATGGCGAAGAGTGTGTGAGAGTATGACGCATGGTTTAAGACTCTCTTGTCAAAATTTTCATATGATATTCACCCTTCACAACATGCTCAATGGTTTTTTAGAGGGTTGATAACTTCATTTAGAATATCTTTATCTCATAAAACTTTAAAAGACCCGCACGAGGCATTAGAAGCTTCCTTACGTGTAAAATCTGTTGGAAGTGTTGATACTAGTGTTAGCCCGTTCTTGGAGGCCCAAATCACTGTTATGGCTAAGAATATGGAAAAGTTGTCTGCAAACTTAGACCATGAGACTCGTAGTGGTATATGGTGTATATATTGTGAAGTAGAGGGGCATGTCAAGGATAGTTTCCCCTGAAAGAAAATACACACTGTAGCAATAGATTGTGAAATTTTTCATGGGGACCATGTTGTGAGTAGATGTCCCTTATTACAACACATAATTTAGAATAATGTGTCTTTCCAATTTAATATCTACACCTCTACAACCCATGATATTAAGGATTTTAGTCTTATTGACAAGATCCATGAGGTCATTGATCTTGGTGTGGGCTAAACTAGCCTTGTAAGTAGTTTTAAGGTTGATGATCACCGGTATGAGGAGCACACAAATGGAGGTGCATGAAGAAGGGGATTTCATAGAGGATTCCATTGTCATTGTAACTACAGAGGAGGAATAAGTGAGCTCCCACGTGGAACCTATTTTAATTATGGGTCTACAGATCATTACAATTACAAACGAGAGTGCCCAGACTTATTGCAGTGCTCATGGTACGAGAAGAAGCACAAATATGAGGAGTGACCTAAGTTGTTTGAGCATATGAATCAATAGAAATATAAAGAAAAGGATGCTGTAATGGTGAGCATTAAGAAGGCTGACACATAATGGATGCCATGGGTGACACATGATGCAGGCTTAGAACCTGTTATGGTAATAACAAGATCAGAGGCCGCGTGTGCAAAGGAAATGCTAAGGAAAAAGTACCTGGTTTCAAGGGAAGAAGTGGTACATGGGAAGTACCCAGACCTTGTGCATCAAAAGGAGGTATATCAAGAAACCATGGACATCATTTGGATCTTATAAAGATAAATCTAGTGTCTAAAGGAGCAGTCCAGGAGGGAGGAGTAGTCTAGGAGGGAGGAGCAAAGAAGGAAGGTCGAGGTGCCAAAAGTTGACTTGGATGAGGTCAAGGAAGTATGTAAAATGCTAAGGCAATAGAATATTATTCCCTTACTAGGATCATGGTTGAGAGAGAAGGTACCATGTGCTGGAGAAGAGCATGAGAGGAAGGTCTTACATGCAAAACTTCCCCCTCACATCCTTGACTATGATAAGGAGATCACATTAGATGTAATCATGGATGGATGGATCCTTAGTAATATCCTCAATGACATAGGGTCAATGTTCTCACCTTAGATGCATGACATTAGATGGGAATACCTACATTACAACCATCTTCAAATGTGTTGTATATGGAAAAAAAAGAAAGGAAATCTCCATCGGTGTCTTAAAGGATGCAGATATCACCATTTAAGGGGATAAGTTTACTGGGGACTTTGAATTCTTGGTGCTCATCGATGTAGACAATTTTTCAACACTACTTGGGTGCCCATGGTGGTATAAGAATAATTCGGATCTTCAGTTCAACAAGGGATGCACAAGCTTTGAAAATGAGGAGGAATGGGTCATCATACCCCTGGCTGATGGGAAATCAACACCCTATATTGAACCTTTGGGAGAAGAGGTCCTGGATAGAATATATGTGTGCTTAATTATATATCTAGAGACAATTCATCATACAGAAGGAGCTGTCTAGTTTGAGGATGCTCAGTCCCTATGTGACACAACCAATATAATATGCCATAATTGGGTGTATGGAACCTATGAGTTAATCAGATGACATTTGAGATGATCATTAACAAAGGTGAGAAAGGCACATAAGTTCAAGTGCCTAGGAGGAAAGGAGCTACCTAAGTACTCACGAGGAGCCTTCCCTGAGGTCTTTTTGCAGGAGATGGAATATTAGTGGAAGGAGGAAAATGAATGAAGGGGGTGTTAAGTTACGTCCTACTTGGAACTGATACGTGCTTGTGGAAAACGCATTGGGATAATCTCTTGGAATGGTATGAGGTGAGAATTTCCTTCTCTGTAAGGTTTTGTAGGAGCAATGTACCCACAGCTATAAAAGACTACCATGGTAAAGAGACTGCTTCCTTCTATATCCAAATATGTGAGACATCCTAGATGGGAAGCGCAGAGGCATTGCCATCGTCATTATGGGTTCACAAGGTTTATTCTACCCTACAAGGTTGTGCGCATGCATGGTACATTCATTCTGAGACACACTTCTAGATAGGGAATTGGAAAGAGTTAGCGGCTGATATCATTCAAACATTCGAGTATCGGAGTACAAAACCCTTAGTGAATAAGGCATTATAGGTTGTCAAGTACCTTACCATTGGGGATAGTGCCATGGTAGAAGATAGGCTACTTAACTTTCTAGGTGAACCTGGCCTAGAGGAACACTTTGAGGAAGAATAAATAGAAGAGATATATCTTGAGCGCACGTGTTTGGAAAAAGAAAAGGGGAAGATGGTGTGCATTATTGATGGAGAAGAAGTGAAAAAATTAGATGTTGACAATTTTGTAGGGACATGTGAAGTCATAGACAATGCTAATGAATAGGCACATGCCTATTATGAACCTTTAAATACAAATAATGTTAACATCGGATTAGACGAAGAGCCTAAAGAGGCTATCATCGGAGACTATTGGTCGGAGAAAGAGGTCTCTAAGATCATAGATATTTTGCAGGAGTTTGAGGATTTACTCCCTCGTGGGTATCATGCACTCAAAGCCATCCACCATTCCTTGGGGGAAATGAGAATTAAGTTGAAGGAGGGTGCACGCTTGGTTTGGAAGATACCATACTGAATGAATCCTTACCTTTGCATGAAGGTAAAGGAGGAAATAGATAAGATGATAGCGTCGGGCATTATTGAAGTTGTTGAAGAGTCAGAATGGATAATTCCAATGGTAATTAGCATCAATAAGGATGGAATGATAAGGATCTGTGTTGATTACATGGACCTAAATGTAGTATGTATCATTGATCCTTTCCCAACCCCATTCACTGAAGAAATCTTAGAGGGAGTGGTAGGGCGCAAGGTCTATTCTTTCACAAATGGATTCTCGGGCTATCACTAGGTAAGGGTCACAAAGGAGGACCAAAGGAAGATGAATTTCACCACTGAGTGGGGAAGTTTTTCCTATACAGTCATGCCATTTGGGTTAAATAATGTGCTTGCTATGTTCTTATGCATTGTGGTATAAGCTTTCCAGGACTTTATCCATAAATTCGTTCAAGTTTACCTGGATGATTGGATAGTATATGGGTTAGTGAAGGACCATTGTGATAACTTACAGATGATGTTTGAAAGGTGTCGGAAGTTGAGGATATCCATAAAAATTAAGAAATGTTTCTTTGCTACCCCATTTGGAACATTATTAGGGCATATCATATGTAAAGAGGGCCTACTAGTGGATCCCACAAAAGTTACAGTAATTGTGGGATTGAGGGATCCTACTATTCAAAGCACAGTGCGTAGATTTCTTGGGCATACGAGGTACAACAGGAAGTTCATCGGGGGGTATGCCAATATCACCATGATTTTAGAATATTTTCTTAGACATAAGAGTTCCTTTCATTAGGGAGAGGCACAACAAAAGGAATTTGACACTTTGAAGGATATGCTTGTCACCACGCCCATCCTACATTTCCCTTCTTGGGATAAGCCCTTCCATGTTCATGTGGATTCCTCAGAAACCACCATTGGAGTGGTACTTGCACATCCTATTGAAGGGATTGTTGATCATCCTTTGTGCTTTGTAAGTAGTAAATTGACACCAGCAGAGTAAAACTACACTACGACTAAGCGTGAGGCATTGACAATGATTTATGCACTTCATAAATTCAGACAATATTTTTTAGCAACCCCTTTCATATTTTACACTAACCACATGACATTGAGATACTTGGTGAACAAGCCCATTCTACAAGGGTGCATATGTCAGTGGGTACTATTGTTTCAAGAATTCAAGTTCATGGTGGTTGTCAAACCATGAAAAAGTAATTCTGGACCTGATCATTTGTCTAGGATAGATTTAGGGGAGGATGTGTAGAGCTTTGAAGAGACTATGCCAGACGTGCAATTATTTAGGTTATGGCGTGCGCCCTCAAATTAGGAGGATATTACAGTATTTATCAAAATTGGTGTGGCGCCAGATGGAATGAATGCCTTGGAGAAGAAGAAGTTGGCCATATGCATCGTGCCCTACATTCTAATTAACGGAAACCTATACAAAATGGATCATGACGAGGTTTTGTGACATTGAATGCTAGAACATAAGTGCATTACAATTATGGAAGAAGTGCATGGTGGGATTGAAGGAGGAAACTATGAGGGGAATGAAACCACACAGAAAATTATACGCAACAATGGGGATATTTAGTGAATGGAGACCATTTATAAGGAGGATATCGAGTTTTGTCACAATCGTGGGACCATAGTCAGCACCTTGGTAGATTTGCATGAAGGAATTTTTTACACTTGTGGATCAATAGCCTGACCATGGATCCATTTGTGATTGTCCCCAGGTTAATCGACTTTCTCATGACCAATGTGGAAAGTAGCACGAAGGACTAGAGTAATCACAGTAGATCTATCACTTGCAAGAATTATGAGTAAAAGGTAAGAAGAAGCCCAAAGGGCATACAAAGGATTGTATTAAGGTGCTAACGCTGCTAGAATGTTGATGGGAATGAATGCTTCATAATCAGCGATTGATCTAGAATTACAAACCATTGTTTCTTAACAACACTCACTAGAGGCACGCACTTCACGTCAATGAGATGGTCATGAAGACTATAGCCTCTCATTACTCATGGAGGCCCATCAGTGAACTACATGCTAAGTACCCTCAACGCAAATGCACCTATTGAAGGAAGTCTACCAAGAGGACTATAGCCACATGTTGACAATAGGGCTCTGTGAGGTTGAAATACAATGCTTGGGATGACAACGAATCAATCGTTCTTTGGGTATACAGAGCAACCTGCAAATAATGTTGATAATTCTCACACGATTTTAATTGGCGTTTGGTGAAGGCTATGAAAGAAGTGTGTAATTTATGTTGCCTTCACTAGTGTATAATACGTGCATCCCATTGCCAGATGATGAACAAGCGCTTTGAAGAAAGAATGTACAAGCATGTAGGATTTGCGCATTGAGATGCAGATACTTCATACGAATCTCCTATTTCAGATAGACCATGGAATTTGAAAAACAAGAGGCATGGCATAATCATCACATTAAGAACAAGAAGTTATTGATGGTTGGTTGAAGTATGGTAATATCTCGATATGATACATGCGCTAAGGTAAATGGCGCCATACTCTTGGAAGCATGGAAGTCAGATTGGCTGAAGGTCCCTACATCATCTCGTAGCCATCTTTGAATCGTGTGTGTACCAATTAGAAGCACAATATGGGACTAAGGCTTCCATGACACTTCATTGGGTACTAAAGGATGCATCCCCTTATTATACAAGGATCCAAGTCTTACTTGGTGACTTTGAAGTACTAGAGCTTTCCGAGGAAGACAATTTTCCAGCATTACTTTAGGATGGCCCTGGTACTCATTGTTGAACAATGTTGCACCTATGGGTGCTGGTAATCAAGAGATACATTTTGAAGTTTGTGACTGAACAATGATGAGCGCGTGATTATACCTTTAGTTTGAAAAGAAGGCAGGAGCCTTATGTTGAAGCCTTTAAAGTATGAAGTGCCATGAAGGATTACATTGGAAAGACTATGCTTGAGATAGCTGTGTGATCCAGAGAAGTACATACAAGGACCAGTCAAAAGAAGGCATTCTTGGTAGTCAGGGAAAATGCGTAGTCGATAAGTGATCACTACTTGCAAGTGTTGCTTAAGTGCATAACATGGGACACAAGGTAGGCAATGTATGAGATGGTCAGGAGAAAAGTTAAGGGGCGAGTTACAAGGATGATTAGGCATGCATATGGTGAGGCACTTATGCTTAGCTCAGGATACCATTGGTATGCATGGTAGAAGGGAATCCCAAAACATTATTCGCACACCATGTTAGGTTCATGATGGTAGAAGTGCTAAGGTCAGAATAGATTGAAACAAGTATGGTATATACCTTGTGCGGGATAGTATGCGCACTAGTAGGTCAACACAAAGCATATAACCTCTTGGAATGTACGAGAAACTCTAGAATAGACCTTTGGGCACTTCAGGTTTACTTAGAGCAATGTGACCTATGCACATCTGTGAAAAATATTTATGGTGAGAATCTAGGGTTCACTATCACGTTCATACTTATGAAGAAACTAATGGGCACAATTTTAACAGTGAGTGACTAGTTACCACCTATCCCTTTGGGGAGGGAAGTTATTCATGGGTGTGGGAATATTTGTGAAGAACCGTCATCTTGTGAAAATATATTCTAGTTATGATTTGTCAACTGGGGCATGGGTTTAAAAAAAGATTATTCTTTATAGGTTGGAGATTTGAACTTGGAAAATATAAAAGATCAGAGCTAGGAAGAGAAGTTGAATTGATAACCCAAAAACTAGTAGTAACACTTAAGAGGGGAAAAGGAAAGGGAAAACAACAAGAAACCATCGCAATTACCAACGAGGAATGGTATGTAGAAATGCAGTACCTAGATGGGCTTTCGCTTGGGATGGAATGGGAATCCCACTTGAGAAAAATGATAGTAAGTGACTACAATCATCACACAAATGTGATTGAAAATGAAATGGAGTTGGAGTTAGTGCGCTTGACTAACCAGTGAACACCTGAGGTGTTACCAATTTATAGCGACAAAGTTAAGGTGAAGTTAGAGAAGATTATTTTAACTCTGTGAATTTCCCTACTTCAGAAATCTAGAGCGCCTCTATCAGTGTCTAATGTCGAGCATACATGAAAACCACTTTCACTTCACGGGGTGTAAGATGCACATAATCCCTCAGCTAATTTCAAGATTCACAGGCCTTATCTGTGAGGGAGAAAGTTTAGAGGATGACCTGTGTGACAAGGAAGAAATTAAGGAAACAATGGCCACATATGTGTACAAGAAGAGCTCAAGGTACTTTTATATCAGGGATATCCAAGACCCAGTGATGAGAATGACTGTGCACCTGGTAACAAAAATCAACATGTAAGAAATATGGATGTAAGTAAACAAGTCCTAGTTGAATGTTTGTAGAAGAATATCAGAGGGCACCATCTACAATCTATCTGCATACATCGTGGATGAAATTATCACTGGTGCATAGGAAGGAAACAATATTATCTTTCGTAATGTATTTTTAATCATTTTTTTCTCAAATATCGGAGTTCCAGATGCAGCAGACAAGTTTGTTTGGGAGTACCCAGAGGAAGACCCCTCACCTGTAAAAATATTTGAGAAATACACTTGTGATAGCATGACGCCTATTCACAAGGTGCGTCTTTAAAAGTGGTATACGCGCTTAAGGAATGTGTTCGGGGTAGAATGGAGAATACTAGAACAACTTCCAGTGCTTACATTAGGAAAATCTAAGTTCACTATATATCAACACTTTTGTATTGGTAGGTTCAAGGTGACTGATGAAAACATGATCCCATGGTGCAAGCTCCCATTCACCTTCATAGCTCAATACTTCCAGGAAGGAGTTAACAGATTCAAGGAGTCTAAGAAGTTAAAGCTTGACCTTGGAAGTTTGGACCCAGACCACAGGGAGATACGCAAGACATTGGTCTACCCCAACAAGCGCACGTATGTGGAAAATTACATGTTGCATGAAGTCCAAATGGTAAAACTCCTAACTTTTTCTATTGTAGGGAGGTCCGCGGTGCATGTATACCTTTGGATAAGGCCCAAGTTTGAGAAGGGCACTTATATTGAAAATGAGATAGCTATACATGAGGACCTAACAGGTAGGAAGAATCCCACACCTAGACAGAAGGAAGAAGAAATGCAGAGAAATCCACCAAGTGCCGAAGATACAAAGGAAAGAGATGACCCAAGAACAAGTGCTAGAACAAGTACTTACACATGCAGGAAGAGGTCCCCAGTCAAAGAGGGGGTGCCAGCACAGGAAAATCTTATCGCATAGGAGAAATCACTAGAGGAAGAGGAAGAGGAAGAGAAAGCAAAATCTCCTATACTGGAATCCCCAGTTAGAAAGAAATAGAAGGTGATAGAGGAAGTTGATTCAGAGGAAACAAAGAGCTTAGAGAAATACATAGGTGAAAGGGATGATGAAGAAGAAAATGATCCTGAAGGAGACCAAGGACCACTTGTTTTTAGCATGTAGCAAGGGTATCCAGGAGGAGGAAGACACCCAGGACATGGGAAGAAGTGAAGAGGTTGGCGTGCAGGATCAGAAAAATCCAAGCCTCGCAAAGGAGCAAATAAACAAGGTGACAAAGAGAGAAGCAAATAAAATCATCGAGGCCTTGGTAGAACAAGAATTGGAGCACAACGTTCATATAGTGATGGAAGAGGACAAGGAAGAAAGTGTATGGAAATATCATGATAGCGCGGGATGCCCCAGTCTATTGATAATTGTTCCTAAGGGAACACACACTGGGGAAACACATGGAGATCTAGATGTAAGGAATGAGCTACATTAATGATCCCAACAAGGTGTTACGCATGCATTTCCAAATCACCATCCCACTAGATCAACTCATGGTAATGAAGTTGTTTGATGAAGAAGGTGCATACCCTTGGATGAGGAAGATGCTCTCTTGGGTAATTAAGTCCCACATCAATGAGCTAGAGTTTGAGGTAAGCAAGGGGAACTAATGAAAATGCCTGAGTCAAAAGGATACAACCCCTTGGTAAATGTTCACTGGCTCTCATATGAGTAGTTATGCAACGCGCTCAACAAGGTATCAGTTGAGGTTGAATCTAGGATCTTTGGATAGAATGATAGGATAATATTTCTAGAAGCAGAACTAGAAAATAAGAAGGAAGAGCTAGAAGAGAAAGACAAAGATTTAAAGTAAGAGGAGTTAATTAGCACTCAACTAAAACATGAACTCGGAGAAGAAAAGGTAAGGGTGCGTGAAGTACATAAGAAGGTAGAATCCATCACAAATTCCATTGTTTTGAAGCATCCAGACCTGGCACCACCTACGCAAAAGTAAGGATCTTCCCTTGAGTTCCTTGAAGACTCAACGTGCATCCCCACCATAGAGAGGAAACCTCTAGCTTTAGAATCTACGAAGGAAGTAGCAACGGGCTGATGAGGCTAGAATGTCTGATTAATGTATAATATATGATCTCATCTTACTCTCCTTTTATTAAGTTTGATTGTATTTTATGACTTTTAGTTGATCTGATATGAGTTGGGATGTAATTATCTGTCTTTTGATTGATTATGTTTCTAATGTTTAAAATCTCTGAAATTCCTGACCAAGTGTGTGTTTGAAATTCAGTTTTTAAATAAAACATGTCTAATCAATTAAGGAAATGAAGAAGGAAGTGTTGAGTATGTTTTCGGTAACATTTGTTCCCACACATCTTAGTTCCGTGACTTCCAAGCTAGTTCTATAACTCCATTACACACTCATCATCTAGTTCTGAAACTTTCGGACTTAGTTCCAAAACTCCAATATTTAGTTCCAGACTTTTTAGACTTAGTTATGGAACTCTAGGTATAGCTCCAGAACTCTCATAGTTTTGATCCTTAACGATTTCCTATGGTTATGGAACTTCTCTAAAGTTACAAAACCGATGGGAGTTATCTATTCTAACCACATCTAGAGATTTTACATCTACAACCCTTTCCATCAGGAAAGGACAAGAAGATTTTTGAACACAGACCCATGGAGAGTTATCTTACAGCTATCTAATCAACTACAATCTGACTCAGCATCTATTCTGGGCACGATTTGATTTCACCAGAATCATTGAGAGAGTTGTGATTGTAAAATGTTTATAAAATTAAACCTATAGTAGATAGATATATAGATAGAATATGATATGAAATATATATAGAATAGAGAAGAGAAATATAAACTAAGTACTCAGATCTAGTACGTTTTGTAATATCGAATGTTTTATCAGTAAAATAACCATTCTTATTTGAGAGAATTCTGAGTTGTTAAATCCTTATTCAAGGAAGAGTAAGGGCCCACTCCCTTAAGGACCAGGATATTTTTTTATTTTGTATTTATATTTCTTCAACAAATAGCTTAGATCTGTTAATTCTGTATTGTTTTAATTTTTCTAGTTAAACTTTGTTGTATACTTGTTCTTATAGGTGTTTAGATAGATTCCTATATTTATTGCAATCATTTTTAAGCATTCTATATTGAGTGTGTTTATTTCCAAAGGCAAGTGTGTTTCCTTTCAGTAAAGCTTTTAGTGTGTTTACTTTCAGCAATTTTTCATAATATGATTTAAATAAGGTTTTACCAAAAAGTCCTTAAGACATTGAAAATATCCCCTAGAAAATAAAAAAATAACTACAGTCAACTACTAGATCGATAAGATTACTCTTGTTGCATATAGCTTTAGACACACCCCTGGTTTGATATGACATCAACAAGAAGTTTATTAAATGAAGGGATTAATGACACCATTCATTTTTGGCGCTGTTTTTAGGGACCACTACTTGGAACCTTCTAATTAAGTGTTAGCAAGAGCAACAAATCATACATCTAGTAGTTGAAGGATCTTCCCTACTATATCATAAAATATATGAGTAGACCAAGAGACTCACAGGGTAGATTCCTCCCAAAAACATCTTCACAAGAATTCATAACATTCTCTATTCAAAGTAAGTAAATTGATCAAGAATTGGAGGCACCATCATCCCCTATCAGACAAGAAACAAAATTGTCACCTTTGGAAATATTAGATCAGTCACCTAAAGGAAGTGGAACTTCTAATAGAAGGCTCATTACTCAAGATCCATTTAGGGTGATTTTTTATTCTCAATTGAGTAGTCAACCTCATACTCCTGATTTTTCACCTTCCCTAAGACATACTGCTTACCACATTTATCGGGAGGAAAATTCAGAAAATATTTTTAAAATGACACAACTTAGAGAGTACTTGATAGGACCTTTACCTATCTAATCTAATTGGGAGATGATGATACATCAATGAAAAATATCTCACCTTCACATTTACCCACATTTAGAGGGATTTCATCTGAAGATCCGGACCAATTTCTGTTTGAGTTCAAGGTAGTATGTCAAACCTATGACTATAAAATAGATAATTAAAAAACTCAATTTATTTCCATCCACTTTGAAGGATGTAGCAATGATGTGGTTCATGGGATTACTATCCAACTCTATTAACACTTGGGCACAAATGGAGACTACCTTCCTAGAAAAATACCAGGATTATTATAGAGGGAGAAATAGGAAGGAAGAATTCTTCAAAATCAAGTAGGAGGAAGATGAAAACATATAAGACTATTTAGACAGATTCCTCTTTGTTAGCAAAAGATGTGGATTTGTGCTTCAAGAAGAGTTAAGTAAAACCATTTTTCTTAAAGGTTTGGATGATGAATCTAGGGAAGCCTTTAACTTGATACGAGGTGGAGACATTGATCAATTAAGAATGAATTAAATTAAGGAGATTTGTAGAAGTTGTTCCAGAATGAGAGGTCGACCTAGAAAAGGAAAATCAGTGAAAATTCTGAATCCAAATATGAACAAACTAGTGGATGAGTTAGAAAAATTTAAAACATATATTTTAGTGCAATTAACCTCTACTATGGATGGATTACAAGCTAAAGAAAATTCCAAAACTAAACCATGCACTATGTATTGTCCTAGATACAGGAAGAAGCATGCATGAAGAGATTTTCGTTTGGATAAAACATAAATTTGTCTTATCTGTGAATCTAAAGAACTTGATACTGATGTTTGTTCTTTACTTCCCATTATTAAGAATCATATTAAACAAACCAGTGCCTCATCTACAACATAAGAATTGAATTTTGTTTAGATAAAACCTAACAAAGGGCAGTTTATGCTAAGATCAGTTCCTAATCTATGGATGATTCCATAGGCTGCTCAGTCAGTACCACAAAATTAGGGACAACCACCTTGGGTACCTCAACCAACTTGTAACCCTCAAGATTAGAAAAATCAAGCTTGGTATGCCCATGGACATCAAAAACCATGGGCTGGTCAAGGAAATCATTATGCTTGGTCACAACCTAGATGGAAACCTAGTAATTATGCTCAATGAAGAACATATCCAAATCAGAATCAACAGACCATCATGGGATCCCCTGCACAAAATTCACAAACTTAGAATGTAGTCCAAACGTAAATACCAGCACAGCAAATAGTAAACCCAAGAAACAAACAAATAACTCCTATTTATGGAACTGAACCAGAAAAATCAGTTGATTTACATGCTATGGATTGTAAGGATATTCAAACTAGATTTGGGAAAATAATTAACAGCCCACCCCTTATAATCACTGAAATGACAGAAGAAAATGAAATTCCTAGTACTATTGTTTGAACCGAGGATATAGAAATAAAAGAAAAGGAACTAGATAGCAACACTATTGAGACTCCATTTCTAGAGAGATTTAAAGAAGCTGTAGAAATTAAGGAGTCTAAATTGGTACATGAATTAAGGAAATTGAATATTGAAATACCATTGTTACAAGTAATTAAGGACATTTTAGAATTGAACAAATTAATCAAAATATTATGTCTGAAAAATCCTGGAAGGAAGAAACAGTAACCTAAGACTATCAAACTAGATGGGAAACTTGCTTATTTACTATCAAGAAAAATTTTACTTCCCAAATACGAAGATCCTGGAAGTCTTGTTATTTCTGTCTCCATAGGAAATAAGAATGTACATAATGTTTTGATAGAGTTGGGAGTGGCTATCAATGTAATGATAGTGGATACTATGAAAACATTATCATTAATGAGTATACAACCTACTAATACCATATTGCAGATAGAAAACCAGTCTGTAACAAAACCAGAAGGAATTATTGAAGATGTGGTGGTTATGGTGGAGTCATGGGAATATCCAGTTGGCTTCCTTATACTACAGCCAAAAGGTAAAACATTGGGTTATCCCATTATTTTGGGTAAACCATGGCTAGCTATAGTTATTAATTTAATTGATTACAGGTCAGGTGATATTACAATCTTGAATGATAAGAAATCCAAAAAAAATTCCTTGTATCCTACCGCACGACCTTTTACTGACAATATTGAAAATTTTTAGGTTAATTCTCCTGAAAATAATAAGAAAAATTTATATTCTTTGGCTATGATCACATTGTAAGATCATGTATGATAAGTAGAAGAGATGATTAATCCACCATTAGACGAGTACTAGTTGTCCTCAAAGCAATTAGAAATAGTTCTGGAACCTGTGAACCTAGTTCCAGAACGTGTGAACTTAGTTCCGAAACTACCACATTTAGTTCCAGAACCATGACAACATCAGTTCTCTTTGATTGGAAATAATTTCACTCAAAAGGAATGATATTTCTCATGGGGAGAGTATGAATCAGTAGCTTCAGTTTCAAGTACATCAGGAAGTGGTGAATAATTTCTGGAAAGTAGCAGTGACAAAGAATTTGGCCTGTAAAGAGATAAGTATCATAATTCTCATTATTGTCCTTTTTAAAGTATTATGTCTCAAGGAAATTTTGGAGATGTTGCTACATACCATATATTGTTACCACATGCATCTCCATTAAATACTTTAATGAAACCCTTCCCATAAATCAGTTCATCACATATTAGAACCAAGCATGTTGAAATTCAACCGGGTAAAACTTTAAACATTAATAGCCGGTTGAAGGATGATGAAGAAGCTAAATTGTTTGATGTTCTATAAAATCATACTAAAGATTTTGCTTGGGATTACAAATATATGAAGGGAATTCACCCAAGTATCTACACTCGTCACATCTATACTAAAAACATTAAACCAGTTAGGAAGCCTCAAAGAAGGATTAACCTAGCCTTAAGGGATATATTCAAACAAGAAATTGAAAAACTATTACAAGTAAGATTTATCTACTCTATCTCAAATAGTCAGTGGGTATCTCCTCTTGTAATTGTTCCCAAAAAGAATGGAAAATGGAAAATATGTGTTGACTATATGGAACTAAACAAAGCCACAATGAGAGATTATTTTCCCTTACCATTCATAGATCAAGTCCTAGATAACCTTTTAGGTAAAAAATACTTTTCTTTCTTGGATGGATTTAGTGGGTATAATCAGATCAGAGTTACTGCTGAAGATCGGGAAAAAAACTACATTTACATGTCCATGGGGAACCTTTTCCTATAAGGTGTTACCATTTTGTTTATGCAATGCTCCTGCAACTTTATGGAGAGTTGTACTTACAATCTTTTCTGATCTAACAAATGATTGTGTTGAGGTATATATGGATGACTTCACTATACACAGAGATACATTTGAAGATGCTTTGAGAAATCTGGACAGAGTGTTAACAAGATGTGAACAACACAACCTGTCTCTTAGTGATTAAAAATGTTTGATTATGATGGATGTAGGGATTGTATTAGGACACCATATTTCAAAAAGAGGAATTCATGTGGATCAAAACAAAATAAGGATCATTTCAGATTTACCTATTCCTCAAACCCCCACAAATATCAAATCATTTCTAGGGCATGCTGGGTATTATTAGTGCTTTATAAAATATTTTAGTAAAATTGTTGCCCCCATGTTTAATTTGCTAGCCAAGGACTATGAATTTCTTTGGGATGAAAAGTGTCAGCATTCTTTTGAATAAATTAAAGAAAAATTAATCAGTGCCCCAATATTGAGAGGAACTAATTGGGAAAATCTATTTCATATCCAAACAGATGCCTCAAATTATTCCATTGGTTTAGTTTTGGGACAAACAGATGAAGAAGGAAAGATGTATGTCATTTATTATCTTAGCAAGAATCTTACTCCCACCAAAAAGAATTACACCACCACTGAAAAATAATTTCTTACTGTGATTTATGCAATCAATAAATTCAGACATTATATTACAGGGTACAAGATATTTGTACACACATATCATTCAACAATTAAGTATTTAATGAACAAACTAGTGGTTGGAGGAAGAATAATTATATGGTTATTACTTTTGCAAGAATTTGATATTACAATTGTGGACAATCTAGGTAAATCTAATGTGGTAGCTGATTTTTTGTCAAGCCTAACCACCACAAGGGAGAAAGATCCAATCAAGAATAACTTTCCAGATGAACAACTATTTGTAATCTTAGCAAGTACACCATGGTTTGTTGATATGGAAAATTATCTTGCAACAGGGAAGTTTCCTCCTTATTTCACTAAGAAAAAAATAAAGAAGTTAATCAAAACCAGTGCACAATTCAAATGGTTAAATGAAATGCTATTTAAATGTGGTCTTTATTTTGTCTTACACAAGTGTGTAAGAGAGGATGAAGTATTTGACATCCTCATAGAATTTCATGATGAACCAAGTGGAGGACACTATTCAATGAAAAGAACAGCTCATAAGATACTTGACACTGGTTATTATTATCCATCTTTGTACAAGGATGTGAAGAGATATATCAAGCAGTGTGATCCTTGTTTAAGGATGGGATAACCAACTTTCACCAATGAAATGCCTCTTCAACCTCAAGTTGTGGTTGAACCATTTGAGAGATGGGGATTGGATTTTGTTGGTCCCTTTAATCCTCCTTCACAAGGGAAGGAATATATTCTTGTGTGTACTGACTATGTGAAAAAATGGGCAGAAGTGTAGGCATTGAAAAATGTCACTAAGGAAGCAGTTGCTGATTTCCTTTAGAACAAAATTATGATAAATTTTGGAGCACCAAGGAGCATAGTTTCATATCAGGGACCACAATTCATGTCTAATATGATCCAAGCTTTCACAAGGTATTACCAAATAAATCATAGGAAGTCATCTCCTTACCACCCACAATCAAATGGACAAGCTAAAGTAACAAATAGAAAATTAGAGAACATCCTTACCAAAATAGTTGAAGCTGGGAGAAAAGATTGGGTAAAGAGACTACCTGAAGCTGTCTGGGATTATAATAAAACTTGGAAAACTACAACAGGGTTTTCACCATATGAATTAGTCTATGGGAAAAATCCCTTGTTGCCTATAGAGTTTGAACTTCAGACATTGAGGACAACAGTTAAGGTGGGAATTGAGTTGAATGCATCTCAAAAAGAAATAATCCTTCAACTTAATGAGTTGGATGAATTAAGGATGGAAGTACTTTAGTAGACAGAGATAATTCAAGAGCAAAGGAAGAAATGGTATGATACACATATCAATAAAATGAAATTCAAATTAGGAGACTAGGAATTGTTATTTGATTATAAGTACCAACAATTCAAGAGAAAATTGAGAACCAGATGGTTGGGACCCTATTAGATTGAGCAGCTATTTGAAAATGGTTCTATTCAGCTAATTCACATTGATGACAATAGTAGAACACTCTTGGTCAATGGACATAGGCTGAAACTCTATAGGAAGCCTTCCACTAAGGATGAATTCTTAAGGAAGACTGAAGCAAACAAAGAATGTGATCATATGGAAGAACTCAGTTCTTCCAAAATGATCAAATAACCAGATGATAGATCCTGAATAAAGGGAAGAAGACGAAAACCAGTAAATGGCATTTTCTTCCCAAAAAAATAAAATTAAAAAAAAAAAAAAATATTAAAAAAAAGAAAACAAAAATCTCTCAAAGTTCAATTGAAAACTAACAAATGGTGATTGACCTCTTCTTTTTTCTAGTTCAAATAAAAGGGAACTCTTTTGAATTCAAGTTGTCTTATCTAATCATATTTTGTTCCACTTGTAGGAATGATGAGTCATCATAGAAAAAGGATTACATCATCAAGGATGGTAATTATATCTTTTAAATTATTTAGGATTGAATTAAATATTTGCATGTGTGATTTGACTTAATTTATAAGTAGGTATGATGAGTCATCTATTTATACATTATGATTACAAGTGTGTAATCATGAAGATGATTTGGATGGAATAAGTGGCGGCATGGTTATCATTAGTAATCATTATTACAAAATCAAGTAAATAAGTTGCAGAGATATTTTTAGGGAGGAGTAGTGAATTAAGTTTGTGTTCCGTAGCAAAGAACATAGAATTCAATAGCTAAGAACAGAGGTTCCGTAATCAAATTCGTTAGTTACAAAGCTAAGTAAGATGGCCTGTAACTAATTTGCACAAAATCAAAAGAGACAGAACTCAAGCCGATATGGGGATAAAAAGAAATTAGAACTAGAGGATGATTCCGAAGTGCTCACAGAAGAAGAAGTGGCATCTATCTTCGAGCATGCAGGATGGCTAGAGTTCCTAAAGAAAATTTTAAGGCATAGTGATGAATTGGTAAGAGAATTCATCATAAACCTAGAGAAATCTAGGGAAAATGTGAGAAATAACTTTATTCCTTTTTCTATAAATACTGTAAGTAACATGTCTAGAGTGCCAATTATGCATGTCCCACAACCTACCAAAGGGACTTTGAAAGAACTAGTTGAAGTCTTACTACAAGAGGAGAAATTGAACCCCAATACATCTACAATACAAAGAAAATCATAAAAGGGGTCAAAAGGGATAGTTTTCCCAAACCCTTTGACAGGGTAGTGTTTTGGATAGTGAAATATTTAACTTGTGATGGTCAATTTGGGTCTATGGTAAAAGAAGTCCTAAAAATGCTCATATATCTGAAGTATGGATCCATAAAAATTTAGTACATAGTAAACCTTCCAAGGTTTCTTCTTGATTCTATCCAGACCATGGCTCAGAGGTATTACTGGGGTGTTAGGACAATCAAGCACCACCGTATAATTCATTTAATATACTAGCACCATTTTCTGTCAAATAAAAATGGAGAAGAAATTTGGGACAAGTTTCTTGGAAAATTCAAGAAAAACCATAATATTATCACAAGGACAATTCTAGCCCCATTCTCTCCTTCAACTAATCTAGAAATCGATGCCCCTATAGAAGAACAGAGGAAAATGGAAAGAGAGAATATACCAAAAATAAGAAGGTCTATGAGAAAGATCAAAACAACAGAGCCTTCTGTACCTTTGAAGGAAAGTCCTTCTTCTACAGCAGCTTTAGGGGAGCTAATATCCATCTCTGACGGTGATAGCTCACCCATACAAGAGTAAGAAATAATAGTAAGAAGAATCTCTAGAAGGAAATCCACCGCTGGGAATGTTGAAATTCCCCATAGAAGAAAAATTTATAAGAGGTCAAGGGAAAACCCAGAGGGAAGGAGTGAGTAGGAAAAGATGGAAAAGGACGCTGCTGATATTTTGGGCAGCATAGCCATGACTCCTCCTGATCCAAGCTAAGCTGAGATGGACAGAGGAGATGAGAGACTTGAAGAGAAGGATTTTCAAGACTTGGCTGAACCATCAACATTGCCACATGAAGAAGAAGATTTGGCATCCTGGAGAAGAAAATGAAAATTTCCTTTGATAGAGGAAGAATGCCCAACTCCTCAAGTAATTTTAGAGGAAGAAGAAAGACCTCAAGTTAAACAGGCTCTGTTATTGTCTAGAGTAGAGCTCATTATCAGAGAAAAGGATGAGGAATTGGATTTCATCAAACACAAATTAGAACAAAGGGAAATGTTCATTGGAAAACTTACAACTTAGCTTGCAGCTAGGGCTGAGGAATTATTAGCAACCAAGAAATAGCTGTTAGAAAAAGAAATAGAATTTCAGATTTCAAGAAAACATAGTGTTGTGTCCATAATCTCTGCATAGACTGAGTTAACCTATTTTCCACTCAAAAAACTATGGAATGAAACTTACATGGAACTCAGAGAAGCCAAAACATCAAATGAAGAATTGAAGACCAAGATGGAAGAAGAAAAGAAGGCAAGAAAAGAATGGGAAGAAAATATTTATAAAGAGGAAGGAAATAAATATAAATGTCTTGCAAAAATTCATATGGTCTGTATTATGAGTGAAAAATTGCTTTCCTGCAGGAGGCCCTCTCCTACATATAATGTGTTTTTAGAAGATCAGTTCATTCATTGTCAGCTATCAAGGATTGCATGTGGACTTCTGCATGAACTAAAAGATGAATCTGAATTCATGGCAGCTTACTCTCTATCCAGTCCTGAGAAAAAAAATCTCTAGTGTGAATTTTATATTTGTAATTTTATGCTAGAGAAAAACATAGGATTTATGATCAATTTGTATGTGGGGGAGAGCCATCTCAATGCATTTGTCTCTATTCTACAAAACCAAATTGCATTGAAGGAAATGGAATCTGAATTTTTATTGAAAGCCAGCTCAATAGGTCTCTATATGAGAGCTCACTATGGTAAACCTTCTACCTTCCTCATACATTTTAGAACTCATGCCTTTGATGAGAGATTCAAGGCACATTATCTTTCCATTCTGTAAAATATTATTGATGCCTTCACCTCCTATGAGGATTAAAATTTTGAAGATATTTATGAAGGATTCTCAAAGAGATGAGAACTCCTTACTGTTTCCTTAAGAAGAAGGGAAGTAATTTCCCCTACAAATCTGATCTGGAGTTTAGAGAGGGAAAAAGTGTTATGCACAATAATTCCCCAAGTCAATGAAACCTATGGGAAAATATGGATGGGAATGCGAATAAGGCCCCCTCTACTTCTCACCCCCATGTCTCCTTGGAAAAATAGAGAACCTCAAGATCCTACTGAATTTGAGGATTGGGAGAGGAAAATAGAAGCAGGAGTTGGGTATAGTACATCTAAGTTTAAGCATTGGAAAATCCAATTTCAGCCATTTGTTCTTAGCAATAAAATGGAATGCAGAACATATAACCCCACTTTTGAAGAGTGAATTTTGTAAAGGGACTTACAAACAAGTAATTTTGGCTGAAATGATGAGGTTAGATTAGGTCTGATTAATGTATAATATATGATCTCATCTTACTCTCCTTTTATTAAGTTTGATTGCATTTTGTGATTTTTATTTGATTTGATATGAGTTAGGATGTAATTGTATATCTTTTTATTGAATTTGTTTCTAATGTTTAAAAGATCTGAAATTCTTGATGAAGTGTGTGTTTGAAATTCAGTTTTGTAATAAATCAGGTCTAATCAGTCAAGGAAATGAAGCAGGAAGCGTTCAATATGTTTTTGATAACATCTGTTCCCACACAACTTAGTTCCCAAACTTCCAAGCTAGTTCCGGAACTCCATCACACAGTCATCATCTAGTTCCGAAACTTTTGGACTTAGTTCTAGAACTCCAGTATTTAGTTCTAGAATTTTTGGAATTAGTTCCGGAACTCTCATGGTTTTGATCCTTAATGATTTCCTATGGTTCTGGAATTTTTCTGAAGTTCTAGAACTGATGGGATTTTTTTATTCTAACCACATCTAGATATTTTGCATCTATGACCCTTTCAATTAGGAAAGGATGAGAATATTTTTGAATGTAGACCCAGGGATAGTTATCTTACAGTTGTCTAATCAGCCACAATCTGACTCAACATCTAAATAGATATATAGATAGAATATGATATGAAATATATATAGAACAAAGAAGAGAAATATAAACTAAGTACTCAGATCAAATACGTTTTGTAATACCGAATGTTTTATCAATAAAATAGCCATTTTTATTTGAGAGATTTCTAAGTTGTTAAATCCTAATTCGAGAAGGAGCAAGGGCCCACTCCCCTAAGGACCAGGATATTTTTTATTTGGTATTTATATTTCTTCAACAAATAGCTTAGATTTTTTAATTCTATATTGTTTTAATTTTTCTAGTTAAACTCTATTGTATACTTGTTCCTGCAGGTGTTTAGATAGATTCCTATATTTCTTGCAATCATTTTTAAGCATTCTAAATTCACTGTGTTTATTTCCAAAAGAAAGTATGTTTCCTTTCAACAAAGCTTTCAATGTGTTTACTTTCAACAAGTTCTCATAGTATGATTTAAATAAGGTTTTACCAAGAAGTCCTTAAGACATTGAAAATATTCCCTAGAAAATACAAAAATAATTATAGTCAACTACTAGATCGATAAGATTACTCTTGTTGCATATAGCTTTATACAAACCATTGGTTTGATATGACATCAACAGGAAGTTGATTAAATGAAGGAAATAATGACACCCATCATGCGCCTGGAGAAGGAGGATAACTTAAAGGTAGTAACAATCATGGCTGAATATAAAAAAGTCCTTTTTGATGTAAATATTGTTGTCCATACCGCTGAGGCCACATATGAAAACTACACAGATAGAGATAAAGTGGTGAGAATTCTAGTCTCCAACTATGAAGAAAATCTTAAAGAGTTCCAAGAAAAGAACAAAGGGAAAAAATCAGAGTGGGATAGAATCCTAGCTAAGGTTGAAAAGAATTCAGAAGATATTGAGGCCCTCAGGGGTATAATCAAGAACCGGCTAAAGGAGCTATACCCACAAATTACTAGAAGGATGGATGCACTTGAGGATGTGGGAAAGGAGTTGGAGAAAATTGTTGACACTATGAATACTCAAGGAGATGGACTGAGTTTTGGGGAGGTAAGCACCCTAGTTGGTGACCTCTTCTAGAGAGAAAAAAATGAAGTCGATGCTTGGAACAAGTTGGAGGCCGACTTGCAAAAATATATTCCTAGCTTGTTGCAATAATTCCTTCACTTTCCCATTCCTTTTTCTTTCCCAAATTCTTCATCCCCTTATTCTTTTCCCAATATGTTAAGTCTATTATGATTATTTACTCATTGGAGAAGTGTTCCGGCATGCAGAGAATAGGCATAGTGTGGGGTTATGTTGGGCCCCTAAAATATTTACTAAGTCCAAAAAGGCACATGGGCACGCAAGGCTAAAATTAAGAAATGGGCATGCAAGATAAGGTTCTAGGAGGGTTTTAGTAGAACCCATGATGCGCACCCACAAGACGAGGTCTCAAGACTTAGCCGTATTTGGTGTATCAGGTAGGACACTAGAAAAGTGTGACTCGACTATGCATGCAGAATGGATAAGGTGCCTACCTGGCAATAGGTTGGCCTAGGAAGGAATATGCCCTATGATAGATGCTTCCAGAAGACCATCATGCCAAAAATTGGAGATCTTAGGCTTAAAGGAGCATGCTCCCATGGAGGACCACATTCAGACACTTGGCGCCAGATCTGAGGCCGCATAAGGATGATTTGGCACTTCAAGATGCCTATATATACAAGCACCCACAAAAGAAGAGACAGGTAGATGAAGAGGTATCAGAGCTCTGCAAAAATGCTGCAAAGGAACTCTATTTGGGCTGGGTAGATATATATATATATATATATATATATATATATATATATATAGATCAATAGAGAGTGGAGCCCTATATAAATTTTGTAAGGAGTCATATTGCGTTGGGTAGATGAAATATTGGAGAAGGATGTATCAAGGGCTTGGGGTTATAAAATTTATTTTTTAGAGCTAAATGATATGGATCCAATTATGATGCATGACTTCAGTCTGCCATAATGTGGTGATTTGTATTAAGTCTAATGAATGTAATGAGGTTATCAAGTTAATTGAATATGATCCTTCTTGGTTCATAATCATACATGATTCTTCATAGTTCCTTTTCATGTATGTTCATAAGATGAATATGAATTCCTATGAATTTCCCTTTCTTTTTTGATTCAATTCTTAATATGTTAATTAATTTTCTGTCTGGAATGACTGCACTAATCTAGAAGTTGTTCTGAGGTCTATGATGCTTGCATGTCTCATTTCCACTCACTTCCTTTAATTTTGGATCATAGATTATGTTTTCCCACTCAACTCACATAAAAGAGAGACTCGATGCCCACGTGTGCCTTGGGTGAGTGCCCAGCGCCTGTTGGGTGATAGGCCAGTGTGCATGGGATTCCCTTGTTCTTTGGTGGGTGTAAAAATGACTACACCTCACCTATTCACCAATTAAATTAACTTTTGGAAATAAAATTTTTTCTTAGTGGGGAGGAGTGATGTAGGGGATCATTTATGGGAAACACTGATCTAAAATATTCTCAGAATGAGTTACAAGAGGTTTCATTGTGTGGAGAAAAAATAGATATTTTCGGTGATATCTTGTTTGTAAAAAATGGAGCACGTATGTAGAAGTTATGGCCTACTGAAATTTTTAGGCAACTTGTAAAAATTAGGACTTTGCATACGTGACATGTGTGCACATCTGCCAAGTGGACCAATTAAATTGTGACACATGGGAATAATGGATATGGAGTAAAATTTTTGTTTTAACGTCGGTCTTATAAACTTGGTGATGGAAAGGTGGCCCCCACTTTTTGTTGGTTGGGGGCCCTCTGCTAGGTTTGACACAAATTATGGAGGGGTTCCTTGGCCTCCATTTGTTTATATTAACATTGTAGATATTCTAGTTTTATATTCTCTTGATTGTATAAAGATCAATTTGGGAGTAAATGTATTACACTATAATATTTGCATTGGTGTCTCAGTGGACAGCCTAACTCAGAGAGCCAAGTCAACCTGCCCACCGACTCACCCCACTATCTCTTTATCTTGATAGCTTATTAACTAATCTCCCTATGCTGCCAAATTGCCTTATACTATATTTTAACCATTTAACCTTGGTGTATATCTCATTATCCCTCTACCATTGCCTTACTTTCCATGGAGCCATATTATTTTAGATGGAAAATGCCTACCTTAGCACGCATTTCCCAACTTAGCACATTCCAACTATGTTATATAACAAATGGCATAGAAACAACTCAATATCCAATTAACAAATGCCACCACCATTGTTTAAAAACTGGACCCTTACATATTTTTCGTTGCATGTGATATTTTATCCCAAAATAGAAATACAAAGTGTATGGGAAGGGGCTCGACCCTTGGTGGGTGCAATAAAATATTAAGGACTTGACCACTACACTCGGAATATACAAACAATATAAAATGGGTTGACTTATCTTTGAATATTACTATTTAGTAGACTATGTTATTTTGTAATGGCTTATAGAAAGAGATACGGGAAGAATTTTGGGAAAAGTGCCAAAGGAGACTTGGATTATTTTTTGCACAAGATCACAATGAGATAATTAATTTCACATAATACTCATTTTAAGTATTACTTTGTATGATTTTAATAGATCGGCCATTTTAATTGGACCCAAAGACATAGGCCACAAGTTTTGAACTCTGTTATCATGTGTTGTGTCAAAACTCTATCAAATTTTTCTTGTTTTATTTCTTTTTAATATTGAGTAAAAATACAAGAAATTCATAATGTCGATTTTAATTTGGAAAATAGTTGTATAAGTTTTTTTGTTAAATGTGTAATTTTTCTTAATATTTTTAGATCACCCTATCTATATATCTATATGGGGATAGCCATATAGAGAGGGGGACTTCGCCACCCCTAACCCCCTTTACCCTGAACTATCTTATCTATCCTGCTATTTGGATGTAGGTCATTTATGTCGATTGAAGGAGGTGAGGTCAAGGTTACTAGAGGGGGTTGGCCGAGTGCACCTTAAGGGTAATATGGGGTAGACCACTTTTCACATATATTTGAAGCATTGAAAAATGGGTCTTCACTTTCTTGTTTTTGAGAAATTTACCATTGTCTGATATAAAAGTGTAAGGAATGCCATAGTGACAAATGATGTGGTTCATGACAAACTTGGATATGTGAGCACCAGTTACATAAGTGAGAGGGAGATCATCCACCCATTTGGTGAAGTATTCAATTGTGGTGATGATACATTTATTGCCATTAGATGAAGTACATGTGGGTTTCCCTATGAGATTGAGCCTTCATGTTGAAAATTTCCAATGCATAGTGATAGGCTAAAAAAATTGAGATGGCACATGAATCAATTTTCCATGTTTTTTCACAAGAAATGTTTACACACATATGAACAACAATTTCTTTCCATAGTGGGTGATTAATAACACACACACATAAGTTTCTTGTCAAGAACCATGCCAGTAGTATGAGCACCACAAATTAATTTATGCACCATTTTGGTATCTTGGATAGACTCTTTCAAAGTTTATAAACCGTAAGAAGGTACCATCATAGCCTTAACAATAGAAAGTACCCTAAAGGATGGTATAACGATTTATGCATTGAATAGGTATTAATTTTTTGTAATGGTAAATGTCAGGAGGAAAGGTATCATATTATATGTAATTTTAAATGTATTTTTACCAAGGGGAAAGGGGCCAAAAACCTCACATACCAAACAAGATTGTGACATATTGTAAATAGGTACCATGATATTTTCAACAAGGAATTGTAATTCACTGTAATTTAGAGATAGGTGTAAAAGAGATCCAATAGTAGCCATAGTATCAGCATATTTATTTTACATCCATGGAATTTGTTGGAAAGTTATTTATAAAAAATAATCCTTCATATTTTTTACCTGCGCTTATAGAAAATAATCTTTTCATCCTTAAAATTATACTCGTTAGTAACCTTTTTTATAATCAATTGTGATTTTCCTATAACCTAAACTTGTTTTATATTCCATTTAATGGTAACTTTCATACCAATAATAATGGATTCATATTCCATAATATTATTGGTGAAAGGAAAACCAATTTTGAAATCTCTCAGAATAAGATCACCAATAGGGGTAATAAGAATGACTCCTACACGTGATCCATGAAAGGTGAATGGCCTGTCAAAGTAAATTTTCTAAGTCATTGATTCTTTGAAAAATAATGCATGTGCATCAGGTAAATCAAGAATCGATGAATTTTTTGTTGGAAGTGGTTCTTTGGAAAGTTGGTTGGTGAAAAAATTCCATTTAACTTCTTTTTCATTGACATATTCAATGTCAAATTCACTAAGTAAAATGATCCAATTTGTCATCCTCTTAGTAAGAGTGGGTCTAGATAGGATATAATTAAGAGAGCGGGTTTAGATAGGAGATACTTGAGTGGGTCAACTTTGTATATGAGATTGGTATTATTATTTAGAAAGTAATGACGAAGCTTTTGGAAAGAAAAGACAACATCTTAACATTAATTTTCAATCCATGGTAAATTTAGCTCATACGATATAAATGTGTGACTAAGATAATAGATAGCTCTATATTTATATTATTCATCATATTATGCTAAGAGTGTACTTAAATAAAACATAGTAACTGAAATATTAGCAAAAGGGGTTCACCTGTTGTAGGTGGGTGTTTAAGGTGTTTTTTTGTTAGGTGTTATAAATAAGCACCTAACCAAAAACATAAATAAGCATGGTTTACCGATACCTGCATCGACAATCCTAATGTTGGGTTAATAGAATGCATGAGAAATGGGAGAGGATCCTCCTTTTTCTAAGTGAGAAGACTTATATGTAAATAAAACTAAACAAAAATATATTAGATAAAGATGATAATGGGTTCCTTGGTGAATGTTAATCCCAGGAATCCAAGGAGACTTCCTTGAAGGGTTTCAACTTGTTTGAAACAATTAATTTTCTTTGATAATGATAAGATAAAATGATAATCAATGATTTAAAAATTTAGAGTGATAGTGAGGCCATGTTCAACTTCATAAATGGCCCAGGTTTAAGGCACTAGTAATCTCAAAGTCCTTGAAGTAGTTCTACCATAACTCTTGAGTGACTTATCTCTCTTCTTGAATGATCTTTATCTAATCCTCAATGTATTCAATGTTGAGAGTGTGATGGCACACAAGATGAATTCGTGAACAATGTCAAATTTTTCACACGTGAGTGGTTTCTTGTTGATCAGAAGGTCGTATATACTATTGATTAGGTGTAAGAGACATGGAACAATCATCTACAAAAGATCCATCTTACAAATAACTTGTTAGACCAAAATCATATTGATATAAATATGATAATGCTAAAAATTATTAGAAATAACAGGAATCAACGTGGATCAAAGATCAACAAAAATCAAATAAAAAATTCTTGTTTTAATAACAGATGAATAAAATAGAAAATAATAAGTTCCAGAAAGAGAGTAATGATGGGAAGACAGACTATGAGGAGTTTAAGAGTCTATAAGATACAAAAAATAGAAATTGAGATTTCCTTATAGGATAATGGGAAAGTAAAATGTTATGGAAACCGATCAACAATGATCAAGATTTGAAAATTATTGGGGAGAAAATTTTTTACTTTGATAAAAGTTTGCTAAAACAGGTATTGATTGATAACAAAAAGGTTTGACAGTGTAGAGATAAACTAACAGTATTCTAGGAACTTGTAAGACTTCAAAAATGGATATATAAAAGTATTTATAAGGGTAATGAATGGAATGGAGGTCAAGGGACCTATCAATAATGATCAAGGATTAGTAGTGATCTCTGTGGATATTGAAAATTATTCAAAAGTTTAGCTAATGAATGAATAAGAAGCAGGGATTAAGAAGACTAAGTAAGATGATATTGATGGTAGATTTTGGATTATAACTAATGTAAAACAAGCTAATAATATGATAGAGAGGGAGGTAATAACCTTGATAACTATTTGTACAAATGATAGATCTCCCAAAATATTAGTTTATGATCTAAAAGGGTACCTAAAGGCGTTGGCAGTAGAGTGTTGATAATCTTGAGTGTAGTGATGTTTTCACAAGTGCAACAGTTCATCTTTACACATAGGTTCTGACTGACTAGGAAAGGGAGCCAGAGGTTGGCTAAATAGGATCGACGGTGTTCGTAAGGATTTCTGGTGATCACAGATCACCATTGATTTTTCCAAAAAAGTTACAAACCAACAAGGAACAGATGTAAAATTGTTGAAACCACTTTCCATCCAAAATTTTAGCTTGTTATATGGACGGTGGGAGGTTATGGCTTTGGGTTATGAGAGGTTAGGGGGTTAGGATGAGTAGGATAAATAGGTTAGGTTGGTTTTGGGTGGTTATGGAAGGGTAAATAAGAGTTATACACGTGATTTACATTTTACGATACTGATTTTGAAGTGTACTTAGGATAGTGATAATAATGATTTTTATGATAATGTGCTTAATGTTTTTCAAGTCACCTAGGAGTGAAAAGGTTGTGTCTACGTTTTCCCCTTTTTTTTAAGTTGTTTGTAGGCACGAGCTATGAGACAAAACTAGTGCAAGGATCCCCTATTTTTTTGATAATGATATTATTCCCCCTTAACTATAATGAGAGACTGTGTTGTTCATTATATTGAAGAGAGTCAGTTGTTTGGATAGGTTTTCTTTAAGATGCTCCAATATTTTGATTGTAGTCTAAAATTACCATGCTAGAGGAGTTTGTGAAGATGGTAGTAATCTTGAAAAATCTTGGTAGGGGATGTATAATGTAGACCACCTAATAACACGTGTTATGGGAAGACTATTGCATGAAGAGGATCCAATGGGAGCAGTCTCATGGGGATGTGTGAATCAGTGGGACTAAAGAGTCAAAGGAACATCCACAAGGTGTGGAAAACTTGATATATGGTCAAAAAAAAAATTGTGAAAAGGTGTTAATCATCAAAGCAAAGACATGAAGATTGTAATGAAATTGTGATGTGATAAGAGAGGTATAGAATACCAAGACTGATAATTTGAGTATAAAAAGGATGCAATTGGTAGAAATTATGGATCATTGACATATAATAATCGCGATGATTTCATATCATAGATGATTCCCAAAAATTTAAATATAAAATCCCTACGGGCCACACAAATAGTTCATTTGTAACATGTATAAGTTTGATTTGAGAGCTATGAGTAATTATTTTTAGGTCCTTTGAGAGATGGCAGTGAGAGATAGTGGCTGGAAGAGGAAAAGGATCCAGAGCTAGTGGATGTGGATGATGTGGGGTTAGTAGATGGATTCATTGAGTGGTGGACTCATCAGTAGGCCACTCATGGGGATAGAGTGGGGAGGAAAATGAGGGGTGGAGATGAGGAGAAGGAGGAGGGTGATTGTGGAGATGAGATGGTGATATTATACATATATTATGATACTTTGTAAGTGGAGTGAAATAAATTAGTTTTTTAGCATCACACCTCTGGTCAGGAGTGTGAAAGGCTGCAGTAGGAGATAGACCAGACATTCTTAGAGCATGATATCTATTTACAATAGGATGGTAAATATCACCGGTAGCAAGAGGCACTATGAGAAAAGTATGGAGAGGTGGGTATGACTCTAGAGGTAGCAGGGAGTATGGCATAGGGTTTGGGACCTAGTGAAGGGAAGGAAGTGGTACCTACCGGTGGAGTAGTAAATATAAGAGGGTAGATGGGGGTTCCTAATTTTGTGATCATTAAGAAATATAGATAATTGTGAAAGGAGATTATGTATTATGATCTTCTCATGATAGAGTTCCTTCCTAGTGTGCCTTGTTATGCTGAGCACAAAGTGAGTGAGAGGAGATCGACTCATTAGGCTACCTTAGTGCACATTAGGAGTGTCATATAGTCGTAGAGAGATTTGAGGCCAAATGGAAGAGCTGCAAGAGTCCAGGGTGGAAATCATGTATTGGATTTTTATTTTACCACATGGTATGTGGGTTTTGTATATGATCTAATTATAGATTATTTTGTATATGGCCCCTTTTGAGTTATTTTGTATAGACTTTTGATGATATAGATATGATGATTATGTTTTAGAATTATATGTTGTTCATTTATCTTGATGTTGATGTTGAATATGAGTTATTTTAATGTGATGTTGTTATGATTTTGTGATGAGTTATTAAAAAATTGGATTGTTTAGATGTGTTTGATATGATATTGATATGTATTTTTTGTTCATATTATATGTGATGTTTGAGGTTAATATGATTTGACTCTAAATGTATTGATCTTGATATATGTGTTTCAAAATGTAATTTTAATCATGGTTGATAACAAATGTGAAATGTTTTTTTTTGGATTGGATTTTATTCATATGTAATGTGATGGTAAAATATGACAATGCACTTGAGGCCTTATTAAAAAAATTAACACATAATAACTAACAATAACTAGTCACATGTAGGATCTTAGATACATATCGAAATGAGCTTGTATACCTTCCTAAAACATGGGAAGGATTGGCATATGTAGTTTTTATAGGGGGAATAGGTTCTCATTTTTATTGATTGTAGACTTGTTCCTAGGCTATAGTTTTACTACGCAAACTTATCGATGCAAGAAGTTTTTTATTGACGGGAAATCTTATCAATGCAGGAAGCTTTCCTATGATTATTTTTATATATTTTTAGATTTTATATGAAGTTTGATCAATGAAGGAATAATTTTTTTGATGATATGGTATCCATCCTTCAAGGAAGTGGTATACAATTTTTTATTTAATTTTTTTATAGATAGTTGTCATTCATGGGATTGGTCTATATTTGATTTGACAGTTGTCTTCCAAGGGATCAGTATGTATTTTGATAATATGACTAGTAGTTTTAATTTGAGGGATCAATATATGTTTTTCATAATGTGAATCCATGTGAGTATTTTTGAATTTTTTATTTTCAAGTTGAGGACCGACTTAGTACACCATCTTGAGGAGAGGAAAAGATGTGTATACAAACCACACAGGTATATCCCTTAGCATGTTTTCAAATGGTAGACAAAGGAAATATGAGAAAAATGATTATGGGGTTCTTGATAATGAGGAACTTTTCCATGTGGAAGATGAGATGAGAATATTCATGGTGTTCATCTTTAAGGTTGTGATTATAAGATACTGACGGTGGACCAGATTCTTCCTAATCATTACGACAATGAATGATAGGCTAGTGGTGGAATGATATATTTGATGTGACTAATGTCATGAAGGTATAAGCATTAATAGTAGAAAGGTTATAAGTGCAAGGCATTTAGATTATCCTTTTCAATTTTACTATCAAGGGAGGATAAATGATAGGCTCTCGATGCATACTTGTGAGTAATGACATATGGACCAATCTAGTTAGAGGAAAACTTTCCATGTTTACTCCTTTCCATAGTAGTGACATTTTTATTTTATTTGAGGATAATATAACCACTAATGAAGACATGTTTTTTGAATGCTCATTTGATGTGTTATTGATAGACATGGTGATGTTCAAGGGCTATTAGGTGATGTTCATCTAACAATTTAAGTTGTGCCAAACGTTCTTAGCGATAAGCCTCGTCAAAGATAAAATATTTGAGGGACACGTAGAGATATGGGATTTTAACTTCAAGGGGTAAGACCACCTTGGAGCCATAGAATAAAGAGAAGGACATTGTTCCTGTAGGAATATGTATGTTATTTTGATAATCCAATACAGAAAATAGGATTTGGAGATGTCAATTCTTGCCTACTTGGTTAATAGTTTTCATGAGGATTTTTTTGATTATTTTTTTAGAAGCTTCTTCTTGTCAATTTGGTTATGGATATTAAGGTGATGAAAATCTTAGCTTGACGTTGAAATTTTTGCATAATTTCTTCAATTCTTTTTTTTTGAAATACTTTTCATCACCAGTGATAATATTTTGATGGATGTCGAAGTGACATATAATGTGTTGATAGATGAAATCAACAATTTTATTTACTTTAGTAGAGACCGAAGGAATAACCTCTACCCATTTCATGAAAATATCAATAGCTGTGATGATGGAGTGGTGTTTATGTGATGAAAGAGGGTTGATAAGACCAATGATGTCAAGTCCCCATTATGAGAAGGGTCATAGATATTGAGCAGGTTATAGGGCCAAAATTGGGATATGAGTGAGGTTGGAATGTTGTTGACATTTAACGCACTTCCTTTTATATTCATAAAAATATTGATTAAGGGTGGGATAGTAATATCCCATCTGCAGGATGTGTTTAACAATAGCCATACTACTAAAGTGTCTACCACATATGCCATCATGGACTTCTTGGATATATTTAGTGGATTCATGAGATTTGAGGCATCGTAGAAAGAGGCCATCGAACCTAATTTTGTAGAGGATGCCACCTAAAATGACATATTGTGTAGCATGTTGAAGAAAAGATCATTTGTTATTTTAAGATAAATCAGAGGGAATTTTTTATTAAGAAAAGAAATCATAAGTTTGAGTGTACCAATGGTCTCTTTTATTGTCTTTGATAAGGTTAATAGAAAAGAGTTCGTTGGTGTGATATGGTTGATCAATTATATTCACAACAACAAAAAATCTATAATCATTAGTTGATAGTGGAATGAGTGATGCAAGAGAAGCTATAGTTTCTGTGAATTTATTCAAAGATCATATAATTGTTTGGATGGTGTATTGATTAAAGGCCTCTAGGAGGAATTGAAAAAAAATTATATTCTTGTAAATTTTTGTTATGGCATTGATAAATTCCTTTGATTTGATTAATGATGAGTTGAGAGTCTCCATAGATAGCCAAAATTTAAACACCAAGCATGATTTTTGTTTAGAGACCCATGATGAGATCTTTGCATTTGGATATGTTATTAGTGCATTCAAATTTTAATTGATAGAGGGATAGGATTTCCCCAAGGATGTATGATAATAATACTAGAACCTCCCCCTGCTAACATTTAGATCCATCAAATAAAGGTTTCATTATAATAGGAGTGTATTCTTGATCGATGGTGTTGATGGATTCATTGGTAAACTGTTTGTGAGGTAATTCATTATCAAGATTGAGATCTTTGATGATCTGGTTGGAAATGGATTTCCCCTTGATAGATTTATGTGAGATGAATTCTAGATAAAATTCATTTATGATCATGAGCAATAAAGTGATATTATCATCATGGTATGGTTTAGAATGCATGGTTATGAGAGGATTGAAACTAGTGACAATTTACTTTTATGATTAAGGAGATAGTGATGAAGTTTAGAAATATCAAATTACAAGGCACATCACAACTTTTCTGCTTTGGTGTAATGTGTCTTGTAGTCATGTAGTGTGTGATTTTTGTAGTAAATAGTTTTTCTCTACCTTGTTTATCTCGATGTGCTAGCACAATACCCAGGGAATGGTTAGTGGCAGATATGTATAGATAAAAAAGCTCCCCTCATGTGGAATTGTAAGCACAGGTGGCAATAGAAGATATTGTTTGAAATCCTTGAAGGATTTTTGATAGTTGTGATCCCATTTAAAGTTCATATACTTATTAAGGAGATGGTAGAAAGGTTGAAAATGATCTAAAATTTGAGAGACGAAGTGGAAAACTGATTGGAGTATACCTTAGAGACTACGAAGTTTTTTGAGGTTTGAAGGTGGAATTTAAAGAATAGATTTAATTTTGGTAGGGTCTACTTTAATTCCCTAGATAAACACAATGAACCCTAGGATTTTACCAATGAGGAAACTGAATACACACTTATTGGTGTTAAGGTCAAGGAATTATTTAATAAGATAGAAAAATATGAGGTCAAGGATGCCGAGTTGGTTTATACATTGTTTGTATTTTCCTAAGAGGTATTCAATGTAGTCTTCCATGGTTTCATGAATGAGATCATGGAATATGTATGTCATAGCACGCTGATAGGTGACCCCTTTGTTTTTGATTCTGAAGGGCACTATGTGATAGAAAAATTTCCCCCAAAGAATATGAATGAGGTTTTATGTTTGTCATCTATCACTATAAGTATTTTATTCTAGCCATAGAATACATCCATAAGAGATAGCATTTCATGGCCGAGGATGATATCGACAAGATTATCGATGTTAGAGAGTGGGAAGTGGTCTTTAGGATAGGTGACATTAAGATATCATAAGTATATTAGAAACCCATATTGGATAGTGAATGGGTAATATGAATTTGGTAGAAATAATAAATTGTAATCTTATTTGATGAGGATGGATACACGTGGATGCATCCTATGTAGTTTTTTCTTAGTGGGTTTAACATTAGGGATAGTGATGATGTTTTTAATGAAAATGTTAAGGTCAATACACAACATGTCACTGTATGACCATTCAAAGGCTTGAATTTTTTTGGAAAGAAAAGTGGTGAAATTATTTAATTCTTCCAAATATAAGGATTGGTCGACCTTAACTATGTGAGGGTATTGTGAAGTACCTATGTTGATGTCGATAGTGGCTTCATTAATAAGTGTAGATGTTTCTGGTGGTATATTTTTATGAAGATAATGATCCTCTTCCCCTATATAAGATAAGATGGATTGGCCGTCATGAAATTAAATAATTTATATTGTAGGGGAGTCTTCTTCTACAAATTTTAGGTAAAATAAGTGGGATTGTCTTAGTGTCATCATTAGTATAGTAAGTGATATGTCCTAAGGTGATCATGTTGATTAAAAAAGTCAGAGAGGAGGGAAACGGTATCATCTGTGTCAATAGGATGATCAGATGAAGAACGTGATTCTGGTTTTGTTATGAATCCATATGTGATGATTGTGGTGGTGTCTAAAGAAGGTTCTTTGAAACCTAGTCTGTATTTTTCATAAGGCCTATAGGATTGGTCAAATACCAAGTCATGTATTCCTTGTTCATAGCATCCTAAGATGAAACCTTTATAGGCACAATGATGAAGATATATCTGTGTAAAGTATTGGTTGTATAAGAATGAAAAATCAGATATAAATGGTTTGGCATGGTGTTGATTATTGTAATATGGGGAATGGTGATCGATCCCTCCATAGATGAGGCTATTTGTAAGATGATGAGATAAAAAGGAAATGATATATCCAATGTTGGGTTTGTACATTTGTTGTTTATCAGGTCTTCCATACATTTTTGGTGTAGGAAATGAGTTAAGGGTTAGGAGGAAATATTATCCTAGTGAAATACATTCCATGACATCTCTGAAGGAGCTATTGTCTGGTAACTTAGATGAGGAGATAGAAGAACTAGTAGAGGATTCATTAGAGAAGCTCAAGTTTGTGTTAGGGATGAGCACATCATTTGGTCTATAGGTCATGTGACATGCTTTAAATGGGTTCGGATCGGTGGGAACATTAAAGGTATTACCTTCATGTTTGTATTTTAAACAATGATGTAATGTGAATGGGATAGAATGCATGGTTCATATCCAAGGTCATCTTAGAAACATATTATATTGAAAATTTACTTATACAAGATAGAATATTTCGTGAAGATACTTAACACTTAAATTTATAGGTAGGATACTTGTTCCTAGTGTAGGGAAATAATATCATTAAAGGAACAAAGTACTACAAGTGAATGAGTAACAATATTATTAGGTAGATTAAGTTTATTAAAAGTATGGGATGATATGATGTTAATGTTAGCACTGTTGTCAATCATAACTCTCTTAACAAGAGTATCATCAATTTACATGGTGATAAAGAGTGGGAGATTATGATATTTGATTTATAAAGATGGGATATGTTGGCCTTAGATGGGGGTTTAATTAGTCTTACAAATTTCTTACTTCATTTACCATTACTTGAAACATCCATTAAACATACATTCAATCATGCATATACAATATGAGCTTATTAGGTGTGTAACATACGTTCACAAGAACTTAAAACATGAGAGAGAATACATAGAAACTAGATGTAAGTGGGAAATCCTCAAGGGTAAGAAAAACCACTAAAACCATTTCTTATATTACATAAAGCAAGGACTTATAATAATATTACACATCCTGTAAGATTTTTTTAGTGAAGTACCAACCCCACAAGGAGCACCAACCCTTAAAACCTGGTTGATATCAATAAAAACAAAGGAATCCTATTCATATGAATAATCATAAGAGATTTAAAAATGAATAAAAAATTAAATTATTTTGATGTCAAAACTTATTTTGATCCAAGTTCAGCTTCAAACACGCCAAACCCTCATTCAAACAAACTCTCTCCAAATCCACTCAATCTCTCTTCTTCATGGGTTAAATGTATCAATTTTCCATACACATATAGTATTCAATATTATTTAGTTATTCATACCTCTTCTTATCTCTGATATTAACTCTTTAACACTCTCCTTCAATCCCCTCTTGGCCACTTATAACCCACTTATCTCAACTATTCACAAGGGACCAGATAAACTTGTTTATATGCAAGTATCAATTCTAAAACAAGCCTAGGTCGGAAATGAAAAAGTAGTTTGGTCATCCAAACAAAAAAACATAATAACAACATCATATAAAATAGCCCAAGTAGGTCAGAAGGAGTTAAGAAAACACCAACAAGCTCAAGAACACTCTAACTAGTTCGAAATGCACTCTCCAAGCTCCAACAAATTCAAACTAATCTTTAAGGGAATAATTAATATTTTTCACGTCTCCATCAGCTCCACACAAATCAAGTAAATATCCTTAGTATTAACAACAAGAAAAATAATTAATGAAACATCCATCTCCACCATGAATCTCTCAAATAAGAAAGCAAACCCTACTAGTTTTGTAATGCTTAATAAATTTAATCTTGTAGAATGAATGAGTTCATATATCAAAACTTGTCATCAAGGCTCAAATCATATTGATCTGTAAACTTCTACTTTAGAACTTTATGAATCACACAATCATGTTATTCTACTTTCAACTTTGGAAAATGACATATTTTATTGAAGATTAGAGATTTAGTGACTGTTTAACTAGTGCTTAGGAAATAATTGTAGAGAAATGCCAAAGAATTCTACACACAACACAAGAATTTTTATCTAGGAAACCCCCCAATGAGGGAAAACTATTTGGGAAGGAAAACTTCTCTTTCTTACCACTTCAATTAATAAAATTTAATAGATTACAATAAGTAAGAAAAGAAGCAACAATGTAAACCTTCTCTCCAATTACTTGTTTGCTCTGTTTTCTTACACCTTGCTCCTATAATTCCACTCCACCACTAAAGAATCTATGGTCACTTGCTCTCATAGTAATACTTTTCTTCTTGATCTCAATAGATTTTTGAATGATCAATTGTCTTTCTCCTTTCATACATTTATAGGCCTTCCTATGTCCTCATGTGCAATGGAGTATGTTAAAGGGCATGGAAGGGAAGAGACATAGTTAGGAACTTCAAATTCACATTCATTTGTGCTTCATTCTTATTTTATATTTAAAAGTTTCAGGACCACCACCCTGAGCATACCAAGAGTTTCAGGATCGCCACCCTGGCTGGGAAAGGGTTACATGACCGCCACCCTATAGGGCAGTGGTTTTTTCCAGAACTTTTGTTTACCTCATTTTATTTAACTCTCATTCTTGGGGCTCATGAAACTGATAAATTGGTGTGTTTTTTTGGATCCCTATGGATCATAACTCCCCTACTTAGGAGGATTTTAGTCCCAAAAAATATTAGTAGTAGAGTGGTCGAGGAATCAACTCCCTCTCTTGCTCCTTCGAGTACAACTAGATCTACTTGGGTGTATTCTCTCATCCAACCTATCAAGACTCCTATGGATCTCTGGTTTTCTTCTCCAGTGCTACATCCTCCTCCGAGTTACCTCAAGTACAATTCTCTTTTGAAAGTATCCTTTGTATGTTTCCTTCTTTGTCATGCATAGATGGATTTAGTAGGTGCGAGCTGTTACAACTTTCTATTGCATGCATCTGCATGAAGTATGTCTTGAAGGTTTATTTTCCAACCTACTCAAGTATGGCAAAGGTCCCATACTGTAGTGGTTTAGTCCTTATTGCTTATCTTTGTCTCTTGAGATGGATTGGTTGAATCCTCTCCATGTATGTTTTTTCTATAGTCACCATTGTTGCTTATATCTCCTCTTCTCCTTGCTGCCCCGTGGTTAGGTCCATTAAATCCGTACGTAGATACGGTGAATGCATAGTGGAAGTTTGTTTTTCTCCTTTAATGAGTAGTTATTTTGGTGGCTTCTTCTGAAAAAAAATGACAAGTGCTATCCAAATTATCCATGTTTTGGTTAGAAATATTCGTGCTCTCACATACATTTTTCTTTTCTTCCAATGAAAGAAAATAAAATTGATGATTTTCCTGAATAAGTCTTAGTGCTTGGTTAGCACTTGCCATAGCCTTATTTAATTTTCTCTGGTGTGCTCGGATGTTAAAACTGACTATGTCCTTCACCCATTTATACCATTTCTCCCTCCTTGTGAACATAACATCCTTGACATACAAGTAAGGACTTCTGAAGAGAACATCAAATTTTCAAGGGGAATTATATCAGCCTCTAATACATCTATGTATTAGGTATTTATCCCAAACTGAAACTTACACTTTCTTGTAACTTGTATTTCTACGCCCCTCTTCACCCATCCTAATGGGTATGGATGTGGATGCACATAAGTATCAAGGACAAGTTGTTCTTTAACCACATTAGAAATAAAATTTTAGTAAGAACCAAAATCTACTAAAGCATTTACCTTAGTCTTATTGATTTGGATTCTGATTTGAAAAATATTACTCATCTCTTCTTATTCTTCTCCCCCATATATGTTAGTGGCCATACATCCTATCCTTTCATCTACATCTAAATCATCCTCAATCTCCACCTCTCCTTCTATTTTAACAGCGGCCATGGATTTCTTGGAGTCATTTGTTCGGTTCTTTGGGTGTAATTTCGGATGTGAATTCCAACATGTAGCATCAGTATGTCCATTTCTATCACAATTCTTATAGAAATTATTAGGACCTTTACAATTATGTAAAGTCATAGTGAAATGTTTACCTTTCCATTTACCTCTTCTACTTGTCTTCCTTTATTACTTTTCCTTCTATTTTGTTGACTGGTCTCCCTTTGGCTCAACTTCTCCTTGCTTCTTCCCATCATCAATGTAGTATGCTTGTACACAATCTTCATTGAGATCCTTGGGATTCATGGAGATTACCTTCCTCCTAAGGTGAGTGTGAAGTCCTCACAAATATTTGGTTAGAATGTCCTCATCCTCTAAGTTCGTATTACGAAATGTCACTTATTTCTGAAACTTCGTAGTGTAGTCTTGTATGCTTTTACTGCTGCCCTACATAAAGTACTGCCACTTAATCATCATGCCAATATTATGGCCAATATGATATAATTTAGCTCTAAGTAATTATTTAAAACCTTTACAAGTACCAAAAATAGGACATTTATTCCTTTCAAAAGTGGATAAGTGGGTTTCCCATAAAACCAGAGCATGACCTTCCATCGTGAGACGTGTAAATGTAATCCTTTGTGCCTCAATAACATTATGCACACTAAAATAGACTTCCAACTATTTTATACATTTATCCAGTAATTCTGCATCTACTTGTCCTTCAAAATTCCTTATTTCCACTTTTTTTTCATCTTTAAAAGGTGTATGATCAGATTTTACCTTTTCTCTTACAATTGGAGTCTCTTCTTCACGATCTTCCCATTCTTCCTCTTTATGGATCTTTCCGATACCAAATTTCTCATCCAGTGCTCAAACCACTGAGTCCATGGAATCATTCTTAACTGAAGTCATCTTTTGGAGATCTGAAATCTCTTCTTGTTTTCTATACAATCTATCCATCATGGTCTCTATCATCTCGACTCTATGAACCTCTCTTCCTCAATTTGAGATTGAATTCTCTATTTCCACATATTCGTATAAAATTTTGGTTTACAAGGTAAAAATTCTTCACCTTTGGACCTTTTCATTGTCATACGAATCACAAGAAATAATCGAATACCACAATCCTGGATATATAAACAGCTATGATACCAAAATGATCCGTAAACTTCTACTTTGGAACTCTACGAATCACACAATCATGTTTTTCTACTTTCAAATTTGGAAAATGACATATTTTCTTGAATATTAGAGATTTAGTGACTGATTAACTAGTGCTTAGGATAGAATTGTAGAGAAATGCTAAAGAATTCTATACACAACATAATAATTTTTATCCTGGAAACCCCCCAATGAGGGAAAACTAGTCGGGAAGGGAAACTTCTCTTTCTTCCCACTTCAATTAATCAAACTTTATATATTACAATAAGTATGAAAAGAAGCAACAATGTAAACCTTCTCTCCAATTACTTTCTTTCTCTATTTTCTTACACCTTGCTCCTACAATTCCACTCCAGCACCAAAGAATATTTGATCACTTGCTCTCATAGTAATACTTCTCTTCTCGATCTCTTTGGATCTTTTAATGATCAGTTTTATTCCTCATTTCATGCATTTATAGGCCTTCCCATGTCCTCCCTAGGATGTGAAATGGCATGGAAGGGAAGAGACACATTTAGGTGCTTCAAATTCATGTGCATTTGTGCTCCATTCTTATTTTCTATTCAGAAGTGTCAGGACCACCACCCTAACCAGATTGGAGGTTTCAGGACTGCCACCCTAGCTTGGTGGTGGGTACAAGAACTCCACCATATAGGGAAGTGGATCTACAACCACCACACTACACAGAGCGACGGTTCTGTCTATAACCTTAGTTTACCTCATGTTTTCCAACTCTCCTTCTTGGTGTTGATGAAACTGATGAGGTGGTGTGTTTTTCTGGATCCCTATAGATCACATATACCATTTTAAATATCTATAAATCTACAGGGCGGAGGTCTTGTAACCACCACTCTGCACAGAGTGGTGGTTCTATCTAGAACCTTTGTTTACCTCATTTTCTTCATTTTCTTCAACTCTCCTTCTTGTTGCTGATGGAACTGATGAAGTGGTGTGTTTTTTTGGATCCCTATAGATCACATATACCATTTTAAATATATATAAATATACATTCTATAACAACTCACATTTTCATCCAACTCCAAGTGGAAGACCTCCAAACAAATCAATCTCTACAACTACTCCAAACCGGCTTCAAGGACTCAAGAACCAATCTTAAGACAAACATGTAAAAATACTTCCATATCAAATTCTGAGCTCATCCACCATCTATAACACTTCAAGGACACTATTACCAATATATACAAGTATTAATAATCATAGCTCATAGGATAAATATTACCCAACACACTTGTTTCTATCACCTTTTTAAGCAAGCCAACTAGGGATTTCAAGGCCAGTAGGTATTCAACAAAAAAACAGTTCACCACATCAAACCAAGAGCTTAAACACATCATATCATCTTCCTACATGTTTTCTGTGAACAAAAACAAGCATAAAAATATGCAAAATGCTCAAACTTATCTCAAATCACAAGACTAACATTTTAGCCTTTAAGGCAAAAATTTGTAGCGTCATTTTTAGCACTTGTTTCTTCCATTTTATCCATTATAAATGCCTAAACATTTTCATGGATACTAGGATCATCTCACAATTATTTTAGAACAATTTAGTTTTCATTCCATCTCACCCCTGAAACACTAAAACCATACCAAGCTAAGGTGTTTCTCTCTCTTCCTGAAATATATGGAACATGAAACTTATACCAAAATTATCTCAAACAAATTTTCTACACCTCTGATTCATCAAAACTTCTTTCCCAATCCATTTGGATCCCAAACAATTTATCTTTCTATATTCACTATATTATGAGGGTTTTAGCTAGGGTTTTGACAAACTTAACTTCTTAACAGTTGTTCATAAAAACTAGAAGATCTAATCTCCTCAATATTTTTGAAAAATAATATTAACTGAATGGAAAAACATCCCCCAAAACCTTTGGGTCCCATGCAAAGTGTATGAGATCAGGTGAGCATCTGAATTTCACAATTCAATCTATATTTTGGTTCTTCTCAACTCGGTTTTACCAAAATGACATATATTGCAAAATATTCTTCACTTTGACCTACAAATTGTCATGAAGCATCATGAAAACACCCTCTAATTGACCAAACTCACCATATTACTCAAATAGGATTGGAACTCTCCAACCATGGTGACTTACATGTGCTTACATTGCTTTTCTTCACTATTTTTCTTCCCAAGGACCATGAAACCTCATTATATCTCTAAGAACAAACTCTAAAATCCTCATGTACATCATATACAAAATCACCATGCTTAAAAAATAATTATCAGCTCCAAAACTCATACCTCCAACTCATTTTTCATGTTCTAGAACTAGGAATTGGCCTAGAATGACCTGACTTAACCATGTTAACCCATAAACTGACCTTGATGGCTCAATGCAAACACTTATATACCTATAATACTCCTCTAGGACCCTGATTGACCTTATGAAATCCTTAAAGACTCATACAATGACCATCCATGATAGCACGATACTTGAAACCATGCCTAAACACTTTAGAAATTTCACCAAAATTAGGCACTACCAATCAACCTTCATATTTTACCTTAACTAGCACCTCATTGAGATTGATATGAAACCATATACATCCATTTCCATCAATGAAAACACTTAGACACAATAGCCAAAAATATCTCTAAATCGTCAAAATTAACAGTGACAGTCATCTTAAGGGTGTCGACAAGATTTGTGAATGGTTAGGGATCATCCAACGATATTGATATAGATTAGAGGGCTTTAATAATTTCTTTTCAATGTTGTGGTGAGGTTTGGACGAGATCATAAAGGGACATATTTACAGGTGCTTGATGAAGTATTTTGATTATGGTATTTTGTATAGAAGAGGTGGATTGTGTGTCTGGAGTGGAAAGGATGGATACCATTTCCTTATTAGAGGGTGGAGGGTTAAGAAATTCAGGTGTAAGAAGAAGAGATACCTTGGGCCTATTTTTATATGAATCTTTAAGGTCTTGTGCATGGGATCTAGTAGTTATATGAACAACGTTAATTTTTTGGAGTGGAGTCCTACTAAAATACACCTCACCCTGATTAGATGTGGATGGAGTGTTGGATGATTGTTCAAATGGTGTAGGTTTAGGGATTGGATGAGTTTTATTGATTTGATTTGGATGTTCTAGTTCTATGGGTAGAAGCCATTTTCTAACAAGCTTTATAATAGTAGTGTGGAGTTATTTTCAGTCCTTATTGGAGTTTTCTAAAGTACGATGATATTTACAAAATGCTTCAAAGTTTTACCAAGTGTTTTTCCACCCTTAAGAACTAGATGACTTGAGAGAGGGTGATTGTAGACACAAAACCATGTAATTTGGGTAATAATCTAGTCCTTATTACATACTACTACTCATATCATTCCTAAGTAAGAAAAGTACTAATTAAACCATGTCTTTGACCATCTTTTTCTTTCTTTTGTATTTACACTTTTGGTCTTACACACCTTCTTTGTTAGTCTGACCTATAGCCCTTTACTTTCTATGAGTTTGGGCACTAGCACCTAGCCAGGATGTCAGCGTGAAGCACCCTTGTCTCCTCTTGGTACCCTTGACCTCTTTGTACTTTACTAACATATTTTGGCTCCTTTCTATTCATTTGAGCATCTTATATTTTTTTTATTCGTACTTTTCAGGTCTAATTACGAAATTCAAGCAAGGGAATCACATAAATATAAATTTATGTGATCATAATAAAGGACCAAACACTAAGCATTAGCTATCAGTGCCTAAGGTTACATCCAAAGGTTATTAAAGAGAATTCAAGCATACATTCTAGCATACATTCAAGGGAAAGGGACTTCTTTCTTCTAGATACACTTAATAAGAGGGGAATTTCATTCTATTTCATGCACACATCTACTACATTTTCTTACATCTAACTATTTTCTCACTATCAAGTGTGACACGTACAAAAGCCACCTAGGGAATGATTTTTCACACACACACCAAGAACTACATTAGGTATTAAATGTATTCGATCTCTTAATTGTAAGTTCACATGTTTGACAGCTAAGAATAGTCTGACCACTCATTTTCATTCTATTCTTTTTAGGATTTGATGCACTCTTGAGGGTTTTGTAGGTCAATATTTCATTGCATGTTATTAGAGACACCAGAGATCATTATGTGACATACTAGCGACAAAAGGTGGAGGATATAAAACACCTTGTGACCAGTTAAAGATGGTTTTGTAAGAATTTCGGCAGTCACAGGTGTCTATAACTGATTTGTGGCACTCGTATGTGTTCTTGCCCCTTTCCAGGCACCCCAGTCTAGGAATATCATTAGCACACACATTTTTATAAGTTATTATGTGACACTTCTACCTCTTTATTCATCGAGTAAACACTTTGGCACATCTAAGGATTAATTACAAAACAACTATTTCATTTTATCTCCTCTTTATAACAAGGGTTCCATAGTTTTTAGCTTAATTTTCTTGGGTCAATTTTGTATTTCATTACTTAGTCATTTACTTCTATCTTTCAATTAGTATTAGCCATCTATAAATCTTATATTTGTTTAATCATTTGGTGAACATGATTGTTTCAAACTATTCCTTCTGAATATGTCTTCACCTTCTCGAGTCATGGATCAATCATTTCATCCTTATTTCACTCCAACTATGGTTTGTTGCATGGTTACTAATTTTGTTGATTTCATCCAAGTTCATACTCGACATCCCCCTTGTTTTATTACTCCTATCACTAATCCTTCTATCAATGTAGTGACTACTTATCACACTCATCTTCCTACAGATCCATCTATTTCTATACTACCACCTATCACTTCTACGGATCCTCCTACCACTTCTTGAGGATATGATATCATTACAAAACTTACGAATACACCAGCCAAAATATCTCTCGATGAATTATTATGCAATACACCTGGTTTTTTCCATACATTATAAGTTGCTCTTTGTTCTATTCACATTTAAAATATTAATTCTTTGGTGGAATTTACACACCTCATTCATTATCTTAACAAATTTCTACGTGTTATATCATTTACTAATGAGAATATATCATATTTTTCCCTTGAAAATCTATGTACACATTTTATTTTCACTGTTATTATTGGAACCACATGTATCAAGTGTGTACTCATTGACAAAGGCTTGGTCATTAATTTATGCACTCATTATATTCTCAAACAACTCAGAATTGTAAATAATCCAATTTCTAATATTTCTACTCTTATTCATGGCTATGATTTAACTACTCACATGTGCTTAGGAAATATCAAATTTCCTATCAAAGTTGGGCCTAAGACTCTCCCTATAGAATTTTTCACTATCAACACCTCATTTCAACTCAATATTTTATTAGGAAGAACCCTATTTGAGATCTAGACCCTCAACACTCAAGTATGGAATATGTAACTAGATCGCATCATAGGGTAATGACCAAAATGTGTAGAATTAAATGCCAAAAATATATGTTGTGAATGTGTCGAGTAGATGCTGCAAGAAAGAGATGTGATAAGCACGTGATGCATGAAGCATGTAGTGTGTAAGTTGTAGTTTTTGAGGTTCATGTGAATAGGATGCCCTCAGCTGTCAATTTTGAACCATAGCACAAAAGTACTGTTGTATATATCTTCCCCCCAGGTAGATATAGACAAGCGGAAGAATATGGAAACCAAAGAAATTCAAACCTCAGCACATGGCGCACAAAAGGGGCGCACGACAATGAGTGTCGACAGCAAAATAGATGCGCCCTTGGCGCACGGAAATGGCACACAACAATGAGTGTCAACATGAGAATGTATGCGCCAAGGCACAGGAAAGTGGCGCACAGAAATGGATGTCGACAATGTAAAGGATGCGCCCTTGGCGCACGGAAATGGCGCATAACAATGAGTGTCAACAGGGAAAAAGTTGCGCCTTGGCGCACAAAAAAGGATGTCAACACAAATGTAAATGCGCCCTTGGCGCACAACAAGGAATGTTGACACGGGAAAAGTTGCGCCCTTGGCGCAGGTAAAGTGGCGCACGTAAACATGTGTCGACATAAACATATTTGCGCCTTTGGCGCGCAGAAAAGAGTGTTGACATGCAAATGAATGCGCCTTTGGCGCACAAAAAGGGTTGTCGACACAAGCATATTTGCGCCTTTGGCGCCCGAAAAGGATTGTCAACATGCATATGGATGCGCCAAGGCGCACCTTCAGGAGGCGCAACATTCTGAGCGCTGACAGGAAGCAGACCCTGACCCAGATATTCAGATGGCCATAACTTTTGACTGGGAGCTTCGATTCACACAAGGTTGGACTTTTCGGAAAGCCTACGGCGTCCTCTACCTAACTACGACTGGATATCTTTAATTGGGGTGGGAACAAGTTCTTAAAAATGCAAAATACAGTTTGCCACTTTTGGGGTTTGATATGGTCCTCACCTACCACCATAATGAGATGAATTAGATACAACCTGAGGTGGTTGGGGTAGATTTGGACTTTCTCTCTCTTCTCTCTCTCATTCTTCCTATAAATTGTAAGGAGGGGCTTCTTTCTAAAGGTTGGACATTCTTGTTTTGCCCCTCCCTTCTTCTCTTTGGCAGGTGAATCTGTGGAGTTAAAACCTCCCATTTAAAACTGTAATGCAGCTTTGCCTCTTGGCATTTTGCAGTGTGTTGTATCAATCTTTGGAGCAAATTAATGCATGTCTGTGGATGATTATCAACCCTCTCAGTGTTTATTTGCATCTTCTTGATCTTTCACTGTAAATCTGGTTATCTGTGCATGATCTTGCATTACATTTTTTTTTGGTCTGTGTTTATTGGCAAGACAGGTGTTCTTCATTCCTCGGTGCATCACCTCTGTTAGTTTAGGTTTTTATTTTCTGCATTTTCTTCCCCCTGTCTCCTTGGAAAATTAGATTAGGTTTTGAGTAGACCTCTACATTTTTACGTGTGCATCTGAACAGAGGAATAGGAACCGGCCTTCATCCGGAGAGCTTTTCCGATTTCGCAAGGTCCCACACTTGGGAAAAGCTCCATGTTGTGCAATCGCACTGAGATTCTCAACCCATCGAGTTGCAGAGTCCCAGGGGTGCTGTGATTCGACACCAACAGTTTTGGCACGCCCGGTGGGACCCAGAAGTCATTTCACAGTTTCGAAGGAACTTTCAAGAAATTCAGACTTAAAAAATTGCAGGTTTTACAATTTCATATTTTCACCTTCCAGGCTGAACTTTGAAATCGATTTTCAAGGACTTAACTTGCTCGAAACAAGTCAAAATTTCACCAGCTGATAGATCTGGGGGTAATCTTCAAAAGGGTATTCTTAGATTTTTGAGATTTTGACTTTCAAAATTTCATGGTTTTTTGATTTTCGGATTTCAGGTTTTCGGAAGTCTGGCATTTTTGGGTTTTCAGGACTGTCATTCCAGAATCAAGTTCCAAACTCTAAAATATCAAAAATACAGGTCTTTCAATTTTCCATTTTTTAAATATCGTCAGGTTTGGTGTGTAACTTGGCAGGATCTAGCCTTTTGAGGCTCACTTTCTAACACATCTGGCGACTCCGAAGGGGTAGAATTCAGCGGTGTAGCAGCACAAGTTGCCTAGGCACATGAGAAGAATTCAAACCAGGTCCAATACTCAAGAAGAAGGGCTATTTTTCCACTTGCAACTATCACCAGGCAGAGGAAGGAGAGGAAGAAGACCACAAAGATCACCATCTCCGCCTAACAGGACTTTGTCTACACCTCCACCTGGTAGGCCTTTTCTCGCATCAACCAGGGTTCTTAGGCCAATCATAATGGCGCATCTACCACCGAATCCCTTTGTCAATTTCACGGGCAGTAGTCCACTTGCCCTAAATGCTCAGAATCAAATTCCAGTTGCAGCGCTAAAGAATATCCCCTACTTCACAGGTGAAAATCATACTACTCCTATTGATCACATCCAGGATATTGCTAATGCATGTGCAATCCACGAAATAAATGAAATGGATGTTGCAGTCAAGCTGTTGGCTTCATCTTTCAAAGGCAAGGCCTTACAATGGTTTAGGAGCCTTACAGCAGGGTCTATTACGAATTGGAACCAACTTTGTTCTGCTCTTTGCAGCCAATTCGGGGAGAGGGCGGACAATTTATCTTTATTGGAACAGCTGACAACAATCAAAAGGGCTCCTAACGAACAAATGGCAGATTTCAACTTTAGATTCCAACGGACATGGGACAGGATCCCAATAGCTGTTAGACCAACTGCTGAAGGAGCATTCCTTTATTTCTTAAAGGCTATAAATTCAGACATAGCCATGATGATCCAATCAATGGGAGGGACAACGCTGCCAGGGTCCTATGACACAGCGATCAGAGCAGAGAACTGTTTGATCCAAGCCGGAAAGCTTGCACCAAGGCCACCAATGCCTCTCTATCCAGACATGGGAAAGCCTACAACCAGTCAAGCACCAGAGTTGAATCCCATTCCAACTCCTAGGAATCAAAGCAATAATGAGGCGTCGACTTCTTCAAATACTTCAAAGGAATTGCAGGAGGTCATGAAACAATTGCAGAACCTTGGAAATGAGCTTGTGACTATCAAAAGACAGCAAGCTCAAAGTGCTAGACCGTATCAGCCTCAAGCACAGTACCAAGCTAGGCCCCCATACCAACAAAATAGACCACCACCTCAGGCTGCAAATCAAAACCAGAACCAAGGACAACCTCAAGCTGCCAGGCCATTTCGACCGTATGATCCAAATGCAACGACGTCCTCAAGAGCCTTGGTTCCATCACAAAATAACATGGCACAGGAGTACGACTGGTGTTACCCTTGCAATCTACCTCACAATCAGTCAGCATGTTTCAATGGTGCACTGAATCAGGCCTTGATGGTGCAAACCATTGGTGTTGCTCAAGAACCAAGCCAGGAGGAGAATCAACAGCAACAAACACAACAAGAAGGACCTCCAACAGAAACCACATTGGCAAATTGGCAAACGGAAGACTTCTGTGGAGTTAACCAACAGCCTTTTCAAGGCGTGGCTGCCAACACACGGTCAAAGAAGAGAAATATAGGAGAGGGACAACCATATAATCCAGTTGTTTCTCAACCCACTCTTACACAACAAGGGGTCAGTAGACCAAACGCAGCTCCAAATGTGCAGAATCAACCTAAGGTACCTGTTGTAGCAACACATGCACCTGTTCAAGCTCCAGAAAAGGTTGCACCAAGCAAGGGACAGCAAAAGGACAATTCATCCCCCTTCAACATCATCGATCAAATGAAGAAGACACATGTGAACATTTCCATGTGGGAATCACTGGCGATCCCAGGGCAACGAGATTTATTGCAAGCTGCAATGGCTAATTGGTCTGCCACAAATGTATCAAACCAGGGACATGAGAAAGTTCTCACTAATGCAGTGCAACATGATGGGGGCCAGACAAGGAAAAATTTGAAGCCTCCACCATTCTATGTTTCGTTGATTGTTGGAAACCACTTGGTACACAACTGCATGATTGATTCTGGGGCAAGTAGTTCAGTGATGCCGAAGCAAATAGCGGATCAGCTGGGTTTGAAATATGAGCCAGTGCTGAAAGGAGTAGTACAGCTAGATGGAACGGCAGTAGGAACAGTTGGGGTCATCAAAGGGTTAAGCCTAACACTACATTCCTGTCCTAATGTTACAGTTCTACAAGATGTGTCTGTGATTGACCTTCCGCCACTCTTTGCGTTGTGTCTATCAAGAGACTTCACTGCAAAAATCGGTGGATATTTATCTGCAGATTGGTCGCACATGATTTTTAGGACAAGGTATGGAGCCAAAGCAACAATCAGGTCAGAACCAATTGCCCATTTCCATATTGAGCCTCATGTACCAAATCCTATCAATGCAAATTGCTCGGTTTTTGATCAGGAGGAGTGTTCAAGTGATCTAGAAACAGGTACTAAGGTCGAGGGAATTCCTGATTTAACTTTGGATGAATGGGCAAACAAGAGTCATGAATTTGACCCATACAAGGAAATTGAAGAATCTGAATTGGGCGTGTATTGTATACACGAAGAAAATTCACCCATTCCCGGCATCATTCAGCCTGAACAAAAGGATGAAAACAAAGTTTGGAAATTATTTTTCGATGGTTCGAGAAGCAGACAAGGTGCTGGAGGTGGTGCGATGTTGATTTCACCACAAGACATCAAATATTTTTCAGCTTTTCGTTTCCAGTTTTCCTGTTCAAACAACACGGCTGAATACGAAGCATTGATTCATGGAATTCATTGGGCCAAGAAAAGGGGCATAAAGAACTTGCAGGTGTTTGGAGATAGCGAGCTAATCGTCAACCAAGTTAGGGGACAACATGCTACAAAGAACGACTTGCTAAGGAGCTACAAGAATAGGGTATGGGACCTCATTGAGGATTTCAAAGCTTTCAACATTGTATCCATACCCAGGAAGAAAAATGAAGCCGCAGATAGGCTCGCAGCAGTTGGAGCGACATTTGATGTGGTTGACAGCATCAGGAGAGAAAAAATGCAGCCACACATCCATGTGATTGTGAGGCCAGCAGTTCCAGATAACAACACAAGCTGGCAGGTGTTTGAGAACGATCAACAGATCGTCAATTTCTTACAAGAAGAGGCTGAATTTTCAGCTAGGAATCAGGACAGATTAGAGCAGCAGTATGGGGATCAAGTAGTACAGCTGCGGACGAACAAGCTTCCTAAGGGTTTGGTAACATTGGAGTCTATCTTCAACCCTAACGACCAGTTTCGTAAGGAAAAGGCAAACATACAGGTCAAGAGAGAAGATTCAGAGCTAATTCCGGTTGGGGAAGACAAAACACTTCAAATTGGCAAAGTGGCCACTGAACAGGAGAAATCAGATTTCATACAACTTTGCCAAGAATTTCCAGATGTCTTCGCTTGGAGCTACGAAGACTTGAGAGGATTCGATCCAAATTTGGCACAACATACCATAGAATTGGATCCAGATGCTAATCCCGTCAGGCAGAAACAGAGACCGGTCAACCCTCACATTGAGCCTCTAATGAAGAAAGAGCTAAATAAGTTGATAGAGGCAAGCATTATATTCCCAATCAAGCACTCAAGCTGGGTTGCAAACTTGGTTCCTGTCAGGAAGAAGAGTGGAGAAATCAGGTTGTGTGTAGATTTCCGAGACCTCAACAGGGCATCTCTCAAAGATCATTACCCACTTCCTTCAATGGAACAAATATTGCAAGTAGTATCCGGTTCAGAGAGGTTCTCTCTCCTAGATGGCTACTCAGGGTATAATCAGGTGATGGTAAAAGAAGATGACCAGTTCAAGACAGCTTTCACCACCAAATGGGGGACCTATGCCTACAAGAAGATGCCATTTGGGCTATCAAATGCTGGGGCCACTTTCCAAAGGGCAATGGATATGGCATTTAAGGGGTTGATCAATAAAATAGTTTTGATATATCTTGACGACATCACTGTATTCTCAAAAAATGCAGCGGATCACCTCTGTCATTTGAGGCAAGTATTTCAGAGGTGTAGAAGATTTGGGGTATCATTGAATCCCAAAAAATGCATATTTTTGGCTCACGAGGGAAAACTTCTAGGCCATATTGTTTCAAAGGAAGGGTTGACGATTGACCCAGAAAGAGTTGAAGCAATTCGAGCATTGCCATTGCCAAGTCACAAGAAGGCTCTTCAAAGCTTCTTGGGAAGGATCAATTTTGTCCGCAGGTTTGTTCCAAACTTTGCAGCTCTTGCGAAGCCAATAACACTGATGTTAAAGAAGAGCATGGCATTTAAGTGGACATCTGAAGGCAAGGCAAGTTTTGAGGCAATAAAAGAGGCTATATCTCAAGCCCCAACTCTCGTCAATCCAGACTTCTCTAAGGAATTCATGCTATATGCCTTTGGTGGTGGAGACACAATTTCTGCAATCCTGGTACAACAAAATAAAGAAGGGTTAGAACAACCAGTTGCTTTCTTCAGTCAAAGCTTGGAGGAATACGAAACTAGGTACTCTTTCATTGAAAAGCATGTCCTTGCGGTAATCAGAAGCTTAAAGAAATTCAAGCACCTAGTCTCAAACAACAAGATCCAATTATTAGTCTCTCATGCGGGAGTCAAGGACTTCCTTCTAAACAAGGATCTGAATGAGAAACGTGCAGGATGGATAACTCGTGTCATGGAATATGACATCGAGATCAAGGTCACCAAACTAGTACGTGGGAAGGGACTATGTGAGCAGCTAGCCTTGAGTCAGAAAGTTGAAGCTGGTGATGAAAAGGAGACTACCTTGATACTACAGGATGATCAAGAACAAGAAAATGATGACGTGCCTACTCCTTGTTGGACTCAAAATATGATACACTTCCTACAGACAGGCCTATGCCCTCCAGAAATGAGTAAAGCAAAGAGGAGATACTTCAGATTACAAGCCATTCCATATGTGCTTGTTGATGGTGTTTTGTTTAAGAAAGACATCAATGGAGTTCTATTGAGGTGCATTGGGATAAGTCAAATTGAGAGGGTGTTACGAGATTTTCATGATGGAGATTCTGGAGGACATTTTGCCCCACGAGTAACAGCTCTCAAAATAATGAAGGCAGGGTATTATTGGCCGACAGTCTTCAGTGACTGCTATACATGGATAAGAAAGTGCAAGAAATGTGCACTCTTCACAGGCAAAGAAAGACAAGCAGCACTTCCATTGCACCCAATTCTGGTTGACCAACCATTTATGCAATGGGGATTGGACTTCGTCGGGGTCATTAATCCAAACTCAAGCCAAGGCCACAAGTGGATTCTCACGGCAACAGACTATTTCACCAAGTGGACCGAAGCAGTAGCGCTCAAGGAAGCAAATGAGTCTAACATACTAGACTTTTATGAAGGAATAGTGACCAGGTTTGGTGTGCCATCCACTATCATATCAGACAATGCATTGGCATTTATAGGTTCCAAAATTACGGAATGGGCTGTTAAGAATGGAATCTACTTGAGCACCTCTTCAAATTATTACCCGCAGGGTAATGGACAGGCAGAGTCCACAAAAAAAAATTTGCTAAGAATCATCAAGAGGACTCTGGATGAAAATCAAAGAACATGGCATACCAAGCTGAAATCAGCATTATGGGCTGACAGAATAACACCAAAGAGATCTATAGGTAATTCCCCTTATAAGTTGGTCTATGGAAAAGAGGCAGTATTGCCTATATCATTAGAACTACCTGCATTAGAATTCATGAAGCAGTTGGAGTTGGCTGAGTTCGAACCAATGGAGGCTAGGTATGCAGAGTTGATGGAATTGGAAGAAATTAGAGAACATGCAGTTCAAACAATTGAGAAAGGTCAGGCCTTAGTGAAAAGATGGTTTGATAAGAAAGCAAAAGCAAGGACCTTCAAGGAAGGGGACCTAGTTCTGAAATGGGATGCAAATCAGGCAAAACCAGGAAGGCATTCCAAGTTTTATGCCATTTGGAGTGGCCCCTATATGGTCACAGGATGTAAGAGTAGTAATGCCTTCCAATTGTCTACATTGGACGGAGAAGAACTTTCGATTCCGGTCAACGGAATCTATCTTAAACATTTCTACTGAAAAGAGAAAATTTCTACCCTTGTAAATATTAGCTTAGATTTCAATTCCTCTAAGTGCATTTGCACATTGTCTTGTTGTAGTTAGGTTTCAGTTTCCCTAAGTGCTTTGGCATAGGTTTCATTGCTCTCAGGTTGTTTCTATAGTTCAAAGTGTTGTCGGAGAAGGAGTTGCGATTTCAGGCTCGGGATCAGAGATCAAGTTGGTTTCAAGTATTGCTTATGACTCCATGCCCAATGGATTTCTAAAAGGGCCACTAATCTTCTACCTAGCAGGCAGGTGATCCCGTTGAGTCACCAAATTGTTGTATATATCTTCCCCCCAGGTAGATATAGACAAGCGGAAGAATATGGAAACCAAAGAAATTCAAACCTCAGCACATGGCGCACAAAAGTGGTGCATAAAAATGAGTGTCAACATGCAGAATAGTATGCGCCCTTGGCGCACGGAAAGTGGCGCACAAAAATGAGATGTTGACAATGTAATGGAGTTGCGCCCTTGGCGCACATGGAAGATGATGTCGACACAACAATGAGTGTCAACAGGGAAAAAGTTGCGCCATTGGCGCACATAAGAAGGATGTCGACATAGAATGTAGACGCACCCTTGGCGCACAGAAGGGAATCTTGACACGGGAAAAGTTGCACCCTTGGCGCAGGTAAAGTGGCGCACGTAAACACGTGTCGACATAAACATATTTGCGCCTTTGGCGCACAGAAAAGAGTGTTGACGTGCATATGAATGCGCCTTTGGCGCACAAAAAGGATTTTCGACAAAAAAATATTTGCGACTTTGGCGCACGAAAAGGATTTTCAACATGCATATGGATGCGCCAAGGCGCACCTTCAGGAGGCGCAACATTCTGAGCGCTGACAGGAAGCAGCCCCTGACCCAGATATTCAGATGGCCATAACTTTTGACTGGGAGCTCCGATTCACACAAGGTTGGACTTTTCGGAAAGCCTACGGCGTCCTCTACCTAACTACGAATAGATATTTTTAATTGGGTGGGAAAAAGTTCTTAAAAATGAAAAATACAGTTTGCCACTTTTGGGGTTTGATATGGTCCTCACCTACCACCATAATGAGATGAATTAGATACAACCTGAGGTGGTTGGGGTAGATTTGGACTTTCTCTCTCTTCTCTCTCTCATTCTTCCTATAAATTGTAAGGAGGGGCTTCTTTCTAAAGGTTGGAAATTCTTGTTTTGCCCCTCCCTTCTTCTCTTTGGCAGGTGAATCTGTGGAGTTAAAACCTCCCATTTAAAACTGTAATGCAGCTTTGCCTCTTGGCATTTTGCAGTGTGTTGTATCAATCTTTGGAGCAAATTAATGCATGTCTGTGGATGATTATCAACCCTCTCAGTGTTTATTTGCTTCTTCTTGATCTTTGACTGTGAATATGTTTATCTGTGCATGATTTTGCATTGCATTTCTGTGGTCTGTGTTTAATTGGCAAAACGTATGTTCTTCATTCCTCGGTGCATCACCTCTGTTAGCTTAGGTTTATATCTTATGCATTTTCTCTCTCCCTGTCTCCTTGGTAAATTAGATTAGGTTTTTTGGGTAAACCTCTACATGTTTTTACGTGGTGCATCTGAACAGAGGAATAGGAGCCGGCCTTCATCCGGAGAGCTTTTTCGATTTCGCGAGGTCCCACACTTGGGAAAAGCTCCATGTTGTGCAATCGCACTGAGATTCTCAACCCATCGAGTTGCAGAGTCCCAGGGGTGCTGTGATTCGACATCAACAAGTACGTCTTCAGGAAATGATGATAGTAATGTATGAAGATGTGTATGTTGTATGTGAGAGACTAGATGTGAAGTGATTAGAGTATAAGATGTACGTTGATGTGAGAAAGGGGGAAAAATAAATAGTGTGTTTACCCCAAGTGTTTGATGATGAGAGTGATCAAGTGACGTTGTCTAAAAGGTCATCATTGTCTTGATCGAAGCCAATTGAAGATGAAATGGAAAATTCATAAGAAATAGTATGAATTGGATCGTATAAAAATCCATTGCAACGTAAGTTATACATGCTCATTGCGTACTCTTCTTTAGTGAAAGGTGTTGACACCCATGTGTGTACCAATGAGTGAGATTTTTTGAATATCTAAAGATGAATCATTACTGATAGAAACACCACTGAATGGCATAGGTTAATTAATAGAATTATGACTAGAGTCTAAAGTTCCCCCAATATAATTAAGCCAAGATTTACCAAGCGTTAGTGGAGAAACAAGAGGGGAATGTGCAACAAAGATTACTAAATGAAAAACACGCAAACCATAGGAGGTTGTAATGTGAGCATATCCATGATAAAGATGGGGTGAGTGAGGTGGTGCTAAGATATTGTTGAGTGTCAAACCAAACCTATTCAAGATGTCGTATGTGAAAATATTATCATAGCAAGTATGATCCAACATAATTTGATGTCAATTAGAGTTATTGATGAAAATAATGCATCTGAAAGGAAGTGGTATGGAATCAATGTGAAATGACATCCAACGTATGGATAGAGCCCTGATAAAGTACCATAACATTAATAGGGGGTTTTGAATTTATATTCACTAGGGCCATCAACAACAAAAGTGTCATTAAAATATGAATCATTGACCTCAATAGGATTGAAATTGAGATTGCACAATTTTTCATCAGTAATCCCAATAGTATCAACATCATCATCATAATCATCAAATTCATCGGTGGTGGAATTTTCATGCTAGATAGAAGTATCAAGGATGGTGTTTTGAGGTAAACTAAATGTAGCAGCAAGAGGATTATCAACAAGTGGAGTATTAGTAGTGATTGGAGTAGAAACAATGGGTGAAATGATAACAATAGTATGAAGGGAAATAGCTAGAGTGCTGAAGGAGGCATAAGAATATTGTAAAGTGCTAGATTGACCAAAATCATATGTATAAATGTTACTATAAAGAATAGGCTATTATGACGGAATATGCATAGCATTAACATAGTCTATGTGATAGAATTTGAATGGATCAGGGTTTGTGAAAATGGTTTGTTTATAGCCATCATGTAATAATTTGATGCATTGATGAATTGTGGATGGAATTGCTTACATTATATCATACACATAAACATCCTTTTCCATCAAAGGATTTTACATCATTGAAAACACTAAGACACAATGCCCAAAAATATATTGGAATCATCAAAATTAATAGTGACAGACATCTTACAAGTGACGACTAGATTTTTGAATGGTTAGGGATAATCCAATGATACTGATATAGATTGGAGTGCTTCAATAATTTCTTTTTAATGTTGTGGTGAGGTTTGGACAAGCTCATAAAGGGACGTCTCTACAGGTGCTTGATGAAGTATTTTGATGATGGTATTTTGTATAGAAGATGTGGATTATGTGTGTGGAGTGGAAAGGATGGATACCATTTCCTTATAAGAGGGTGGAGGATTAAGCAATTCGGGTGTAAGAAGGAAAGATACCTTGGGCCTATTTTAATATAAATCTTTAGGTTCTTGTGCATGGGATCTATTAGTTATATGAACAACATTAATTTGATGGAGTGGGGTCATACTGAAATATGCCTCACCCTCATTGGATGTGGATGGAGTATTGGACGAGTGTTCGAATGGTGTAGGTTTAGGGATTGGATGATTTTTCTTGATTTTATTTGGATGTTATAGTTTTGTGGGTAGAAGCCCTTTGCTAACAAGCATTATAATAGTAGTGTGGAGTTATTTTCAGTCCTTAGTGGAGTGTCCTGAAGTACGATGATATTTACAAAATACCTCAAAGTTTTACCAAGAAGGTTTCCACCCTTAAGAACTAGATGACTTGAGAGAGGGTGATTATAGACACAAAACAATGCAATTTGGGTAATCATCTAATCCTGATTGCATACTACTATTCATATGATTCCTAAGTAAGAAAAGTACTAATTAAACCATGTTTTTGGCCATCTTTTTCTTTCTTTTGTATTTCCACTTTTGGTCTTACACACCTTCTTTCTCAATCTGACCTCTAACCCTTCAGTTTCTATGAGTCTGGACACCAGCGCCCAGCCATGATATCAGTGTCAGGAACCCTTGTCTCCTTTGGGTACCCTTGACCTCTTTATATTTTACTCACATATTTTGGCTCCTTTCTAGTCATTTGAGCATCTTATCTTTTTGATAGTCATAATTTTTAGGTTTAATTACAAAATTCAAGCAATGGAATCACATAAATATAAATTTATGTGATCATAATAAAGGACCAAACACTAAGCGTTAGCTATCAGCACCTAAGGTTACATCCAAAGGTTATTAAAGAGCATACAAGCATCCATTCTAGCATCCATTCAAGGGAAAGGGACTTTTTTCTTATAGATACACTTAATAGGAGGGGAAGTTCATTCTATTTAATGCACACATCTACTACATTTTCTCGCTATTAAGTGTGACATGCACAAAAGTCACCTAGGGTATGATTCCGCACACACACACACCTAGAACTACATCAGGTCTAAATTTTAGTTGAGATCTTAATTGTAAGTTCACATGTTTGACTACTGAGGATAGACTGACCCCTCATTTTCATTATTTTATTTTTAGGATTTGATGCACTCTTAAAGGTTTTGCAGGTCAATATTTCATTGCATGTTATTAATGACATCAGAGATCATTATGTGACATACTAGTGACCAAAGACGAAGGATATAAAACACCTTGCAACCAGTCAAAGATGGTTTTATAAGAATATTGGCAATCACATACATATAGAACTGATTTGTGGCACTCGTATGTGCCCCTTCCCATTTCCAGGCACCCCAATCTAGGAATATTTTTATCTCATACATTTTTATAAGTCACTATGTGACACTTCTACCTCTCTATTCATCGGGTAAACACTTCCACACATCCTAGGATTAATTATGAAAAAACTATTTCATTTTATCTCCTCTTTGTAACAAGGGTTTCATAGTTTTTAGCTTAATTTTATTAGGTCAATTTTTTATTTCATTACTTATTCATTTACTTCTATCTTTCAATTAGTATTAGGCATCTATAAATATTATATTTGTTTAATCATTTGGTGAACTTGAATGTTTCAAACTAGTCCTTTTGAATATGTCTTCAGCTTCTCAATTCATGGATCAATCATGTCATCCTTATTTAGCTCCAACTAGGGTTTGTGGCATGGTTACTACTTTTGTTTATTTCATGCAAGTTCGTACTCTACATCCCCCATCACTTTATTACTCCTATCTATGATCCTTCTATCAATGTAGTGATTACTCATCACACTTATCTTCCTATAGATCCACCTATTTATATACTACCACCTATCACTTCTATAGATCCTCCTGCCACTTCTCGAGGATATGATATCATTAAACAACTTAAGAATACACCAGCCAAAATATCTCTCTATGACTTATTACACAATGCACCTGATTGTTGTCATACATTAGAAGCTACCCTTTCTTCTATTCACATTTAAACTGTTAATTCTTTGGTGGCATTTACACACCTCATTTAGTATCTTAAAAATTTTCCATGTGTTATATCATTTACTAATGAGAATATATCATATTTTTCCCTTGAAAATATATGTACACCTTTTCTTTTCACTGTTATTATTGGAACCACATGTATAAAGCGTGTACTCATTGACAATATATTTTTCATTAATTTATGCACTCATTATATTGTTAAACAGCTTGGCATTGTAAACAATCTAATTTCTAATATTTCTTCTCTTATTCATGGCTATGATTTAAGTACTCACACGTTCTTAAGAACTATCACATTGCCTATCAAAGTCGGGCCTAAGACTCTCCCTATAGAAATTTTCACTATCAACACCTCATTTTAACTCAATATTTTATTCACGCGTTCACTTACTTACTCAATCACTCGCACTCTACTCTTTTTTGCTCACATATTTCTAGTACACAAGTTTAAACCATTTCCTGATGACACACTCTTTCTTTATGTTTCATTATTGACTGCTACGAGGGTATGTATAAATGAACCTCATCTCATACATACACATCCATTCAGGGGGAATGTTGCTCATATCATTCACTTTGTATTTCATTATATCTACACTCCACAACATAATGCATATCTTTGTCACATTTAGTCTCGCTTACATTTACTCATTACATGTAAACTTTATTACAAATGTTATATAGATATTTTATATGTCATTATCTTTCCATATAGACATGCACATTCACTTACTTTCTAGTTATGATCACAGATTTTATAGATCAATACACTTAGCATGGATGCTTGGCACAGTACTTATTACCATTCCCACAATGGCTCTTGGGGCATCCAATTTCGAGCACTACATGTGTTATTATTTCATTTTTCATAGCACATTAATTTATCAGATTATACATGCCTTGACATACTTTTTTATCATTCTAACATGCTAACAGGTGCTTCAGGTGCAATATTTGTCTTGCAAGTCTATTTTCTTCCATGGTTGTTTGTTACATTACTTGTCATTATTTGCCATTGTTTACGGACTATTCCATTTGTTTTGTTTGCACACCTGTATAATTTTGGCCAAGTCATCCTTGTTTGTCTTGCGACATCATGAGTGATGTCCTATGTTTGAAACCCACTTTTCACGGTCTACATTGTCTTATTGGGTCTTAGCTTATACATTGTTTTCTTTTTTTTTCTAGCTTACATTTTAAATGCGTGTTTGTTTTGATTTTACTAACACTTGTATCCTAGCCACTTTGTTTGTGTGTGCCTTGTTTTCTACCAAGCACACTCCCTCCCCCCTACAAGGCACATTTTCAGCACAATAATTAGTCCTCTTTTTCTCTACATACTCCTCAATGATGTCATATGAACCCCAAACTAGGGGTGAATCATTTGGGCGAATCATTCAACCTATACAAAAATCTATAGTTATAGTTCAATATAGTTCAGTTCTGGTACAATACAATCATCAACATTAGATAGGGCTCAGAATCTGACTTGGGTCCTTACGACAACACGCACTAGTGCCCAGACCATGACAGTAGCACCTGGGTGCCTCTGACCCTTCCTAGAGGCTTCTGACTAGGGGGAAGTTACACAACATTATTTAGTACAACATAGTCTACAACACTTCACACAACAACTTTTATAGGGAATACAATCCTTAGTACACAACATACAACATTTTATTTTTCAGCATTGGGTCAGAATTGGTCGAATCAGATCAGATTTTTACACATCATCTACAATGGTGCTCCATACATTGGGAAGCGGTTAAAGGTTTTAGGATAACACTAGAATTTTCTCCCTACACTTCTTCCAATTCATGGCGCGAGATCACCCAAAAAACTCGTAGTTGACACAACTAGCTTGAGTTGGCCAGAAAAAATCACTCCTCTACATCATCTACATGATCCTTTTTACACTCTTTTCCTCATCACAGATCAAGTGCACATGTTCCTTTTTAACATTTTAAAATTTTACATGCTTTCTTATATACCTTTTACACATTTTGATCATATACATGCGTATTTTACTACTTGATCTTTCTTCTCTTTTTCAAGTCCATCCTTATGGGAAGCGGTAGTCAACATCATCCAACATCAAAAACATCAACAACATCAATTTCATCAACAAAAAGTACAATGACAACATATAGACATGCATTTCCCCCCTAGGGTCATCATCATCATCACTTTTTTTACTTTCTCCTCTCTAGTTTCCATGCTTCACATTTTTATCACTTCACACTTTTCCTTATCTCTTAGAACACTTTCACCATCGATCTACATGGTTTTTAGGTATGCATATCTTATCTAATTTATGTTGTTGAGATTTATCTCAACAACATAAAGTGGGGGAAAATGTAGAGAAAAAATCACGCAATTTGGGTAATTATCTAGTCTTGATTGCATACTACTATTCATATGATTCCCAAGTAAGAAAATTACTAACTAACCCATGTTTATAGCCATATTTTCTTTCTTTCTATTTCCACTTTTGGTCTTGCACACCTTCTTTGTCAGTCTGAACTCCAATCCTTCAGTTTCTTTGAGTCTGGACACCAACGATCAACCAGGACGCTAGTGCCAAGTGCCCTCATCTCCTCTAGACACTCTTGACCTCTTTGTACTTTATTCACATATTTTTGGTCCTTTCTATCTATTTGAGCATCTTATCTTTTTGGTATTCAGTCATTTTCGAGCTTAATTATGATAGTTCAAGAAAGGGAATCATATAAATATAAAGTTATGTGACCATAATAAGGGACCAATGAACTAATCATTAACTATCACCACTTAAGGTTGCATCTAAATGATATTCAAGAGGATTCAAGCATCCATTCTAGCATCCATTCAAGGGAAACAAATTGAATTATTTTTCATACACTTCATAGGAGGGAAGTTCTTTATATTCCATGCATGCATCTACTTACATTTTATTACATCTAGCTATTTTCTCATTATCAAGTGTAACATGCACAATAGCCACCAAGGGTATGATTCCACAAACACATGCCTAGAAATACATTGGTTCTAAAATGTAGTGTAGCATTTAGTCGTAATTTCACATGTTTGATAGCTTTAGGGTAATTTCGAACAGTCAATTGCATTCTTTTCTTTTTCAGGATTTGATGCACTCTTGAGTGTTTTACAGTTCAATCTTTCATTGTAGGTTATCAACAACCTTGGTGATCATTGCGGGGCATACTAGTGACCAAAGGAATAAAAGGACAACGAAACACCTTCATGACCATTTGAAGGATGGTTTCTTAAGGGTTTTTGAGCAGTCACAGGCACCCAGTAGTAGGTCTAGGGCTCTCAATAGGTGCCACTGCACCTTTCCAGGTGCTCCAGTCTAAGGATAGATCATCATCTCACACATTTTCCTATGAGTATATGTGATAAACTTCTCCCTCTCTATTCATCAAGTTCATCACTTTGGCATAAGTCTAAGATTAATTATGAAACAGATAAGTCATTTTTATCCCCGTCTTTGCATCTAAGGTTTCATAGTTTCTAGCTTAATTTGCTTGGGTCAATTATGTATTTCATTGCTTATTCATTTACTGCTATATTGCAATTAGTATTAGGAATATATAAAGCTTATATTTTATTAATAAGTAATGTTATGATGGATAGTCACCCAATGATTAACTCAAGGTAGACTTGGCAATAATACCCTATCATATTTAATGTCGAGGGGCAGTAGACATTTGGAATAATCATAAGTAACACTAGGAAATTGAGGTGTATGCAGGTCAACTCTATTGCCTACACATTTCTAGGAATCATAGAAGTGGAGCTCAGAGTTGGAGTTGGTGATAGTTGAGTATCAAGTGTAGTTGACTGGAGGATAGGTGGCCCTAATTAAATAACTAAAGGGATTTGAATGGTAGTATTTAGGTATTGTGAGGAGATAATTGATACAATTTATGTTAATCTAAATGTTTGATTATATTAGCTAGATATGGTGGATTTAATTAAGGTTTTACAGGTAATGTCTAAGTAACATGGTAGAATTGAAATTAGATTAATTAGTGATTTCCATGATGAGGAGATAATTAACCATTCTAAGTCTTGTGAATTAGGCCACAGGTGGGCTTGAATTATATGTAGCTAGGAGGGTGTCAAAGAATTAATGGTCTTGTGGATAGTAATTCCAGAAGGCATGTTAGATGATTAAATTATTTAATTCCAAAGTGGTAGGAATATATCTTAGAGGTAATAGGTGGGAGATCTAATTTAATTAATGTCTAAAATGGTGTATTTAAAGTAAGTAAAATTGGATTGGGGTTAATTGGTCAATGGGGTATGATTATGACAAGAGTTGTTTTAAGACATCCAAGTTCTTATTTAGAGGTAAATTTAGATTGTCTAGTTGTAAGTCACATTTTTTATAAGATCTTAGAGGACGTTTCTAAATTATTGACATCAAAAAATGTTGTTAAGTTGAACCCATGATTTTGTGGAAACTAATGAGGGTTTTGAACTTGATGTGTCGCTAAGCACATATAGGTGGAAGTGTGACCATACATCAATTTCTGGATAGGAGAACTATGTGAAACACTCAGGGTCATAGGATTCTCTGATGGAACATGTTAGAAAATATGGATGTTGGGATTAGATGCATTCAAAATCTAAATGATATTTATAGGTGTATTTTATGACAACCATGTTTATTGAGTTATGTGAATAATTCCAATACTTGAATTAGGTTTAAAAATGAGTAACTACATGGGTTTCTTGCCTTCCCAGCTAACTGTAACTTGACCACGCGTGAGAGAAAGATAAAAAAAGGTTGGAAATAGGGTTAGAAATGTTTATCTTTGGATAATTTTTGTTTTCCATTTTTACCCTTGGAAACATGTACAAGATGGACAAACAAATGTGTTTTGGGAAAGATTGTGACACTTGTCACCATGAGGTGCGAGGAGAGGGATATGGAGAAAACTTGCTTGGGCATATGGGAGTTGAGTTTGGGTCACATGAGGAACCTTAGAAGGGTCTAAGATGGGGTGAATTTTTGTGTCCCCACTGTCCCATTGGTGAAAGAGACAATAAAATTCTCTCTGAATAGGATTGTGCGACTTGACATCATCTGGTACAGTCTTGGGAAGAAGGACTTAGCTAGTTAAGCTCTTGCCGAGTAATAAGGAGGGTCGTACGGGGGACCACAGAGGAGGGATGCGATGAGGAGAATTTTCATGTCCACTATATCCCATTGGTATTGGGACAAAAGGGACACAAAAATGTGCCATGGAGCTAGAAGGTGACATGTGTCACTCCAAAAATTGGCTAAGCATGAAAAACACACCTTGCACAAGAGAGAACTTGAAGACAATTCCTGGAGCTCCAGATGGTATTTTCACATGAAATTTTATATTATTTTGACTCCTAAGAACATTTCAAGAACAATGGGATATGTTTAATTCTTCAATTCTACATGCAAATCCAAACAATGGCTCCTTTTTCTTCAAGACAACATGGTGAGCCTTCAAAGATTGAGATTCCTTAAGAAGCACCTAGTTCTTGGAATAAATGTGATGATTCCAAAATGTATATAATTATATCATATTTCCAAATCCATTTTTATTTCCTCGTAAATCCTTACATAGCTCCTGTAATCAACCATAGAAGATTAGGTTCCAATTTTGACCTTTTACTCCTTACACTTGAGAATACCTGCTTTTGCATCTAGTTTCTCCCTAAACCTCCAAACAAATATTTCCTAAATATTCTTAAATAAATTCCATTAATATTGTATATCCTCTATAAAAAGTCCTAGGTGGGTTGTGCCTCAACATTAATCTTCAGAGGGGTGTCCACTAGTGTGAAAAAGTATGAAAATAGGCCTTTTTGAGTCTTTGGGAGCAATTCCTTCTGAATGGTTATGAATGAATCGTTGAATCACCTCTCTGCACATGAAAAAAAATTGAAAATAAAATTAACACATTACTCTTAGCCATTACAAGGGTAATATAGTAACTGAGTTAGCCAGAGGATAAGTTTACATTAACTGGGAGAAGGATTTTCCTATGAGGGCTAAGTTGTCATGACAATTATTTTAATTTTCATGCTAAATTTTTTTCATGAAAACAAGATCTTAAAAATCCATGCCAAGGTCTTGAAAATATGTGCCAGAATGCGGCCAAAGGGAAAGAAAATGTATTTTTGGGGTTTTATGGGTTTTACGCGTTCAATTCTAAGTTTTGTTTTCTTTTACAGAATTCATATTTGATGAGGATTTGAGAATCTTAGAAATCCATTCCGAGGACTAGGGATCTTAAAAATCCATGCTTCGCGAGGAAGAAGGTACAAAAAATGGTTTCTTAGGTTTTCTGGGCTTTTCACGTTCAATACTTATTTTTTTTCTTCTTCCATTTTACAGATCCATAATTGGAATTTTTTCCCAGAAAAGGTAAATTGAAGAAGAGTGAAGGAAAAAGGAATTTTATGTTTTTTTTAAAAATAAATATTAAAACACAGTAAAAATATTGTAGCTTTTGATAGGCAACTCAAAATTGAGTTTCATTTTTTTAAAAGTCCTTATTTTTTGTTCTTGTTCCATTGGAACTATTTATTTTGAGAAACACAATTTGAAATTATAAAATGTCATGTTTGTAACACACACTCAATTATAAAGTGTTAACATTTGAGGGGTGTTGTACTCACGAGTGGACACATTTTTGGATGAGCTCGACATCCTAACTTTTTGAGTGTTGAATTTTTATACCTATCACGAATATTGAGAATGAAATGATTTTCTCCGAAGTATGTGGAATTCACGAGGATATGGTCAAATTTGTGAAACAAAATAGATCACTTAAAAGTTAAAATATCTTCTTCATAACTTCATATACGACAAGGATAAACTAATATAATCCCTAAAACAAACACTTTCTTACTTACATCATCATCCTTAACATTATGGATTTTTAAACCCCTACTCATGTTCCTAGTCCACTTGCAAATATATCTCTCGTACCCACTGAAGTTTTTTTGTTAGTTTCTGAGCCTACTCATGCATCTAATGCTCCTAATCCTATTGTGTTTTTTACTGCATGTTTTTCTTCCACATATATGCCTATTGCAGAATTTTTGTGTGTGTATCCTACTTCTTCTCACATGCATGGCTCTTTTGATAAGAATACCACTACATTTGGTTCTTGAATGCTCCATTCTATGGGTTTCACTGGTGGAAGCATTATAAGAAATTATCAAGGTATTTCTTCCCCATGTTCCTCCTATTAAGTGGAATTCTCACCATGACATTGGATTTCAAGCATGTACTTCATTGGGATCACTCATTGACAAAGCTCTTGTTTTTGTTCGCTTGACTCTTTCCAAGGATCATGAACTACACATGAGTTTTTAACCTTCACTCAAAACTGATAAACCTGAGATTTCAACTGTCAGACATGATTTACTTGACACATATTCTGATGTTACTTTGCATGACCCCATTGTGGATTTCACACCGAATCATATGCAGGAATATTCTTCATCCATCCATGTTGATTTGGGGTGGATTTATGATCACTCATGGCAGTGATATATGCATTTATTGAGAGGAATTTATAAGCATGGTTCCTCCACCATCTGTCTTCTTGCTCCATTTAATATACCATCTGTATTTTAATGCTCCTTTTTTGAGCATTCTTCTTTAGCAGGTGTAGTATATCTCTCTTGTTTGTTGAGATATTTTAGATCTTTATTTTCGACATTTTAAGGCATGTTTACAATCTATCTTGTGGAAAGCTATGTTGGTGAAGCATAGTATTAGTTTTTCAGTGTTCGAGTAGATGTTCTAAAAACTCATACATATTTGTAGCGTCACTCCACCTATTCAGCAGTATGAGAGGGTGTGGTGCTGATTCTATTTCATCAAGTCTTGTGTCCTTACCTTGTTGCCTTGGCTGTTATTAGATCATGACACTCATATTACTTTGGATCTCATGTCCTTGCCTTGTTTCCTTGGTTATTATTCTTTGAACATGGCACACCTATTTTTAGTAGTTGATCAAATTAAGTTTGGTGTTTTTTTTTCAATTTTGACATCACTCCATTGATAGTATCCTTGTATGGAGCTATTTCGGTGAAGCCCAATGTCATTTGTTTTTTATTTTTATGATCAACCAGTGGATTCAGACCATAATGCACACAAAACTTCTTTAACATTGTATGAGTTTTTTGAGCCAAGCTTCTTGGGATGCCTTGCAATGGGTTTTTTCTCTCTGTACTTTGTTATAGCTAGTTTTGGGTACCTTGCGGTGTCCCATTTTCCCAGTCATTGTACGTGGGTGCCTCATCATAGGCTTGTGTCATCGGGTTCCACCTAATTTTTCACCCACCTAAGTTATGCTTAAGGGGGTGTTAGTGTGGGTTATTATTTATCCTTATATTTTTTTATTAGGATAATTCTTGCACTTATGTTAGACCTAAACTTGTTGGGTTATCTTGATTAGGTGTACTAGTTATATGGAGTTAGCTTACCAGTTGTGTGGAGTTAGCTTGTTTTGAAAACTCATAAAGATTTGTAGCATCACTCCACCCATTCAACAGTATGGGAGGGTATGGTGTTGATTTTGATTCTTCTGGTTTTGTGTCCTTGCCTTGTTACCTTGGATTTTATTGGATCGTGGCACTCGTATTTCTTTGGATCTTGTGTCCTTGCTTTGTTTCCTTGGTTATTGTTCTTGGATTGTGGCACACCCATTTGTAGCAGTTGATCGAATTATGTTTGGTGTTTTTTTACACTTTCAACATCACTCCATTAACACTCTATTTGTATGGAGCTATTCTAGTGAAGCTCAGTTTCAATTGTTTTTGAGTTTTGTGATTGAGTAGTGGATTCAAACCAAAATACACACCAAAATTCTTCAAAAATCTATGTTTTTTTTTAGCTGAGCTTCTTCGGATGCCTTGCAACAAGTTTTTTATCTCTCTACTTTGTTTTTAATGGTTTTGGGTACCTTGGTGTGTCCCTTTTTCCCAGTTATTATACATAAGTACCTCATCAGGCCTAGTTGTTGGGACTCATACTGTACATATGCAAATTTTATTTTAGGCCCCTAACTTTACTAGAGGGGGGGTGTTCGAGTAGGTATTTACCTTAGCTCATTTTCACCTAGGTACTTTATTTATCACATGTATTTTATCCTCACCCACTTATGTGCGTGGATATTTATTTTTTCTTATTTAGATATTAGGAATATATTATCTATTTGTTATGACTAGTTATTTCCTAAATCTATGGTCTTCACTAGTTCTTTGATGACTAGTTTTTTCCAAAATCTGTGGTCTTGACTAGTTTTTTTATGACTAGTTCTTTCCTTGATTTATGGCTTTATCTACAACCTTGACTGGTTCTTAGATTGATCTTCATTTCCTATATAAGAAAGGCCCATTCTCATTTTACTAATGAGATTTCCATAATAATATACGATATTACTACTCTTTGTTTGTAAAATCTTTTGTAAAGTTATTCTGGTGAATTTATTTCATCTTATCAAATGTGGTGTGATATGATCATCTGAGATCTTCACGTCTTGGAATAATCTTCTTATCATTCCTTTCACTAATGGATGAATAGGTTCGTTACATATTTGTTCATATGACAAGGTACTTTTACATCTTGCGGTGAAGGATTCAAGACTAGAAATCCTATTCATCAATGCTTGTAAAGGGTCATTTTTTTATGATTGTTGGGGATTGAATGATGACACAATGGGTTGATTATGTGGATTTGGTAATTGGTATAGGTGATAAGGTAAAAAAAAATTATGTTGAAGAGGAATGCTCATGGGGATATTGAAGGTAGGCTGTGAAACTAAAGGTTGTGATTGTTGAGTATATTTATATTTGATAGGAATTGAAGTATTGACAACAGGATGAGATGGTTATAGTATTGGTGTCCCCAAGATTTCTCTTGGACATAGTGGGGTACCCTTTTAAAAAAATTAGTTTTCAAAACTTGTGATGAATTGTGTTCATATTATTTGTAGCTTCTAGTTTGTTGTGTGGTATGTTTAGGTTGTTGACTTAACTCATCTAGGTTATAGGAGTGCATGATTATTCTACAATATATTATAGGAATTTTCTTAAGTGTGATTTATCAAATACCCATGTGCTTAAAATTCCCTAAAAATCCAAAAAAATACTCTCCTAAGTTTTTGAATTTCTCATAATGTTTTACTTTGAAGTAACAAGTTATCCATATTCAAAAACCCAATTTGTATAGAGCTCCTTTTGTGTGTTGTTTTGAAGTGCTTCTACTTGTTAAGTAAAGTAGTCTCCAAACACTACATAATTGGTTTAGATCTCTTAGTTTAGTGCTAATCTCAAATGCTTTTACTTGTCCTATTCATTGTGTTAAATCGATATACTTTTACTTGTCTTAAAGTTAATACAAGAAAAGTAATTCCTAAAATATGATAAGCTAAGCCTATTCATTACGCTAAACTCTTACCCCATTGATTATCCTATTCATTACACTAAATGCAAGTATCTTTACTTTGTTAAAGTTAAGATAAGTAAAGCAATTTCAAAAGTTGCATAGCTAGTTACTTAAGTTATCAGTGAATGTGAACTACTTTACTTCTCTTAAAATTAACAAAGGGAAATTGTTTTTAAAAGCCACATAGAAGGGAGGGCTAGTGTGGCACTTGTACGGTCAAAATTTAATGACATGGAAAATATAAAAGATCTAAGTAATTCCACCTAGGATCCACACATTTTATTGAATAGAGAAATAAGTTTTTAACCTTCCAAACCCTAAACAACTTCAAGCGATCGATTGAGGAAGAATTTGTAAAAATTGAATCTGACCCATTTGTAGGAGAGGTTAGTGGATTGTTTTTTCTTCTTTCTTTCCTTGTTTTTCTTTCCTCTATGTTGGGGTTTTTTAGTCGAGGTTTTTTTTCCTTTTGTGTTCTTGTTCTTCTTCCTTCTAGGGTAAAAGGTTTAAATTTAATACATTTTAATTATTTGGGATTAGGGTTTTGATGTTATTTTGAATTTGTTATTACCTCTAACGGGATGCCATAGAATTTTTACCATTTCCATGCCCTTGTTTTTTTCCTAGGATTTTCTGAAAGTTTTATTATTCTTCATGTTGACATTATTTTACTAGGTTTTAATGGAAGAAAATTTGTTACAAAATAATGCATTAAATCGTATTACCTGAACATTATGTTATGTTTCAATTCAAACAAACTCCTATTTGTTGTGTTTTGTGGTTAGTAGAATGTCTTTTACTTCGTAATTTTTCTAAGGAGTTAATTCTTTTGAAAATGACACATTTAATTCATTTATTTACTCCTTATTCTATGTGAATTTGGATCGTTGTTACTTATCTTGTTTTTTGTTGATTTGGATGTCTTTGACTTTCCTTTTTAACAGAAGTAAAGTAGTATAAAATTACTGCAAATTTTAGCATTACTTTTACTTCTAAAGTAATTTAGTTTCTTTTCAGTGAATTGAAATTATTTTACTTTCTTTGTATTATAAGTAAAGTAGAATGAGAAAGCCACAAAACGCACTCCATATTCATTACATTGATTGAAATTACTCTTACTTGTGTTAAATTGAGTGGTTATTTCTTCTTATTTATTGTGTTGATTTGAATTGCTTTTAGTTCTCCCATTCATTTTGGTAAATTGATCACTTGTTACTTCCTTGTCTATTGTGATGAATGTAAATGTTTCTACTTCACCACTTATTTTGCACTAAACCAACAAGCCATTTCTTCCTATTCATTACACATATTTGAATTTCTTATGCTTATTAATTGCAAGTCTCAAGTATTTATACCCTGAAAGACTGCAATGAACTACAAAATGAATTGTTTCAATCAATAACTTCATGCCATCTTATAACTTGACTACTAGGATGATTTTAATGTATTTTCATGAATAAATTGATTCTAGATGTTTGCATGCAATTAAAATAAGTTTATATTAACTTGATGTTCTATATTTAAAAGTAGAAGCATTTGCTAATTTTTAATAGTTGGAGCATGTTTGTTGAAGAGAAAATTTCTACATCTAGTGAGGAATCAATTGAAGTAAGTGATGAGTCAATAGGGGAAGGAGAAGATTTTGTTGTGATAAGAGAAGATCTAGATCTGAACATTAAAAAGACTTCTAGAACTAGAAAATGCAAAATAAAAGCTAAATCTAAGGGAGGAAAGATGAAATATGAATATAAAGGATACCCAGTGGAATCATGTGTCACCTCCATGCTAGCTAGATTTGGAGATACAGACATGGATCATGTCTAAGTATTTTAATTAATAGAGATGTCAAAGAATAAGAATCAAGCACCCTTGATGAAGTTATTGACTGGAAGTGGGATAATTCAATAAGTTTCCTTTTCAAGTACTTGTCAATTTCAAAAATTTGTGTTAGATTGTGCAAAGCATTATGATCATCGAACAAGGACAATCAAGAATGATGCACGTATCTAGTGGCTAGGATAGATGTTCATTTCTTCAAATTTGTCTTAAAAATACCTACTACACCAAGGGTACTGAGTATTATCATGGAGAAGGCTAGTGGCTATTGGAAAAATAGGACAACAGATGTCATGTGAATTATGAATTTACAATAGTTAAAGGAGATAAAGTAGGATTCTAAGTTCCCTAGATTAATTTTGAGGTCTGATTTAGTTCAGGAGGATTTTGACATTACTCAATTGTTATGCAGAAAAAATGGTGAGAAGAATGCCAAATATTCTTAGACATGGATGTATTATTTCCTCAAGGTGATTGAAAATGGAAAACTTTATATGTTGATCAAATGGGTTGAAATCATTAGTAATAATATTTATTTCAAGTTAAGAAATGTCATCCAAACTTTGGATTTCTATATGAATTCTTATCCCATATGTGTTGTAGTAGTACAAGGTGATTCTCCTAAGCTGAGGAAGGGTGGCACAATGGCTCAAAATACCATCTATTAATAATATCTGCAGTTGGCCTTACTAGGATATTTCAAGGAATAAAAACAAGTTAATGATTTATTCTTCTATGAGATCATTTCTAAGCTCAATCCTGATTTCAAAGCCAAGAGAGTAATTGATGAGGCATGGAATGTAGTCCAAACATATGGGTGTATATTTATTCAATTTTATCATTTCACATACTTGAGATTTTTTGGTTTCTCAAGTACCAAAATCAATTTACCTATATATCCTAGTGACAAATAGATTCTTCTTGAGTTGAGTAAACAGTTGGTGAAACTCCATTATATAGTCTTGTTTCCCTAATCCCTTTAAACCCCAAGCGCATCGGCCTATCACCCAACATAATTTGGGTGCTCACCTGAGGTGTGTGTAGGCATCAAGCCCCTCCTTCATGGAAGCTTCATAAGAATTTCCACCATTAATGGAGGAATGTTTACAAAAATAGTAATGCACACATTCATTCTAGCATAGAATTAAAGACACTAGATCTTAAACAAAGAGGCATCATAATGCAATAGTAAACACTCTACAACACAAAGAGATCAGATCTAAACCATGATATAAATGAAGAGCACTAGGGTTTAAACCCATAAACACATATATTCATAACAATCCATCATATTCATTGATTCACAACTGTTTACAATAGCCACATTACATCAACAGGGTCATAGCATACTAAATATATCAAGATAATACCATCCTACATCCAGAAACCCTATATTACCCCCTAGAACCATTACATAATCCCTTCCTGCATAAATTCACTACACATATATGCATCCCATATGCACCCACACTCGACCTCCTTTCCTAGATCTAAATGCCTCCTTAAATAGGATAGGAGCTCTCCTAATCATCATTCCAGAAGCAATCCCGCATACTAAATGTCATCATATCATGTTATACTTGACTGTCTAAGCCATGTAGATGTCATCTATCCATAATAACCTTCACTTTACATCCCATAACCATAATTATTCCCTAGAATATTCTTTTCTTGAGCTTCAAGTCTCCATGTAACAACCTTGTCATCATTACGCTTATATGTAGCTTCACACGTTTTGCATATGATACCCTTTAACTGAAATGCATATAAGTCCTTAAACCCTTAAACCATTTACTTCACCCACACAAAAACCCATCTCTCCTCACACGCGTTCACTTATGCACTTTTCTCCATAGTGCCTTTTGCCCACACTTATCCTATGTTTTAGGACTTATTCATTTTCTAGGTTCAACATCACACCGCACTAAATGTTTTATCCCTCCTCATAAAACAATCTGATTTCCAACAAATAATAAAGAATGGAGGGAAAGAATAACTTGTATCTGGCTTACGTCAAAGAATAAAATAATTTTTCTTCTGATGTACAAGGATTAGGAATTCTTTTTTCAAGGATGCTTCAATCTTATTCCAAGCATCCACCTCACTCTATGCTTGTTGAAATAAATTCCCTATCTATGCACTAAATTCCTCAAATGATAACTCTTCACCTTCATCCTTCAGTGTATCAACAATATTTTGCATTTTCTTACTAAGGTTTCTTAGTGTGTCCATCATTCATGTAACCTGGGGATATAATTCCTTCACTTTATTTTTAATAGAGACTCTTAATTCTTCAATCACCTTGGACTTATTCTTGACTTCTGATATGATCTTGTCCCACTCTGAATATTATTCTTGTTCTTTTCCTATAACTCCTTTAGGTCTACCTCATGGGTAGCAACCAATACACTTCAGCCATGTGTGCTATGGTTTTTGCAAAGGTAAGGAGCTTGGAGTACCGAGTTATGGTATCTTCAATTTTTGATCTCTCCTCCTCTTTATGTAGTGCCAAAACTTCCTCTGTTGACTCCAATTCAAGCAGTTTCTTCTCCATCGTGATTAAGCACATAAAATCCTCTAGGTAGTGGAAAGTTAACTTATACTTCAATTCAGGGGGGCTAAGTCTGGGTGCTTCAAAATAATGGAGTCTTAGATAGTATTTTCTTTCTTATCGACTTCACACACTCTTTCCTTTTCCTCTATTGACTCATCCTTCAGCTACACAATTATAGAATCCTTCTCTTTTATCTCCTTGTCTCTCTCTATTATTTTCCTTTTCTTTTCATCCAATTCTCTTTCTAAGGCCCTAATATTGTTATTCCTCCTAAATAACCTTTCATCCACTTCCAATGACACCTTTTTAGTGTGTTACATGTATGTTCATCAATTAACTACTAGGAATCCACAATAGGATTTATCTCATTAGGGTTCTATGTGGTTACCAATGCTCCTGTATTGACTTCGAACTCTGGCTTGTCAACATGGGACTCAAAATTCCATGAAAACATCTTCTTTGTTTGTGTACACACTATCTTTCTCAAATGATGACCAACTTAAGATTTGGTCTATAGACATTATGCTCTGGAATCGTGTGTGTTGGACCTTGTTTGGATCATTGACATAAGTCATTGTGGGTCCTTGTATTGCCATTGTGCCCTTGCCACATGTACATGCTCCTGTTGGGAAGTTGACTACTAAACTAGGATCTCTACCCATGTTTCCATACTCTTTCTCCTCTTCTTCCGCACTGCGCTCCACCTCATGCTCTACAAAATCCTTGATGATACTTGTTACTTCCATTTCCACTGTATCTTCAAACTACTCATCAGAAAGGTGTAGGGTCCTATGAACATTCATCCCTAATTCCTCTTCACTTACTTCTTTCTCCCAAGTTCCTTTTGAAAACTCATTCCGCTCTTCATAAAATTATTGTACATCACACACCGGGGGGTCGTTTCCTATCTCACACTTTTCATTCTCTCCTCAAGTATCATTACCTTCTTCATTTTCCATCTTCTCAGGGTATAAACTCTGTACTACCCTTGGTTTCTTATTCACAGGAGATTCAACAACTAGGTATTTCTCTTTCATAAGGGATTTCTCCTTTATTGGTGACCTCTTCTACTGAGTATAAGTTATTGTGCCCACACCCAAATATTGTCCCCCTATGATTTGAACTACCCTCAAACATGATGTGATACTTTTTGGGGTCTCCTATCTTTCTCTCTTTTTTGACACTATCTTATTTCTCCCAGAGAGGTCTTCAGGGATGGAGACAACATCCTCAACATATGCACCCTTCTCAAACTTAGGCCTTAGGTTTATATACATCCTTGTTGTCATTTTTCCTGCAATAGGTATTGACACGGGTTTTAACATATGTACGTTGTGAGAGACATACTTATCTACATATGTGTGCCTTTTAGGATACGCTAATGTTTAGCACAACACGTGGTGATCCTGATCTACCTCACTTAGATAAAATCTAAGTTTCTTGGCCTCCTTTAACCTGTTAACCATACTTTGAAAATGTTGTGAAGGAAAAAGGTAGTTTACACCATGGAATTTTTATGCCATCGGTAAAATTAAATCTGCCTATGCAAAAGTACTGGTATACAAGGAACTCAACCTCACCATCCACTAAGGTTGGTTATTATTAAGGTATTATCCATTATTCCCCAAATGCATCATGCATTTGATTATACCACTTATCCAAGTGCATTTTATATGCAATAGTCATTATATCATAAGTGTTTTCTTTGAACCTCTTAGCGGGGTAAGGTTCATCTTCAGGGTACTCCCAGATGTAGCTATTCAGCCCATTAAGCACTCCAATCTCTTAAAATAAAATAGTAAGAAGGATGTTACCATACATGATTTTATCCCCATTGCATGTATAATTTATGATATCCTTTGCAATGAAGGCTGAGAGGTTGTAGATCATTCCTTCTAAAATATTACTGTAAATGTTCAACCATCTCTTGTTCACTTGCATCCATCACTCTTGTACATTCAGCTTGGTGAGGAGGTGGGTGGCCATATTCATGGTTGGGTTGGTGATCTTGATGATATCAAAATAGCTCAAGCCCTACTTATATTCATATCTCATGGTTTTTTCCTTGACAGTGTCCTTGTCACCCTAGTCATCATCCAGTGAACCTCCTGTGTAGATCAACCTAGTGTATTTGGAGATCAACTGAGCAATTAAGCACATTCTCCTTCCCGCGAAGTAAAAATAATCTTCATGCATGTGTGACATCATCCACTAGTATAACCTTTCAAGTTTTTTGAAATATGGCAACTCATAGAGTTGTTAAATTCCAGCCTTTTCCAAAGTGGTCTTCACAGAGTCATCATACATTGGTTTGTCACCCTATGTCCTTTTTCCTATAGGGAGAACTAGATCCAATGCCATATCTTTTTCAGCAGTGCTTTTCCTATAGTTATAGTCACTTATATTCATATTTTATACATGAGAGACTCGTTCCATCTCCATTAAAATGCCATCAGGGTACTGCATCTCCACATACCACTCATTAAAACTGGCTGATAGGGTTCGTTTTCCTTTTCCCTTTCCTTTTCCCTTCTTTGGTGAAGTGCTCAATCCTTTCCTTGGTGTCATTTTGTTTCATAAATCCCTTGTAAGTTCTCCCTTGCATATTACTTCAAAACTACTCGGTCCCTTTACTCCACTCCTGTAAAATTTCTTCACAACCCATGCCATAGCTCTACAAATCCTAACCTAGGAAACTCTCCTTCCAGAAGACAACACAAATATTTGTGGTAATCCACCAAATAATATCCTTTGTGTATGCCCGTGTACTCCATTCCAATTTGGTTCAAAAATCTATCTTGTTCTCCACTTTACACACATTTTTTTGCAAATTCTCATGCAAGGATGCCCTAGTTTACAAGATCTCTTTAATAAATAAATGTAAGGTAAAATTTATAACTTACCCCAACCTTTTATTTATAGCTTGTTTATTTTTCCACATCGATATATGTGTCACCTACCACCATATTTCCACATTAATTTTGGCTTTTTTAACACTATCCACCCATGTGTTGTGTTTAGCGCTTTTCCTCCATGCACCAACTTACACATAACCTCCTCAACCTCCTGGTGTGAAAAACTTCATAGACCACAAATTTCCTTACGTGTGATTTTAGCACCGAAGTACATCTTCCCCTGTGTCTTATACCAAGTTCTTGTTGTAACCTACCTCAGTTTTCTCTACACTTTTATCCATGTACATGGTTTTTATAAATATTTTGACACCAATCTTCACCCATAATTGCTTCTACTATGCACGCTCCTCTGAACCCATGCACATTTGATTTCCTCATCTAGGACACCAATCAACAATACTCCCAATGCTTTCTTCATACCACACTATTCACTGAAACTCTTCTTTACACTCTCCACCCCATACTAAATATATGTACGGTCCTCTGCACACAAAACCCATTTAAATATTAACTAGATACCAACGTGCAAGCGTAGCCAAAAAAATGAAACTAGAAGAAAAAACATATTGATGATGAAAGGAAAAACATATAAAGGAAAATGCATTAAGGGAAATCCTAAGCTAAGTGGCAAAACTACCTTATTTACAAACACACTGAAGACTTATTTATAGTATGGATTCAACCTACTCCCATTGAAATAACCAAGAAGTTGTGTTCCATCCAGGGCTTGTAGATGGCAAGTGCCGAAATCAAGTATATAAGATATAACATATGGTCCCAACCAATGCACTTTGAGTTTCCCAGGATGGTGCAGAAACTTAGAATCATATAGTAGAACCATCTGTCCCACCTCAAAATTCTTGTTCTTAATATGATGATCATGTAATTCCTTCTGTCATGATTTCTCCATGTTCTGACTTCACCTAGAAATGGCTCGACTTTCATCTAGTATAATAATTTTGTCAATGTTCTCTTCTAATTATTTCTCATTAGCTAATCCTCTTGTGCACATAATACGTATCAATGGTAACATAAATTCAATAAGAAGAACAAATTCCATGTGAAATGCAAATTGAAAATGTATGGCCTTGTTCAATCATTTATAGGTTGTTTGATATGCCCATAGCATTGAATATACTTTATCATCCCAGTCCCTCCTTCCAACATCACAAATCTTAGTTAATGTGTGGCTCAATATTTTGTTAAAGGCCTCAGTAGTCTCATTATCCTAAGGGTGATAGGGCGTAATTTTGATATGGACCACCAAAAAATCTACCAATAATATTCTAATAGTTTCATTCAAAAATTGAGTACCCCTATCACTTGTTAAACTAACCGGGAATCCATACCTGATGATTATATTCTCCCATAATAACTTAGCTGATGTAGGCACCATGAAATCCTTCATAGGCACTACTTCAGCCTATATTGTAATACAGTCTTTACAAGTGATAATATAGCATGAACATGTCATGCACATGACTAGGGAAATAGGGCCCACAAATTCAATTGCCCATTTTTCAAATGGATCTACACTAGCAATATGTCTTAATGGAATTTCATCTCTCTACCCTGGTTTACCAAGGCATTAGAAATGGTCACAACCCTTGCAATACTCTATACAATCCTTATATATCATCTCCCACTAAAGGCCTACAAATAGGATCTTGTACATGGTCGCATTGCCTACATAGTGTCCTCCTGCAATGCCACCATGAATTTCTTCCATGATTGTAGTATGCTCATGTTCTAACACACACAGTGTAAAACCTGATCTCAGCCTAGTTTTTATATTTATCTACTAATCAACATATAGGGCATGGCATGTATAGACAATTTATTATTCTCCAAATCCTTCATTCCTTTTGGCGCCACACCTTCTCTCAAGAAAACAACAATATCCTCCAAATCAGAGGGTGTGCACTAAAATCTAAACAATTGTTCTTCTGACATTGTGTCCTCAATGCTCTACATGTCCTCTCCTGAGTTGATCCATGATAGATGGTTAGGTCCCAAATTTCTCTTTCCCAATTTCATGATGACCAAAAAATAAAACTCTTGAAACAATAAGATCCACCGACATATGCACCCTTGTAAAAAAGACTTATTCACTAAGTACTTGAGTGTCATATGATCTGTATAAAAGGTAAATGGAGTAACCAACAAGTATTTTCTTAATTTTTGCATTGCATAAATCATGTACAATACTTCACGCTTCGTTGTATAATTCTTCTCATCCGAATTTAAATTTTTACTTGAAAAACACAAGGGGTGATCAACAATCCCCTCTCTAAGATGTGTTAATACTTCTCCTATTGCAATACCTGATGCATCAAAATACACATGAAATGGCTTATCCCAAGAGGGAAAGTGTGAAATGGGCATAGTATTGAGTATATTCTTCAGTGTGTCAAAATCCATTTGTTGTGCCTCTCCCCAATGAAATTTACTTTTATGTTTTCTGTAGCTATTCCAGTGGTGAGACATTTCTAGCATAGACCTTGATAAACTTCATATAATATCCCATATACCCTAAGAATCTATGCACTGCGCTTTGACTAGTAAGCTCCTCCAACCCTAAAATAATGGCAACTTTGGCAGGGTCTACCAATAAGCCTTCCTTACATATGATCTGACCTAGTAATGTGCCAAATGGGGTAGCAAAAATGCATTTATTCATGTTTAGAGAGATACTTAACTACATGTACCTCTCATTCATCAATCTCAATTTTTCACAATGATACCTTACTAATCCATACACTGTCTAGTAATCCAAGTAGACTTGTAGAAATTTTTGGATGAATTCTTGAAAGGCTTGCACCACAATGTGTGAAAATACAATAGACACATTCTTAAGCCCAAAGGGCATAACTATGTAAGTAAAACTTCCTCACTCAGTCATGAAACTAATCTTCTCCTGGTCTTCCTTCACAATTCTTACCTAATGATATCTAGAGAATCCATCTGTTAAAGAATAGATTTCTCACCCTGTGACACCTTCCAAAATCTCCTCATTAAACAAGGTTAGAAAAGTAACTATCACACATGAAGAATTTAAATCTTTGTAATAAAAAAATCCTTATCCTCCCATCCTTATTGATACTAATCACCATTGCAATCACCCATTATGATTCTTCAATTACCTCAATGATACCTGATTCTATCATCTTATCAATTTCCTCCTTAACCTTTATGAACAAATTTTGATTCATCATATAAGTTCACTTTCAAACTGAGCGCGCATCCTCCTTTAACTTAATCCTCATTTCCCCAAGAGAGTAGTGAAATCCATTTAACTCATGGTACCCACATAGGAACAAGTATTGGAAGTCACACAACAACTCAACTACTTTTTAAACCTCCTAGTCTAACCAGTAATATCCAATGGCAGCTTCCTTCGGCACTGCCTCTGTACCAATGTTAACCTTATTTTTTTCAAGGGCTCACAGTAGGCACATGGTTTCTCATCTTATTTTTTGAATACTTTTGGCATACCCTCTATATTAGAAACATCTAGAATTTTTACTTCATCATAATCTATCAAGTAGACTAACTTTCCTTTTTCCTTCTCCAAGTAGGTACACTCAAACTATATCTCCTCCATATCTCCCTCTTTTGGTTCTTCTTCTATGAAGCAAACCCCCAACTCAGGTTCCCCTAAAAAATTCAAGATTTTGTCTTCAACCATGGCACTATCTCCCAAGGTAAGGTGTTTGACTACCTACAACACCTCATTCACCGATGGCTTCAAACTTAGATACTCAAAAGTCAAGATAAAATCTACCTTTAACTCTTTTCAATTACCCATTTGATGGCACAAATTTGAATGGATATACCATACACGTGTATAACCCTACAAGGTGGAATATAAATTATGCACCCGTAGTGAAGTAGGCAAGGATTCTAGGCCTACCATCCAAGCTCTCTCACATTCTTGGACATGGAATGAGGTAGACTCCTTCCCATGAAAGTTACATATTACAGAAGGTGCATTACTCATGAAAAACCTAGCGAGAACGTGATTCTTACTTCACACCACTCTAGAAGATTGTCTTGATGGGTCGCCCACCAATGCATTGTTGTTCCAAACAAGGTATAAGTAATTATATTCCTCCTTTATTTCTTACAAGTCCACTATACCTTCATCACACATAGAAATACATCAGGGTTACCCTCCCCAGTGTAACTGGGTAACTTCCTTCCTCTAAGGAACCTAACCGAGTGCACTTTGGCAGTACGAGTCACAGTTCTCTTCAATTGTCTTCCAACCAAATCATAGGTCCTGTGCACCCAATTTTCACATGCAACACTAGTTGTATCACTCATGGACTGAGAATCTTCTCATTGAATGAATCCTTCTCCCAATGGATGGACAACCTCAAGGTCTCTTATGGTGCGCAACTAGATTTGACATAGGTCCTCTTCTCCCAAAGGCTCTACATATGGCGTAGACATCCCATCCATGAGTGGAATAATGATGCGCTCCTCTTTGTTCTCAAAACTTATGTACCCTTTGTTAAAGTGAAAGTCAACATTATTCTTATAACACCATGGGTGTCCAAGTAAGGTTGGAAAGTTATCTACCTTGGAAAGCACTAAGACTTAAAAATCTCCAGTAAACTTTTTATTATCCAATTTTTCTACCCTGGAAAAATTAGATAACTAACAAGTTTGTATTATGAGGTCCACTTGGTAAGAAATGGTAAAACACCACATTATGGTTTCAAATTTCTCTCTAATAGTCTTGTCTTAGCTCCCTAGCACTAGAAAGTGAAAAGGTCTTCAAAAGGGATTAAAAAAATTCTCAAAAAAATGTCTTGGGTGTTTGAAGAGATAACCGAGCTCACCTCATATCAGACTAAGCTACCACATGTGCATCAATATATTTTTATAAAATACCAAGTTGATTTACAGGAGATAACCGAGCAAACATTTGTGACCAATCTATTTCCATATGATGATCGGGTCATTTGTGACCAATTTGTTTACCAATAAGAAGGTGAGTTATTAAGTTATAGAGGAGAGTGAGATAAGTACAAGGAATTTCTCAATGAGAAAGCTATCAATCTCATTGCATTATTGATGAGTTATAGGATGGGAATTCCTCAAAACTAATCAATTTTGATATGAATTCAATTTTACAAAGGGAGCGAGCTCTTTAAAATGGTGAGCTTTTTTGGATGATGAGTTTGATAGAAGGAGGATTAATTATGGAAGGGTGAGTTGTTTATAGCTAAGATACTTTTGTGTCATGATGACTTAGGCCTTTGTGGGGATCAATGAGTGTGAAGGAATATAGGATGTTCAAATTGTTTAGATCTTCCCATCAAGCTAATTATGACTGTAGGAGCCAGATTTTGATCAAACCATGGAAGATGAACTGATCCGTTACAAGGATGGTGTATAAAATTTGATTGGGAATGTTGAGCTCTACACATTATTTGAAAGAAAATAGGCAGGGTGGGTCTTGTCTTGGCTCAAAAAATCATGAGTGGGAAAGGACCGAGCTAGGTCATGTGGCCACAACGGAAGAAAATGGTCTGGATAGAAAAAGGAATCTCAAGATATTTGGGCCCTAAAGACCCAAAATTTCTGATGAGAATGGAGACATAGGACATTACGGAGAATGTAAAATAATTTGGACCAAGTGGGCTAGGGAAAATCATGCTCTCAAAGGCCAAAATTGCCACATAAGTAGTAATTCAGGTGTTTCAGGTTTCATTAGTCTGAGTGTCTCAGTACTTATGGGCTCAGGGAGCCTAAATTTTTTATGTCACAATGATGTGGGTGGAGTGGGAGTCAATGGCTTGATTGGCCTAGTCAATGATGGAGGTGCAAGGATGGTAATGCCCAAATCAGGTGATGTGGGGATTAGCGGCACGACAGGCACGGGTTTTAGGTGTGACAAGTTCACCAATGGTCCAAGGAGCCCATAATACATTGGAAAAGTGTCTCAATAATTTTGGAGTAAGGGGGAGCTTCGTGGAGGTGGTAGGTGACTCGACAGTCAAAGGAGGTAACTTGGCACCAATGTGAGGAGTTAGAGCTTGCCAGGAGTAAACCGAGTTGGTGTCAAGCATGTGCCAAGGAAGTGGGTAGCCATGTAATAAATAAGATATCTCAGCACATATGTGGAAGGGTGCTCGGTTCCCAAGGTAATAGAAAACCCTTCCATGGAACATTACTCAGTCACAATAAAGAAGATATAGCCAGCTGGTCGAGCTGGCTATAAAACAATGCAAACACGTAGCCCCCTTTTTATCTAAAACATGGAGGAATCAATAATGGGGACCACAATTTTAAAATATAGAGATCATCTAAATCATAATGGAAAACTTTAAAAGGAGGGAAAATATTTCAGAATGTCTTTTCTAGCCAACTGAATTTAATTCTCAGTCCCGTGACAATGAAGCAAGCCTATGCAAACTAAAAAAAGTTGTAGTCACTCAAAAGATCATAAATTTTGCGTACCCAAATAGGATCACACAAAATTGGTCTCGTTGGAATCATGGCTCTAAGGCCAACACAAAAAAATGAAGAAATGAAGAAAGTAATGAAGTTTTGATGGTGAGTTTTAAGGAAAATGAGCCCAGTTTTGTTTGGTTTTTGAGAAGTGGTTAGAGGAGCATTCAATAGGCATGGGGAATCATTACTTCACCACTGCAAGTTATGGGACACTTTAAGATTGCTTCTACATGTAAAAAATCACCAAAAAACCTCATTTATTATGACTTATAATTCATTAAAAAGGGGATTTTAGGATTTGCATCCCCTCTCTCTCTCTCTTCCAAAATTCTATAAATTCGAGTGTTGAGCTCATTGTAGAGGAGGATAGTATAAGTACCAAAACTTTTTCATCTTGTTTTTGTGAAGCCAATGTGTTGTAGGAATTTGTATTGGACTCCATGCATGGTGAATCAAGCCTTTGTTTTGTAACATATTGGACTATTCATATCAATGAAGTAATAGATGCAAGTTTTCGTGATTCTGTTTGTGGATGTATCTTCCCTTGTTGTGTTTTTTTGAATGATTCTTTCCTCTTCAATCTCACTGCAAATATATTGTGTCTACCTTATGCTCTTGCAAGGATCCATTATTATTGTGTATTTATGAATTTTTTTTGTAAGTGTTGTTGTTAGACTATGGGGAACTATTATCACCCTCTCTAATCTACATTTTTCATCTATTTTCACACATTGGGGATTGTTCTCAAACCCTTCTTTCAATGCATCACCTATGTAGTGTGATTTATGTTATGATATCTCACTTTCCTTGGTCCCTTGGAAGTGATAGGTCAGGAGTAGTTATTCATTTTCTTTCAGTAAAGACAGTTTGCACTAGATTAGGAAGAAGAACTAGCTTTCTTTAGAGGTCTATCTATAGTAGCAAGTCCCAAACTTGGAGATAGTACCCATGTTACTCATTCATACTTTGAGGTCAAGAACACACACTTATGCAAATTAGAGGGTGTTGTGATTCATTGATAATAGTTTTGGCATGCCTGGTGGGACGAACAAAAGTCAAAATTTTATCTTTCAAGGGTGTTCTTTTGTAGAGTTGAATTGAAGATCATTTACAGGTGTGTAGTTCAATCATTTGCAAAAAACTCCATTTGAACATGTTAGTTTATTCTTGTTGAAATTTCATCTTTTGGAAGCACTCACAAACATATCTAGTGACTCCATTTAGTCAATAACCCAATCTCTAAAGTTACATACCTTGCTTCCATCCATTTCCATCTATTTTCCTTCCATCTCTTTCATTTTCTTCCACCCTATGAAGTTGTGCAATCATGGATTCATTCCCATAGTGGAATTCACATTTTCAACAGTGCAATCAACCTCCAATGAACTTCACAACTCATCCAGATCAGCATTATGATCAGATTCAGAATAATTATGCTTACCCATATGAACAATGCCAAAACCATTTTTTCTATGGAGCTTATCAAGAGCAAGGGTGTGCATATGATGAAAACAATTATATGGAGAATGCTGATTTTTTGGAGAATGTTCGAAGAACGGAGGCTAACATGGTTTGGTCTAGGGATACAAAACATATGAAATCTTATAGAATTGGTTGCAGGGAACCTTGTCCATGGGAAGGCCCTTTTCCAACACACTATAGCCCACAACAGAAGCTTGAATTCATGGTTGAGATGTTTCCCCAATGTACAAATTAGACTTAGGATATTTAAGCATTCAAGTGAAGTGTAAGAAAACCTTTTCAATGGGTAGGTCAATCACTAGCTCCTTGTCCTTCATTTTCTCCCTCCCAAGATTTATCATTTCTGCATTGTCGTGATTCAAGCTCGTTGCCTGCTACCTTGGGTGTTGAATTCCCTTCTCCATCCTCTAGTCTCCCATCTCACCTCAATTCTTCCACTCTTTTCCCTTCCAAACATTCATCCCCTCCATAGAAACAGGAAGTTCTACTTCCTCTACCACCACAAATAATTGCAACATCAGTTGTATCCCAACCCAAACCTCCTCTTGAAGTATCAAGTTTATCTTGGGAAGAAAATAATAAAAAAATCATCCAAGGGAAAAAATTAGAATATTCCACTCAACAATAAATGATATAATAATTGAAGAGATGGGCTCTTGAGTTCGGTATTAAAAATATTCCCTTGATGGGGAAGCCAAAATAGGAGGCCAAAGTTTAAGAGCAACTCGTGGTTTAGTCTTATTTTGTAGTAGCTATAGAGAAATAAGAGAAAGAGGCCAATAAAGAGAATATGACACAAAATTTGAGAATTTTGGCTCTAATATTTGGAACCAATAAAATTCCCATGATGGTGAAACCTTTATGTGAAATCAAAATTGGGGAACAAGCAATCAAGGCTGATTTTGAAGCCAATGTTACAAAAACAGGACAAGAAGAAGATGTTGATGATCAGTAATCAATTTTCTTAGAGTGTAGTGTCCATGATGGCACTCTATTTGAAAGGAATGCTGATATAATTCAAGCTACAAAATAAAAGGAAGGAAAGGAACAATCAACTCCAAATCACATTGAAAAGGAACATCTAGAAGAAACCAAATCAGACTTAGGGCTACTTGATGGAGAAAGAATCATTTTTTTTTTTTCATTTAAAGAGCCTAACTTGATAAACGATTACATGGTGAAAGAGATCTACCATGAAGAAATTGCTGCCCAAAACAGTCCTCTAGAACATTATTCTAAAGAATTTGATCTGTTAAACTTCATACTGGAGGATGAGGCTATTAAAGAACAATTTGGTATTCAAGCAACATTAGAGGAATTCTTGGGTCATCAACAAGTTGCATGTTATTGTATTGATGTACATGTAACCTCATTAGATGTTGCAACTAAAAATGATGAGCTACATTTTGATAAAGAGTTCCATGTTGAAAAGGAAGAGGGAAAAAAATATGGATCTATCATATCTCCCATGCCATTCACTCAAGAGGAACATGAGTCGTATGTAGATGCACAAAAACAAGATTATCAAGTTGCAGACAATCCCATTCCTCGAGAAGGTCTACAAGAAGACTCCATGTTTGGAGTTAAGTTTTAGAGAAGTAGGAAAATTCAATGGGCCAAACCATGCCCTATCAGGTACTTGGCTTCATTAGATCTGAGGGAGAAGTGAAAACCCATTATGCTTGTTTTTGAGCATGAATAATAAATTCAATATGCTAAGGATCAACAACAACACATCTTGGAACTAATTGAGAAGCAACCGAAAGAGGTATATGTCTTGTTTCTTGTTCATTCCTTTATGAATAGAGGAGTGGAAAATCAGCTCCCATCAAGCTCTGTACTCCTAATCTACATTGATTCTAGTGCCAAATCATCTGCATGGTTGCTAATTGTAAAAGAGGGGAGCTAATTATCTTCACCAGTTGTGAGTTTTGTTTAAAGTCACCCATCTCTCTTGTTAGAGTAGGGTAGGAGTAGGTTTGTTTTCAGCAAAATTAGTGTTTATGAACACTCTGCACATTTCCAATTAGGGCATGTATGATTTGTAATTTTTTATATATTTTTTTTGAATTTTTTCCATATTAGACATTCCATCTTAGAGCAGATTCCTTGGTCAAAAAATTTAGAGATTTGGGACAGCTATAAGGTTTTAATCGAGAATTCCCAAGCAATCATATTTAAGAGAAGACCAAGACAATTTTTCAGTTTGTCTCTATCTTGAGAAGTTTTAATGGAAGAATTAGATGGTTATATAAATTCCCAAACTCATTTAAAGCTACACAAATAAATTTAGGTAGCCCTAGATCAGTTTGAGTAGGTTTGATGGATGTTCCATTTCAGGCTAAGTCCATTCAGTTCTTCATACGACTCAGGGGTATGATTTTCAATATGTTTTTTTTTATCATTTTTTCAAATTTTTGGGATCGAATCCATGCCCAATGGATTTCACAAAGGCTAATTTTCAAATTTAGCAATCAAATTACCCCTAAAGGTCACCAAACTGTTATCCCGAATTAAACCCAAGGGATTAATTTGGATAACTCATTTAAATGGGATTAGTCATGTAAACAAGCCGAATGATTTTTAGAAAACCATGAAAAGAAAAGATAGTCAAGGAAATTCAAAAGTATTCCAATAGTTTCCCATTTAAATTTTTGAAAATTTCCATAGACATTCAAAAGGCCATAAAATTTAATTGCATGCATTTGGTATCCTTTAGAATTAACCACTTGGGATGAGTAGGATCGAATAAATATTTCAGGTTCGAGTGAGGTTTGAATGGCTAGCGGGGTGATGAGGATAGGATTACACAAATAGAATGCACCACGTGGAAGAAGATCAAAGGTTGATAGTGAACATGTGTCACCATTCCGGTGCATGGTGAGTAGATGGGCTTTGTAGATGTCAGGGGCCCATAATCAACCAGAAGGGATAAAAAGCATTAGACCATGGTGGGAGAGCACGGGTCAATGATCAAGAAGGAGGACATGTAGCACAAAGTAAAAGGCTGACACATGGTGAAGTTAGAGGAAATGGTACATTAGCACAGGTGATCCCTAGGGCTAATATATGCCTTGTGTCATCTTCTTGTACATCCCATCCATGAAAAATTCAAATCACCATAACTTCCTCCTTAGAGATCCAAATCACACACACTTGGTACCATTGGAAATATCTCCTTGATCCCTTCAAATTGAAATTATCATATTTGGTACTTGATGGCATTTAGTGGGTGAAATAGTGAAAAGATAAATCATACATTTAAATGAAATTGTAGATGGCCTAACCACCTGAATTTATGAAGTGTGTGCTATTTTCCTTCCTCTTTAGGGAAATTATCATCAATGAATATTTTTACAAAGGTACCATGCTTGGTTTTATGTTGATTTTTGGTTGTTATACAAGAAAACCCATTCCTTCTCTATTTTTCCATCTTCCCTCTCTCCATTCTTCTATATATTGTAAATTCTAATCATTTTTAAAGGATGAATATTCTATAATGTAAATGAACCATGTCAAAGTTGTTTCCTAAGTAGTTACGATTTGTTAACCTCAAATCTGGACTTTGCAGATGTTTTTTTCCTTCTTCTCGAGTTGTAATGGTATGTGCATACTTTTATTGCAATAAGTCATGTTTTGTGGTGTTTTCTCAACCTCGGCTTATGTTTTATTTCCAATATTACCTCTCGATTCTTGTTGTATTGTTGTGCATGTTTTCATCCTTGCATACTCCATTTTTGTTGTGTTTCATGTGAGAACGAATGCGAAATTCATTTTTGGGTCCATGTCACTTATGTTGCAAATTGAGCAACAAGGGCAGAAGCCTGATAAATTATATTAAACTCAATCAACCAAGTACAATAGTGCAAGATACAATATTTACTCATATTGGATAGCCTGGATATAAACAAATGAGTTGTAACAATGCAAAAACCAATTTAAAATACAGTAGCTTCCAAATTACATCGAGGAAGCACAAATGAATAATAACAATAATATTGTTAAAAAATATAACAACACCCGTATTGTTTGAATACAAACAATAATATGGTTTATAATTAAGTATAACCATATAAACAATAAATACATTAATTAATATGCAATGCATAATTAATATAGGTAAATAATAATATCGTCACCCCCCCCCTTAATTGTGCATTGTCTCAAGGGATGAGGAGAGGAACTCTGTGAACAACTCAAACTTGTCACGTGTAAGTGACTTTGTGAAGATATATGCTTGTTGTTCAGCTGTTGGAAAAAAATGAAGCTGGATGTTGTGCTTCAACACTTGCTCGCATATAAAATGAACTTGTACCTCGATGTGATTTTTTCTTTCATGAAACATTGGATTGTGAACAATTTTGAGAACACCTTTATTGTCAACATAGATGGTGGTCGGTTTGTCATGTGGTATTCCAATTCCTTCTAGTATGTGACATAGCCAAATCGCTTCACAGACAACTTCTCTTGTAGAATGATACTCATATTTTTTGGAAGAACAAGAAACAAAGTGTTGTTTCTTGAATCCCCATGATATTGGTCCAAATCCAATAAAAAATACAAATCCTAAATTGGATTTTCTATCATCAATGTTTCCTGTAGGATCTGAATCCAAATATCCAATCAAGAAGAAGTTGTCATTCTTCTTATATTCTAGACCAAGATCCACTGATCCTTTGAGATATCTCAAGATATGCGCCTTACTTCTTTCCAATGAAAAACTTTGGGTTCTTGGATGAACCTGGATAGATAGCTTACTACAAAGTTGATATATGGTGTAGTGTAGGTAAGGTAAATGAGACTCCCAATCAACTACTGATAGAGAGTGGTAATTACCTCAGGAGATGGATCTGAATGAGATAACTACAATATGTTCTCCATATGTGTAGTAATTTGTGTGCAATCCTATCATCCTAAATTTATCTTTGAGTGTTTTCTTGGTATATTTCATCTAAGAAACAAATATGTGATTCTCTTTCTGCCATACTTCTAATCTAAGACAATAATGCATCGGCCCAAGATAGGCCATGTCAAATGATCGATTAAGATCTTTCTTCATTGCATCGATCATCCTCACTGAACTACCAGTGATGACTAAATGTTCGACATAGACAAAAATAATCACAATCTCCCCCCTTTTATTTTTGAGGTAGAGATTGGGATTGTATGGATTTCTAACAAATCCATGTTGTACAAGATGCTCATCAATTTTGATGTACCATGCCCAGGGTGTTTGTTTGAGACCATATAGATATTTCCCGAGTCTATAATACCTTTGCTTCTTGACCAGGTATAACATATCCCTTAGGTTGAGTCATGTAGACTTATTCTTGTAAATATTCATTCAAGAAGGCACTTTTAACATCCATCTAATGGACTTTCCAACCAAACTATGCAGCTAGAGAAAAGATCATCCTGATCGTCTTGATCTTAGTTGTGGGAGCAAATGTCTCCTCATATTCAATCCATTCTTTTTTTGCATACCCCTTTGCTACAAGTCTCACTTTATACTTTTCCACAGTCTCATATGCTTTGTTCTTTATTATAAATATCCATCTTCATCTAATGGGTTTCTTCCCTGGTGGAAGCATCGAAAAGTTGCCAAGTGTTGTTTCTCATCACTGATTGATATTCAGAATCCATGACATCTTTCCAAGATTTTGACTATAGGGCTTCTTGGACTGTAGAGGGTCTCATCAGATTCAATTACTCTACTCATCAATAGCAAAGTTAACTTCTTCTCTTTCTTTACTGCATGAGTCCATGTGATCCAAGGGATAGATGTATCTGGTGGAGCATCCATTCTTACATCTAGTAATGTGCTAGTACACCACTTGGGCATACGCTAAACTATTTCCTGTGGGTTGTGGGTTCTATATGATAAATACCATCATCCCCATCGTCACTTTCATCATTCTGTGGGAACATCAAATTTAATGTTTCACAGATGGTGAGAAATCTACATCTTGGTGAGTCTGGAGAAGGAGTCTCTACTTCCTTCTTCTCAAAAAACTCAACATCTTTGTTGGTGTAGACTTTTCTAGTATTCAGGATCCATCAATCTATACCCAAGAGTCTCTTCACTGTACCCAATGACGATGAGTTTATGTGACATCATATCTAATTTATTTATATTCTGTCTTGGGTATGTGCATACTTGCTTTGCACTGGAATACTCTAAGGTGTGCAATAGAGTGGTTTTCATCTTTGACCATGCTTCTTGTGGTATTACTCCTTCAAGAGAAACTATGGGCACTATGTTCAAGAAATAAACAATGACGTCTTTGCTACTTCTTCCCACAATGTCTTTGCAAGCCTAGAATCATCAATCATGCATCGCACCATTTCCATGATAGTACGATTTTTTCTCTCAGACAACACCATTTTTTTGCAGTGTTTGTTGAAGAGGCATTTGTTGAATGAATCCCGTGAGTTTGTAGGTAGTCTTTGAAGCTCACCACTGGTGAATTCCCCCCCTTGATCTGAGTGGAGAGTTCTGATATGATGACAAATTTCATTCTCAACTGCTACTTTAAACTTTTTGAATGTTTCAAAAGCTTCACTTTTCTTGTAAAGAAAAAAAATCCACATTTTCCTTGAATAGTCATTAACAAAAAGCTTGACGTACTAAAATATAGAATGACTCAATTACATCGGAACCGCAAAGATCGGTATGAACTGAGATCAATCTTACCATGAGATCTTGATATGTACTCTTCTGAGAATGATGCTCTGTGTTGTTTCCCTGCTAAGAGCAGTGAGGACACTTGTCTGTATCCTTCTGATAGAGATGGTAGCACATATACCATATTACACTGGTGAAGTGTCTCGAGATACTTGAAACTTACGTGACCAAGTCTCCGATGCCACAACTGTGCTGAGGTGGAGTTCTTAGCCACAAGTGATTGATTATCTCTGTGAAAAAAATCAATTTGGAACATGCATCCCACATTGGAGGGTTTTGTAACTATTTTTGAGCCTCTTGATTTATCTCGAATCAAACATGTTTTCTTGCCAAAATGACTATCAAAGTCAATTTTTAGGTTGTGATCAAGGAGTTGACTAACTGAAAGTCAAACTAATTGTTCAACCCCTGGACATATAAGGCATTTGATAGTCTGCAGTTGCATGAACCAAGGGGTAGAGAAATGTTCCTAATCCCCTAAACTGTATATGAAGAATCATCTCCCATACGAAACATGATTTTTTGATGGCTGTTTCCCTCATTTGAAATAAACCAGTCTCTGTGGCCGGTCATGTTTCGAGTGGCTCTTGAATCAACATACTATACATCACTAGATGACATGGATGGTTCACTTGATTGAGTAGTATAACAATTAGTCTTCATTGTCTGACTCTTCTTGTTGCTCAACAATATTTCCTTGCTGATGGGGTCTTCTTTTCTAATTCCCCTTTTGTTTACCCTTGACTGTATAGTTAGAATGTCCCTTTTGAGCTTGTTGTGGAGGTCTATAGTTTCTTGATGAACCTTTCTTGTAAGTATTGTACCAATAATATTTTAGGTCATGTCCTCTTTTACAGATTGGACATTGCTTCTTATGTTGTCTATCCCCTATGATACTAGATTCTGGTGTTGGGAATTTTGACAGGAATTAAGTTTTCCTTTATCTTTTCCTTTCCATTTTTTGATGTGAAGAAAGTTCCTTGCTCTTCTTGTTCATCCTTATTGTGCATTGCTTCCTCTTGTTGCATTAGGTTTACTAATTTGTCAAAACTAACTGTCGTATCTGAAAATTTTAGTGTTGTTACAAAAATATGGTATGAAGAAGGGAGTGCTCTTAGAACAATGGGAATGAGAGAATCATCATAGAATGCTTCTCCCAAGGCTAGAAGTGAAGCCCTCAACTCTATAACTCTTCCTAAGAAAGCTTCGATCTTCTCATTCTACTTAAACTTTAATGTATGTAACTGAATTTGCAAATTGAGTATAACATTATTGATTCTTGGCCTTGTACACTGTGCTGCAATTTATTCCATGCTTCTTTAGCTGTTGTGGCATCTCGAATGTGGGGTTGCACATTGTCAGGAGACTCCAAAAAAGATGATGAGTTTTTTTTTTTTTATCTTCTTTATCAAATTGCCTCTACTATGCATTGTATCAGTTGTTGATCTGGTCTAGAGTATGAGTCACAACAGGCCATATTTCATCAAACTCAAGCTGTGTCTTGATTTTTTTCTTCCATGTAACATAGTTATTTTCCTATGAGTAGTTGTGAATCAAGAAGAAATTTTTTGGGAGCATTGGTGCCCATTTTGTAGAAAACACTGATATGGTTTGGCTCTTATCACTCTAGGTATAAGGTCTCCAAATCTATATACCGTCATTCCAATATATCAAACCTTTTTATATACGTGCCCTTCTGATATACTCGGTGGTACGTGGAAGAAGCTCGCCCTTTCTAAATACCCGGTAGTACGTCAAAGAGGCGTTAACGTATAATGTGAAAGAATTCAATACATGGTACCAAGACATAGTACTGAAAGGGATCTGTGTGATTATTGACACCAACTCAAAGAAATATCCTCATACACATGCGTAACTTTGCTATATACTTGGATAATTTCTCAGTTCAGATTTAATTCGTGCAATCATTCATAGACATGGATGGGATGGCTCATAGTGTGTCCATTGTGACCTTATTACTCCCCATCAATTTAAAGGGTCAATGCCAAGACAACGTTTTTGTAGCTATATTAGGCATTAAGTGTCAGTAGTATTCATGATGGGTTTATCCGTAAGTGCTTCCCAGGGGCACTGTATATACTAAATGCTACGAATGATATCTAGGATCTTATGAGTGTTTGTAGAACTAGTTTTATATTATTTTTTATTACAACGTTTCTGCCAGTTTCTAATAAGTTACAATATGTGTCGGTTGACTATGGCAACCTGCAAATTATTACAATATATTGCAGCATGTAATTACATTCAAAAAATTATAAAAAATTGAATTGCAGGAAAGTAATTTTTTTTGTTTTGTGGGCCCTAGTGGCCTACAGATCCCAATACAAGCCAAAATGTCTGGAAACCATGTAAAAAGGAGGCACAAGATGAAGTTTTTTGGATGGTCTTCCTTTTTCAAATGTGTTCCCGAAATATAAAAATAGGCTTAATGGAGAAAAAAAATTACCCTAAATTTATGGATTTTCTCGCTAAATATTTAGTGCCCTGTTTAGTTATAACTAACATGGTTAGTGAAGGTTTTTTCCTACCAAATCTACCTCCAACTATGGAGGTTTTTCTAAATTTTTCTCTAAATTTTAAAAATAAAAAAACTTGTGTTTTTTGTGTGATTCGAACCATGCACCTCCCACTTTCTAATTCACTTCCTCTTAACCACTTAGGCTCTATGAGCGATTAGTGTAATGAAATATGAGAAATTTATATGTAAAGAAATAGGAAAGTCGAACTATGCTAATGCAAGCAAGATCTTTGCATGCTCAATCCTTGTGGCTGAGATGGAGCGCCAGGTGGATTATAAGTTTGGAGGAGGGTGATCTAGTGTTATCTGTGTGTATTTATTGGATCAAAAACACCAACGCATGTGATTGAACACCTTGATTTTGTTATTAGTCTCCTTGCATTATTTGATTCATCCACCGTATTGTTTTGCTTTAGCCACTTCTTCCACTGCTATTTTCTTGTTTCTATAGGTTCGATGGGAGCATTTCTACACCGATTTGATGTGAATGTAGGTAGTGTGGATATTGAAGCAAATGTTTTGCTATTTTAAAACCGTTTATTGTTGTTTGTACATAATTTTTGGTGTGGGCTTAAATGGGGCTCGACAAGGAGTTTGTACAGTGGCTCGGCATAGAGCAATCTCCATTTCCAATGATCACTCGATTTGAAAATATCAGTGCTACATGATTCTTAGGTGATACAGATCGTGTGAGTCGGTGTAGGGTCCGTATGGAGGACATTTCAATGTAAAGCAATGTTTGGCTTGATCTCACCAATGAAAGTACCCATCAAAAAAATCTCAATCCCTGTGGAAAAAAACAACTTACATCAAATTTTGTAAGTAGCTAGATGGACAACTCTGTATGCGCACGATGGAAAACTCAGTTGAATAAGAGCTTACCTCAGTGATAGAAAGTACAATGGAACCCAACTTCTCGAGATTTAGCAGACTACTGAATGTAGCAGTAACCATAAAAGTCCTCTAATATTAGAGGTAAAACACCTGCTAGGGATAAAAATATATATTTTATATTTTTTTTAATCTGATTGCTATAAACCAGAAAAATGCTCCAAAAGCAAATTTTCCTAGTGCACAAAGAGAACTCAGGAAAAAAAAATTTGCTTTCTGTTTACCTGGAGAATGCACAGGAGGTTGTGGGATACTGCAGGGAGGTCTACGAAGCTGTACAGGAGGAAACACTGGCTCTCCGATGAAGAATATTTTCTTCTCCACGAATTCTCCTTCCACTACAACCTTCTCCAACCTTGCTAGGAGCTTCAATTCACTTTGGTACAAAATGTAAATAGAGCATCAGGGGCAGAAGCCTGATAATTGTATTAAACTCAATCAACCATTTACAATAGTGCAGGCTACAATATTTATACATATTGGATAGCCGGGATACAACCAAAAGAGGAGTTTTAACAATGCAACAACCAAATTAAAATACATTAGTTTCCAAATCACATATGGGAAAGCAAAAATGAACAATAACAATAATATTGTTAAAACTATATAACAACATCCGTATTGTTTGAGTACAAAAATAAATATGGTTTATAACCATATAACAACATTATTTAATTAATAAAATTAATTAAATAATTAATTTATATAATGCATAATTAATTAACCTAACATAATGATGTAGGTGGAATAGGGGTCAATGGCATGATTGGACCAGTAAACGGTGGATGTGTGGGGATGCTAATGCCTAAATTGGGTAATGCGGGGTTTGGTAGCACTACAGGCATGAGTTCAAGTGTGGTGAGTTCCCTGATGGGACAAGGATCCCACCTACATTGGAAAAGTGGCTTGTGTCTTGTGGAGTAAGGGGTAATTACATGGAGGTGGTAGGTGGCTCGGTAGTCAAAGGAGGTAACTTGGTGCTAATGTGGGATGGAGTTAGAGCTCACCAGGAGAAAACCAAGTTGGCGTCGAGTACGTGGAAAGGAATTCATTAGGACTACAATAAAGAAGAAATCTTAGTTCATATGTGTAAGGGTGCTTGGAACCCAAGGCAATAGAAAATCATATCATGCAACATTATTTGGTCATAATAAAGAAGATATAGCCAACTGGCTAAGCTGGCTATAAAACAATGCAAACACATACCCCCCCTTTTAATCCAAAATGTGGAGGAATCAATGATGGGGCCCATAATTGTAAAATACAGAGATCATATAAATCATAATGCAAAACTTTAAAAGGAGGGAAAATATTTCAAAATATCCAACTGAATTTAATTTTTAGTCTCATGACAATGAAGCAAGCCTGTGTAAACAAAAAATAGCTATAGTCACTCAAACGATCATAACGTTTATGTACCCAAATGGAATCATACAAAATTGGTCTTGTTGGAATCATGACTCTAAGACCGATGTAAAAAACCCAAGAAATGAATAAATTGATGAAGTTTTGATACTGATTTTTAATGACAATGAGCCAAGTTCAGTTTGGTTATTGATAAGTGGTTGGAGGAGCATTCAATAGGCATGAGGAATCATTCTTTCACTAGTGCAAGTTATGGGATACTTTGATATTACTTCTGAATGTCCAAAATCACCAGCCACCCTCATTTATTATGACTTGAATTTTTTTTATAAGTGTCTTTCAAGATTTACATTCCCTCTCTCTCTCTCTTCTAAAATTCTATAAATTGGAGTGTTGAGCTCATTGTAGAGGAGGATAGTTTCAGTAGAAAAACTCTATCATCTTGGTTTTGTGAAGATAATGTGCTACAGGTCTTTGTATTGGACTCCTTGTATGTTGATCCAAGCCTTTATTTTGTAACAGATTGGACTTTGCATATCAATGAAGCAATAGGTGCATGTTTGTGGATGTATCTTCCCTTGTTGTGTGTGTTTGCATTCTTATTTCCTCTTCAATCTCGTTGTAAATATATTGTGTCTACCTTATTCTCTTTTAAGGATCCATTATTATTGTGTATGCATGAAAATTTTGTTTTAAGTGTTGTTGTTAGACTGTGGGTAACTATTATCACCCTTTCTAATATGCATTTTTCTTCCATTTTCACACATTGGGGATTGTTCGCATACCCTTCTTTCTGTGCATCACTTCTATAATGTATATTTTTTTATGCTCTCTCTCTTTCTCTAGTCCCTTAGAAGTGATAGGTTAGAAGTAGTTAGTCATTTTATTTCAGTAGAGTGAGTTTACACTAGATTAGGAAGAAGATCCAAATTTATTTGGAGGTCTATCTCAAGTAGCAAGTCCTACACTTGGAGATAGTATCCATGTTACCCCATCACACCATGAGCTCAAAAACACATACCTATGCAAATCAAAGGGTTTTGTGATTTGGTGATAACACTTTTCCCCCTGAATGGTTATGGATGCATCCTTCAACACTCCAATGGGCATAGCCTTTGTCCTATTCGCCATAGAAAGAACATTTGAAGATGGTTGTAATGGGGACCTCCCCATCTAATTCCATGTATCCAAAGTGATAAAATTTACCTCTATTCCTATGTCAATCAAAAAAATTATTGATAGCCATCCATACACAACTGCATTCAATGTGATTTATTTTTCATAATCAATACTGTGAGGGGGTAGATTAGCATGTAAGACTTGCCTCTAGCACTCACCTCTAGCATATGGTACTTTTTCTCTTAGAAAATCTCCTAATAGAGGGATAATATTCTCCTGGTGCAACATCTTGCACACTTCTCTAACCTTATCCCTATCCTTCTGAGGGATCTCAACATTCTTTTCCTGTTCCAACTTCCATGATTTCTCCTTCAAACTTTGAATCTCCCCTTGTAGTTTTCTAATCACCTCCATGGTTTCTTGGTAAACCTCCTTTTGATGCCTTGAATTAGAATACTTTCCATGTAATAATTACTCTAATGTAATGAGAGGCCTTTTCTTTTGTTCTTCCCTAGAGCACACGACTTCTACCCGTGTAGTTATTAAGAAAGGTTCCAACTCAGGGTTATGCACTACCCTAGGCATCTATTATGGATAAAATTTCTTCACACTCACCATCCCTGCACCCTTTTCATTCCTTTGGTTCTAGATCATGTGATCATATAACTCAGGGAACTCCTCATACTTATGCTTCTTCTTTCACCATGAACACTATAGAAAATATGGACATTTACACTTGTAGTGTTCAATAGGTCCTTAATTGTAACAAGTTCTATAGGGAAATTCACTCCTACCTCCTTGACCATAACAACCTCAGAATCCTCCACGAAAACCTCTTCCTTAACTACCTCCATCTCAGTGCCCTTCATATTTATGGCATTCATTCTTATAATTGTTTCCAATACTGGTCTAGCACACACCAATATCAATGGCATCATGGATTTGGTCTATCTATTGGTAATCCTTTGTAGCATGCATTTTAAGTGAGAAAATATTATAATAAGAAGACACATTCTTGTGGATCACACACTACAACAATGTGCATCTACTTGAATCATGATCTTCGTGACACATTTCATAATCCAATGACATTACACACACTGAATTTTATTGGCAACTATCCTTTGTGTGCCCTTCTGCCTCACAATCTATGCACCATAGTCTACTGCGAGTCTCATGATTTGAGTTCGCAGACATTATTTCTAGATGCTTTGTCATGGAAAATATCCATGCTTATAAAAATGGACTTACACCAATATTAATGCTTCCAATGGCATCATCACCCAGAGCAGCCTGCAAGGCATTATGTGGATCCGTGAAAGTATTATGTGAAAGCACTTGTCTGAAAAGTGTTATCAAGCCACCTACAAACCACTGAGCATGTTTATATTGATGTATATCATAAGATAACTTTGAAAAGATATTATTAAAGTGTGTATCATACTCTTGAACACTCTTTACCATACCTTGTTGAATCTCCTTCAACACGATGATGCTCTATTTCTCAAACTCAAGAATGTGAAATTATACCAAGAAGTCATCACACAACTTAGTATAATCCACCACCGTCTGATGTGGGTCATATTTCTAGTACCAGCTATGCACATTCCCTTGTAATGTAGTTGCAAAATGACTTACCTTCCACTTTGGGGAAGTGATAGCTTTAGCGTGCAATAGCAATTCACACTTGTGTGCATGCTCCAGAGTATCTTCAACACCCTTGTAACCATGTAAATGTAGAGACATCTCATAAAACACTTACTCATGGTGTTGTGGCCCTTTCCCACTAGATCTAGGACCTTGATTCCCTCCTGTGTTGGCTCCACCACCAGATCCACTAGATCCTCCTCTCATTATAGGTACGGGGTCTGACAAATATGCACTTTGTGTATCCACTATTGCGCTAAACTGTGCGTAGATAATTTACAATGTTTATCCACTTTCAGATGCAATACCCAAACTCTATATACCCACACCTTTCCCAAATGAGGTGCCAACCAAAATGCCTCCAAACATAGGAAATGTAATTTCTTCCATAGATGGACTAAATGAAAAATTATATCTACCAGGTATTGCTCAACTACCAATACGAACACCAATCGGGTTAACAACACTTATATCAGGAATTAGAAAACTAAGTGCTAGGTCCTAGTCACCAGGTGGGATAATATTTGTGCCTACAGCTCTTCTCCTTTCTTTATATGACAAGATCTCTCTAGAATCCAAGGGGGTTTCACTCCTACCCTTGTCAAGATGGGGTAGCATAGATTTCTCAAGTTCCACGTTATCTGCATGAACCTCAAATCTTTTCCGTAACATTTTCCTCCATAATTCCATCACTCATGCAACTTCACATTATCTTTCCAAATCCATCTCTCGTGCTTACTTGAGCTACCTCTCTTCTTTATCTAATTCCACCTTAGGGTCTACCATCTTCCACCACACCCCGTGCCTAGTGGGAAGTTACCCAGCCATAGGAAATGCATCCATACTCAAAGTGATGATTAGGATCTTGATGGCTAATAGTATAACATGCAAGAATGATACTCTTAGCTCCCATAAGAACTCAAACTCAACATTCTCCAAGCAATAATATGTAGAAATTGTGTATTTCAAGGTATAGCTAGTTAACACTCCACTCCACCACTTATCAACAACATGATTCCAAGTCATATCAACATCATACAACCTCTGATACTCTTATTGGGTCCAAAAATGAGGTCTATAATACAAATTATTCCTTGATGCATATGTTGACAACCATTCATAAAAATCTACTGGGAAATAGAAAAATAATGTCTCATAGATCTCATGATACAGGTGCTCCTCTACCCATTTATGTCCATCAAACTCATTTCCATTATTAAATTGCTAAGAAAACTCATCCTATGTGTTCTTAAGCCATGTCTAGATGCTATCCAAGGTCAAGCATTCTATCATCACACACCACTCTTACAACATCATACCATTCTTAAAATAGCTTCAAAAGAGGTCCTGGTAACAGAACCAAAATTTAGTCTCATTTCCATACTCTGTTTAAACCCCAAGTGTGTCGGTCTATCACCCAACATAAGCTGGGAGCTCACCTGAGGTGTGCAAGGGCGTTGAACCACTCATTTATGTGAGATTTGTAAGAATTTCCACCATTAATGGAGGAATGTTTGTATAAATATTAATGCACACATTCATTCTAGCATAGAATTAAATACACTAGATCTTAAACAAATAAGAATCATAATGTGAAAGTAAACACTCTAAAAACATAAAGAGATCATATCTAAACCATGAGAAAATGAAGAGCAATATGGTTTTAACCCATAAGCACATATATTCATAACAATCCATGATATTCATTGATTCACAGCTATTTATAATAGTTAGATTACATCAATAGGGTCATAGTAGACCAGATATATCAAGATAATAGCATCCTACATCAAGAAACCCTATATTACCCCACTAGAACCATTAATTAATCCCTTTCTATAGAAATGCACCACACATATGCACCCACACTCGACCTCCTTTCCTAGATCCAGATGCCTCCCTAAATAGGATAGGAGCTTGCCTAATCATCATTCCAGAAGCAATTTGACATGTCAAATGTCATCATATCCTATTATACTCGAGTTTCCAAGCCATGCAGATGCTAGCTAGCCATAAAAAACTTAACTTTACATCCTATAACCATAATGATTCCCTAGAATATTATTTTCTTGAGCTTCAAGTCTCCATGTAACAACCTTGTCATCATTACACTTATCTACAACTTCATGTGTTTTGCTTATGATACCATTTAATTGAAATGTGCCTAAGTCCTTAAACCCTTAAACAATTTCTTGATCCTGCACACAAACCCAAATCTCCTCACATGTGTTCACTTACACACTTTTCTCCATAGTTCCTTCCAAGCACACTCATCCTCTGCTTTAGGACTTATTCATTTTTTGGGCTTAACACATGACTTGTAGTAAGGTCTTCATAGATCATTTGTTCATTTTCCTATTGTAATTTGGTAGTATCATTGTAAAAATATCCATAAGGCTAGAAATGTTGAAAAGGAAATGTTTCTTAATTACACTCATATCACCTTCAAGGAAGGGTTGATTTTTTATTATAGAAATATTGCCAAGAAGTCAATATCATTGAGCTATGCACATTTTCCACTGTACAAGGATTTCTAGGCTGATTACAGGTATGAGTTTGAGATAATATGAAGGGATTACATTTGGTTGATAGTACAATAGATTCTAGAATTTGGGCTGGAAAATATTCCTAAAAAGCTCTTAGATGATGGATAAGTAACTTCTGGCACCTATTATGATGAAGGAGGTTATAATTCTCCCTTCCATTCACTCACATATCTAATTCAATCATGGAAAAGACATCAAAGGTGTTGCTTTATACTTTTGAATGGTTTCTCAGTCAAAGTTATTGTGTTGAAGAATCAATAATGAATGATATCAATCAGATATGTACCAAGAAGAAGGAAGGCACCAGTAAACTATCTGAGAGAAAATAAGTTCCAGGGGATATTATGGAGTGGCTACAAAATTGAATCCAATTAAGAAGGTGAGAACAAATAATCCATTAATTTTAGGATTCACTCGAGAACATACTTCTAGTTATTGACATCTTCATCAGTTGCTACTCCTACTATTCAATATCTTCCTACAAAAGGAGAAAGTGTGTTTCCATCACTCAAGCCATCTTCATTCATATTTCCTTTAGATTCTATAGAAGATACATCTCCTATACCTCCTCCATGATCTCCAAAATTTATTCCTCCTCCTTCATCCTTAGAAGATATATCAGTTGCATAACAACAAGGGACATGTGATGTTTCTTCTCTTCAATAAGTGTCACAAACATTATATAAAAGTTAATCCTTGAGAGAAAATTTAGAGGTTGAAGAGGGAGAGATTGGGAAGGAAGGTGGAGGTGATGTGCATGATCAGAAAGTTAGATTTCCTTAAGTTCCAGATCCTACAATGCAAGAGGATGTTAAAGATATTGATAAAGGGAATGAAGAAGAAATACAAGAGGATTTGGTAAAGAAAAGTATGATTGATTTGGGAGAAGTCTTACAACAAGGTTCTACTACCAAGGAACCTAGAAAATAGCTAGAAATACTGGCACTTCCATCTACAGAAGAGAGTGGTAACGAAATGATTGTTCACCCTAATTCCCAAGCTCTTTTAGGGAAATATTTCACTAACTGGTTAGTTAAACAAAAACTTCCTAGTTCTAAGGAAGTGGTCAATTTAGAGGAAATGGACCTTCAATTATTAAAGAGCATTGAAAATAAAATAAGAATATCTAAAGCTCCAAATGTAACCTTAAAATTGATTATTGATATTTCAGGAAGAAATTTTCTGAAGTATACACCCCACCAGCAAGGAAGAGCAGGGAAGAATTGAATGATGAGGATTTGGAGATAACAAAGGTATCATTTGGAGAGGTTGCAATGGAAGGCTTGAAGCATGATACAAAAACATTAATCAACAACATTTTCTAGAATTTGGATGAAGAGAAAACAAAAAATGCTAAGTTGAAGGAGATAACATCTAAGCTTTATGATATTATCATGAAGGTTTCAGGGACTTCAACATAGTCGATACTCATAGGGGAACAAGTGAACCCTCAGGTAATCACATTTATGGAGGAAATAGGGGAAAAGTGAAAGGATATTGATGAATGGGTGGCTGAAATGACCACAATGGCTACAAATTATTATAAGGATATACTAGTAAGGACTATTGAATATAATGAGAAATTGGATAAGTTGAGAAACTTGAAGCAGGAAGTAGACAATGAATCTAGGATTGCTAAGTTACAGTTATAGATTTTGGAGGAAATAGATTCACTTCCAGATAATGTGTTAATTGAAGAAAAGATTGTATCTAAAGGATCTCCTAAGAAAGGAAGGAAACAAAAACTTCTTCTCTTATTCAGGTAGAGAATCATAAATCTTACAATGCATAAGATGGAAATTATGGAAGAACAAGTTGAATCGATTTTTGATGAACTTGATGATGTGATTTATGATTTGACAAAGTATAATTCCTCCAAATATTTTTAGAGTATTGAGAAAATTCTTCAATTGTTTCGACAGCCAATGAATGAGGCTATAATTCCTTTAAGTTGCAAATCCTTAGATAAACTGGAAAAACTTCACGATGATGTTGATCATTTGGGATCATATCTTGGGAAGATAAAGGGAGGCTACAAAATTATGGAAAGGTAATTACTAATGTTGGAGACAGAAATGGAGGTTGTGGCATAGGAAGATGATAATATGATTAAATATATGAGGGATCTGTATATCAGCTATAAAGAAAAGAACAAATATGAAGATGAAGATACATGTTAATATGAAGGAAAAGATAAAAGTGAAGAGAAAGATCAACCAAAGACTAAAGTTTTTAATTTGGAATAATTATTATACTTATTCTTCTATTTTTCTCTTTATTCCTCAAGTATATCCATTATAAGACTTAAATAATCTAGTGGTCAGTCACCATGACTTTAAGTTTGAAAAATTCAAATATTTGATGGTAGTTTTGGGACACTCATTATGGTTTTAAATGTTCAAACATTCTAGGTTATTATGTGGCATGAAACAAAGCTTTTGAGGAGGAAATTTACCAACTCTTAACTATTTATTAGTTATTCATTTATTGAATTATAATGGATATTACTTCCTTGAGCTTTACTTATGATGACTATAAATAGAAGAGGAAACCTATGGGTTAAGGGATCTTAGAATTTTAGGGGAAAATTTTGTTATACATTGTACATGGTTGTTTTATACTTTTTGTTGAAATAAATTGATGTGAACATTGTAAAAAATTGATAGTTGAATAAGAAGTAAGAAGGATTTTGGTTGAAATTTATGTCTACTAAAGTATTATTGTAAAAATTTTGAATGGTAATGATAAAATTTGTGTTATCTTATCTTTCATATGAGTACCCTTATTTTCATTTTTCTTAAACTTGTGAGAATCAATTAATATTTTTTTATTCAGTGTGGATGCAACTTGCTCTGAAAACTACTTGTTATGGACACACTTTCAACCTTACATAATTCATTTCTAGTTTCCATTCTCTAAATATATTTCTTTAGTTACCGTACAACTACTTAATTGTTTCCAAATTGTTTAGTTGTGGTTCATAATTTATTCAATTAAAGTAATACCACAAAATAGTTAGATAGGTATTAGAATAAACAATTAAAGCACACAGGAGCTTCACCATTAAATGAAGGGGGTTTATCCTAATAAATTTGGATCAGTTTTACAGATGAATAATGTACAATATTAAACATGAAATAATAATATACTTTCAATTCATTCCGGATACATTAAATTTTACATACAATGCATATGTATAGGAGAGATTGCTCCTAAATATGAGGAACTCCAATTCCTCAAATATCTCCTATAACAATATATCACCAAATAATATATCCATAAATATAAGTTGTTGATAACAACTTATATACTAACAAAATATATACGTGATTTGTTATTACAAATCACTCATTAATTCTTAATCATATTAAACATTAATATTAATTTCCTAACATTCCCCCCCTTAATGTTTACATGGTAACAAAAGAACTTTCACACTTCCTTTGCAGCCTGCCGCCTCTGCACTCTCATGATCTTGGCACACACTCAAACTGAAGGTAGAAGAAGGAACACATCAACTTCTTATCGACCAAGCACTGTCGGGAACACAACTGACTGACGAGGATGGGAACATGCTCAGGAATCATCTGCTTATCAACCAGTCACTCTAAGGAACACATCTGACCTAGCAGTGTGGAAACTCAAGTAGGAACACATCTGAACAGCCTTCAATGGTTTTCAAGAGGCTAACCACAAACCTAGGTACAAACAGGAACACATATGACTGTTCTACCTCATCAAGCCTCATGATGTTTTGTTTCACTGTGTTATTTGTTCTGTTCTATTTTTTTTTCATTTGGGGAAATAGGAAAAGCCACATACTCAACTGAAAAAACTGAAAATGGAACATTGGATCATGTTGATCATGTTCCCCCCTCAATGTGAAAATTTCACTTATTTAACACACAACAGGAACTCTGAAAAAGAATCACACCAAGCTGAAATTCACACCACACAACTAAATCTGAAACACTGCAAAACTCAAAAAACAAGTACTTACACTCCATAACTGTGCCACCAAATCATTCTGTGTGGCCCCGTCATTGGTGACTGATGAGAGGTCGTTGTCTAACCTCCAGCCTCTGATGCCTCCATCCTCCATTGACATGCTGCTAACTCAACTGGATTTAGATATGAAGCTCAACTGTTTACACATTTTTTATTATATCTTCTCTCCGCAATGTGAAACACTTTATTTTTTCGGATGTCGGGTAACACCGACAATGCGTCCATGAGGAAAAATTTATTTTTTATTTTTTATTTTTTATTTTTTATTTTTGAGACTTTTACAATTTTTGACTTTGACTCAATAAATGATGTATTTGGACAATGACAAAACTAAAAACATAAGTCACTTTTAGAGATTTTTTGAACTTTGACGATGACTCGTATAATTTGACATAAGATAATTTGACATGAAAAATGTCAATGACTCACAAATTTGACATAGACCTATGACGTGTACACACTTAATCTTGAATTTTTATGTCTTTGATGACTAATGGAACATTTAATGTAAACAATAATATTAAATATTAATTTGAGACTGACATAAACAGATAAGCACAAATGAAAAACTCCTATTATAAAGACTCAAGATGACTTACAATACACTGTAACAATTACATTTGAATAATGGACTAAATATATATGGAAATTTTAACAAGGACACATTTATATTGAAGTGACTCTATTTATAATGACATGTCAAGAAAACATGTACTACGTGGAGGTATAAAACTTGGGAGTAGATTGCATGGTCAAAAAATAGCCCGATTCAGATGCCAAGGTAAACGCATACCAGAATGAGATGAACACCACTAAATCTTGTACGCATGGACAAATATACTTACAGATGGATAAATGCACAGGAATGCATACGGACTGGTCACTGCATATAAAATAAGAGTCGGTGGTGCATGTAGATATGAGTTCTATTCTCCACAATTGTTCCACCTCGGACAATAAAATCCACAAGCCAAAGAAGACTGTGTGGGAATAATCCCGAAATTGTGAGCCTCAGATTTTATGATACAACCTTCTCTTAAAAAAAATCCTCCCTTCTGATTGAAAATGCTTTCTATAGAAATGATGAGATCAGTCAATTGATGGCAGGTATTTTACAACTACACCGCAAAATGTGAATGCTGACAGGGGATCAGAATATTCATGCAGTTGAGGGATACACTCCAATATCCACAATACACGCTCTAATGTTGATAATCCATGCTATGTAATTAAGAACTGATGCATGCATTAGATAAGAACATCCATGAGTGGAAGCAAAAAGGATAGTTTTTTAGATATCCACGCATAAATATGAACCACCACTTGAAGGAACAAACACAGGCACAAAACCTGTCACATTTCTGCACAGAATTGCTCACTTATCAAAATGAATTTTCCAAAACGATTTCTGGGTTTTATTTCCCGCATTGCAAGATTTTTAGAACATTTTGAAATTCTCAATTTCGTTAAGAAATGAGAAAGTTATGAGTATTTTACTGAAGGCCTGTTTTGGATCAAGCTTGGTGGAAGAGCTGCGCCATGATGTTACAAAAACATCTTTTCTTCCCTTTTTTTTTTTTTTTGCTGGAAATAGAAATGAACCAGAGGCATCCCCTTCTCTAATATGAAAAATGTATTATGTGAACATGGTTATCCACACTCTAATACCAAATAATAAATTTGGATCAGTTTTACAGATGAATAATGTACAATATTAAACATGGAATAATAATATACTTTCAATTCATTCCGGATACATTACATTTTACATACAATGCATATGTATAGGAGAGATTGCTCCTAAATATGAGGAACTCCAATTCCTCAAATATCTCCTACAATAATAATCTATTCGTGATATATTGTTATAACAATATATCACCAAATAATATATCCATAAATATAAGTTGTTAATAACAACTTATATACTAACAAAATATATACGTGATTTGTTATTACAAATCACTCATTAATTCTTAATCATAGTAAACATTAATATTAATTTCCTAACATATCCCATGACTTCCTAGGTTGTATGTTTAGCCAAGCATAAAATATAGCCAACATGTATATACTGAGAGGAGATAGAGGTGTGGATAATAGGTAGAGATGGTTATGGTATATGATGAGAATGGAATTATTAGATAGGGGCAGTTGATGCCTATTATGAAGAAGGGTGGGTGCTAGAAATAGAACTAGTATTAAGTAGAGGTATAGATGCAGGGATAGAAATGACTAAATTCTAGATAATGGACATGGTTTGTTTTAAAGGTATGAGGGGGGTTATATTGGGAATAACCAAACTTACTGAAGGTGTTTGGGAAGTACTAGAGGCTATGAGACTAGATGTGGAAGGAGATGTGTTAGTGTTATTTTATGAAGATGATGAACCTAGAGAAGGATTTTTGTATGAGGATGGCTATTGATTAGATGTGTCTTGTGACAAAACATCGTTAATGTCAAAATTGATTACTAGAACTAATGAAGTGGGGGTTGACACCCTCGACATGTTAGCAATGGAATAGGGATGAATTTGTTAGAAGATTGGCTCATGATTAGGGTTGATAAGTGAGGATGTAACAAAGTTACATTTTTGATAGGAGGACATTGTTTAGGTGTGGGTTTCTAGAGGAAAACACCTTGGGAAGCAAGGTAGGCATTAAGGGTGATGGGGCTAGAATCCAAAATTTGTGTGAAAATTGGATCACCACTATTGAACAAGCATGGGTTAGATGGATCTGGGATTTCTAATGTGACTGAATGGATGTAAGGAGAGTGTGGGGGTTCTTGATTGGCCATAAAAAGTGATCAAAGTTATTCAATCACATTGAGAATGTTTTAAAGGTGAGTATTAATATTGTCTAAGGATTGTTAAAGATGGATTCACATGTTATCAGTGTTTTGTAGACATGATTTTTGTTTGGTTAGAACCATTACTAAAGAAAGAGAAAAATTTAGATGGTTGAGTATAAAAACTTCAAACAAGTAGCACAAGATAATTTTGATTATCTTGATTAAATTATAAAAGGTGTAAAATGTGAAAAAATGGCTAAACAGGGTACTAAGAGAAGGAAATATAGAGTTAGTTTCAGGTAAGTTAAAGGAAGGATTCCTCGATATACCTAAAGGTACATGAGGCCTAAATTTGTGTTTAGTGTTGGTACAAGGTGTGATATTGGGGCCTACCTCCTTACCTCATCATCCCACAAAGATAAGGGTATCGGGTGCTTAGATGGTATACTTCCCACTAGAATTTTTATACTTATCTAGAACATGGAGTCGACTTATCCTCTTGGTGATGAAATCCAAGTATTTCCACATGGGAAGGAGTGTTCATATGCAAGCTATGTTTTATGTGGTTCGGTTGTGTGTGAAGGGAGGTTTTTTAATACAATTATTTGAACACCTAATTAAGCTATGTGAGAAGACAAGTATCAATGTTTGTTTTAAAATCCTAAGGATATGTTTAGTTTGATGAGAACAGATACAAAAAATGCGATGCTCAAAGTAAATGATGAAAGAGAAGAGTGTACCTATAATTGTTTTTCCTTTTTAATTTTTGATTTTAATGTTTTAAGAAATATCAATACCAATGTTCTCTAAGATGAAAAGTTATATGAAATTGAAAACAAAAGAGATGAAATATATTAAAAGTAAAATTTAACTGAAAAGGGGACTAAGATGTCCCACCGAGCGTTCTAGGATGTTAAAGGTGTTTTTCAGTTAGGTGTTATAAATGTTGAAAATTCCAAAAACTCAAATGAATATAATTTAATGATAACTATGTTGATAATCACAATGGTTGGATGAAAAAATACATGAGAAATGGGAGAGGATCCTCCTTTTACCAAGTGAGAAGACATATATGTAAATATTTCTAAACAAAAATATATGATATAAAGATGATAACAAGTTGCTTAGTGTATGGTGATCCCAAGAATCCAAGGGGACTTCCTTGAAGTGTGTCAACTCTTTTGATACAATTAATTTTCTTTGATAATGATAAATTACAATTATAATCAATTATTTAAAACTCGAGAGGGATAGTGATGCCATGTTCAACTTTGTAAGCAGCCCAGGATAGGGAAGTAGCAAGCTCGAACTCTTCAAAAAATTCTCACTTTTCTTGGATGATCTCTATCTGATCCTCAATATCATTGATGTTGGGAAAGAGTTTGATGGCACACAAGTTTATTTCGTGAACAATGTGAAATTATTCCCACATGAATAGTTGTTGGAAGATCAAAATTTTGTATATGCTCATGATTAGGTGACAGACTTGGAACAATCATCTAAAAAGTATTAATTTTTACAAATAACTTGTTAGACTAGAATCAAATTGATTATAAATGATAGGACTTGAAGGTGATTAGAGATCAACAACAATCAGAGATAAAATGCTTGTTTTGATAAAGGATGAATAAAATAGACAGTAATAAGTGCCAAAAAGAGAGTTATGATGTTAAGACAAAGTATGATGATTATAGGAGTCTATGAGACCTAGAAAAAACAAATTGAGATGTGTTTATACGATAATGAGAAAGAAAATTGTTATAGAAAACAATCGAGAGTCGATGATGATTGGCTATAAAATTGTTTACTTTGATAAAAGGTTGGTAAAATAGGTGTTGATTGATAAAAAAGGCTTGTTAGTGTAGAGGTAAACTAGAAGGATTATATGAACCTGTAAGACTTAAACAATAGAGATCTATAAGTGTTTAGAAGGGTAATGAATGGAAAAGAGGTCAAGGGACTGATCGACGTAGATCAGGGATTGGTGGAAATTTGTATGGATATTGGAAAGAATTCAAAAGGTAGGCTAGTGACTGGATAAGTAGAAGGGCTTAAGAATACTATATAAGATGATGTTGATGACAAATTATGGATTATAACTAATGTAAAACAAGTTGATAAAATTATAGAGGAGGTACTAACCTTGATAATTGTTTGTATAAATCACAGAGCTTGCAAAACATTTGTTGATGACCTGAAAGGGTCCTTAAAGGCTTTAGCAACAGAATGTTGATAATCTTGATTGTATCAATGTTGTCATAGGTGTAGTTTTTAATCTTCAAATGTAGGTTTTGAATAACTTGACAAGGGATCTAGAGGTTGGATAAATAGGATTAACGACATCTATAAAAATTATTAGCAATTATGGATTGTCGTTGATTTGTCCCTACAGGTTACAAACCAACACAGAAAATATGGCAAATGGTTGAAACCAACTTACCATTTAAAATGTTATGTTGTTGGATGGACGGTGGGAGGTTAGGGATTCAATTTATGAGAAATTATGGGGTTAATATGGGTAGGATAAATATGTTAGGTTAGTTTTTGGTGGCTAGGGAAGGGTAAATAAGAATTACAAGGGTGATTTATATTGTACGACAATGATTTTGAAGTGTACATAGGATAATGATAATAATGATGTTTATGGTAATGTGTTTAATGTTTGTCAGGTCACCTAGGGATGAAAAGATGGTGTCTACAGTGGGATTAACATAGGTGTATTGGCTAAGTACTACTTCAATTGTGTAAATTCGTGTTGGTATTTGAGTCTCATTGTAAATCAACACTATTTTTAATAAGATGGGTAGAGGAATGACATTTATCAATAAGTTGGAAAATGAATCGATGATAGGATTGGATTTTTCCCTGCAAGCTGCATAGCTACTTGAGGTTAATAGAAGGAGGAATTTCAGTAATAATTGTAAATTTTGTTGAATCTACTTCAATTCCTCTTCTATAAACAATGAATCTCAATAATTTTCCTGATATCACACTAAACACACATTTCTTGTTGTTTAATATAACACCTTATACTAACAAGTTTCTCAAAATGTGATGAAGGATCACGAAATATTTTTCTCATGTTTTTTACTTTCTGAGAATGACATCTACATAATCCTCTATTATGTCATGCAACATGTCATGAAATATAATGGTCATGTCATATTAATATGTATCCCCTAAATTTTTAATTCCAAAATGTGTGACCTGATAACAAAGGTGTTGTCATGTAAAATGAATCACATAAAAAATTGAAAATTTGAGCATGATAACCAAGCCCGTGACTTAAAATCATGTTTCCCTATCATTTTGAATCCATACTTTGGACAACCTTCCTTCAATATAATAATCACCTAGAATCAATGGAAAGTACTAACAAGTTTTACAAGTTTGTTTCAAAGTGTAGGGATGATTACCCAAGATGATTGATGAATTCATTGTGACTTGATGAATCAAAAATTTCTTTGAATGCCTAAAAATGGTCATTCTGTAGCCAATAAGCATTCAAGGAAAACCTAAAGCATATAATGATGATTTGGAGGATATTGAATGTGTCCAATGAAATTTATCAAATTTTAGGAAATTAAATTTGATTTAGGAGAAATATGTTCAACAACAGGTATTTCAGGGTGTAGGGAATGAAAGCTCCACATAAAAATATGAATTCTTTGGATGCTTTTGGGAGTTCTCAAAGGAGTTAAGAATCAAAAAAATATGCATCAGAAATTTATTTAAAATATCTACAAGGTGGAAATATAAAATTTTATCCAAGGATTGAAAGTTCTCTGATATATTTCAAACTTTTACAGTTTCCCATCTCCCTTCATGTTTCCTCACCCTCAGGTCACACTTTTATGTCCCAAGTATCCCCAAGGGGATAAAGGGGACAAAAATTTGTGACCTCTCTTCTCCCACTCATCCCTTGGTAACTTCATCATCCCTTTCCATCTCCATATTATCCTCATTCATCCCTAAAATGTCATTTCTTAGCCCCTCATGATCCCAAGTCACACTTTTGTGCCCCAAATATCTTAAATACACCAAGGGGATAGAGGGGATATAATGGAAACAAAATTGTGACCACACCCCTCTTGTACAATTTTTTCTAACTCCAGTTAACTAATCGGAATCTCAAGTGGATCAAAAACTCATATAAAATAAAATTTATCTTACTCTCCCAACAGTTAGAAAATTTTCATGTCAAGGTGTTAGTGAAAAACATCCCTCAAACTCCATTTTTCCTAAAAGTTCTACACAATTTTTTCTAGACATCCATAACCATCAAAATGAATATTTTCTCATATCTCCTCAACCATGCATCTATTTCCAACAAAACTTTATCATAATCTTCCCCTCTAAAACACCTTTGAGAAGAATACCAAATAAAATCCATTGATTCTCTATATTTTTATAGTAGAAATATGAAAATATCAAACCCTAAACTTTTTTTAAGTTATATGGAGATCTAGCAGGTTGAATTATTTAAAATTCAAAGTAGGAGGTCTTGGTGAAAAATAAAAAATTTCAAGATTAGTTTAGCAGGTATTCATGGTTAGACATCTATAAAAATAGTAAGTGTCAACAAATGGTAAGTCCTTGGCATTCTCAGAACTCTGTATGAGAAAGAAACATCAAGAGGTGAATATTTTGTAAACTTACTAAAAATATCAATCATATATAGGATTTACTAAAATAGTAAATCTTGTATTTGAAGCTCAAAAATTTGTGTAAAATCCCATTCTTCTGATCTCACTACTTTTTTCCACCATTGTAAGGCCGGAAAATTGTCTCATGGTCCAGAAAAGGAAAGAAACCCATCTGCAAACACCTAAAACAATAGTTTTGAGGTGATCTCCGTAAGGCATGGCTTAATGTAAGATGTCAGATGCTCCAAATCATCTTGATTATGGTAGAGGAGATCCATCATGTATGAATCACATTATGGCAAGGAATAAACTATATTTAATTTGTATGTGTGAAAGATATTTGCTTATAAAATGGGTGAAATCAGGAACATCGTGAGGCCTGTGAAGAATCTAAAACGTCAAAAACGTCATTTAACATTAATAGAATGATCATCATGACAATGATGAAATAATATCACCATGAGTGATGATGGTAGTCACCTCGAGATAAAAAATAATGAATCTCTTATAAAATTGTTTTTCAACACTTAACCAATGCTTTGTAATTTCCTCGCATTTTGTAAGTCAGAGAAGTTTCATTTGTAGTCAATGCATTTCAGAGGTCAAGAACACAGATATCATTCTTAGATATTCCATTCAAGGATTAATCTTGTTATCTAGAGGAGGAAGTGTTAGCATAATTTAGCATAGACATATTTATTGCATTTTATTGCATTGTCTTTTATTTAATAATGTGCAGCATGTGCACTCTAGTCTAGTGACTTGCATTCAATATTGGTATTAGTAGTAATTACATGTGCATGTGAGATGGGTCTTATCATCTCGTAGTTGGTGTCTACTAGGGTGTTATGTCTATCCATATGAGGCTGTCTAATATCTATAAATATTACAGCTCTTGCATTTTTATGTAATCTGATTTCATGATCAATAATATTTGTGAGGCTTCCGTCCCTCTTTGGTCATTGCAATCTTATTCTATTCTATCATTTGGTATCTAAGTTATACCATTATTATCATTTGGTATCAGAGCAGGTTCTATCCAAGCAAGGTTGAAGAGGAGCGCTATTGGAGAGGATCCATTAGAGAATAAGATCTGCATCAAAGGAGAGCCATTGAAGCATCCCGCAGCCTCCATCAACTAAAATTTGACCTATCCACTTATTTGGAAGGTAAATTTTTTTTTATTAGTCATTGACATAGCCAATTGATCTAACATATTGGCGGAATATTTCAGATTTGGAGATCTTTAAAAAAAAAAAAAGGAGAAAGATCTTGGAAAAAATTGCAGATCTAAAAAAAAAAAAAGATTTGTGAAAAAAAAAAAGAGATCTTAAAAAAAAAAAAAAAACGGAGAGAGATATTCAAAACAAAATTGTAGATCTAAAGAAAAAAATATATCAGATCTAAAAAAAAAAAATCAGATCTGAAAGTGGAGGTGTGAAGAATTCGGGAGCAAAGGTTGAAGCAGTCCCATCAACAAAATTCCAGCAGATAGCTCTTAGAAAAAAGGACATAACATTTTCATACAGTGTCGGATTGATGTACAATTTTTTTTCTTGGAAAGATAAGAAGGGGGTGCACAACTTTTTAGTTTACATCATCTTCAGATTCAGCCTCTACATATGACGAAAAGTCTGCACAAGTCGGATCATTTTTTTCTGAAAAAAAATCATATCTAGCTAGTAAATTGGTTAGATCTCAAAAACTAAGATTCCGATTCTTCTAAAATTTTGTGGGTTTCAATAAAAATATTGTATGATGCTGTTGTAAAAATTTTAGAAAAACCTAGATCAAAATTTGTGAGAAAAGGTGAAAACAATATTAATATTGTTTGTTTAGATCTTGGGAACAAACAGGTCAGCGGTTCAATTCCCACTCTCTCCATATTTTTTCTTAAATTATTTTTTTGGAAAATTTGGAGAAATTAAAAAAAAAAGTACAATTTTTTTATTTTATGTTTGGTTCTATCACACGAGATCTTTGATCTCACAACAGCGTTTGGTATATACGGTGCCTCTGGGAAGTGCTTACGGGTGATGTCGTTGCGACTACTACTGCACTTAACGCCTAACACAGCTGCCTAAACGTCGTCTGGGCATTGACCCTATAAAATCGACGGGGAGTAATAAGGACACAATACACACACATTTGAGCCTTCCCATCCATTTGTGCTTGCACAAACCCCTCTTCATATTGTCTAAGTACCACGTACTAAATTCTTTCACGTGCGTTAACACCTCTTTCCGTACTGACGGGTATATTGAAAGGGTGATCTTCTTCCACGTACCGATGGGTATATTAGAAGGGAGCGTATATAGAAAGGTTTGGTATATCAGCCTAACGGCATATTGAGAGGGAGATCATAAACCTGGAGTGATAAGAGCCTTACCTTTTGTCAAAAATTCAAAGTTTCAGAAATTCAGATTGCAGAAATGGGTGCACAAGCACCAAAGTTCTTCTTGCCATATTCACAACTGCTTAGAGGAGACAACTATGCTGCATAGAAACTGAAGATCAAGGTGTTACTTGAGTTTGAAGACCTATGGACAGTTGTAGATGGACAAATAACAAGATCACTTGATGGAAGACAACAAGTTCAATTTGACAAGGCAAATCAAAAGGCCAAGTTGATCATCTTGTTTAGCGTAACAGACGATGTGTAACCCCACATTAGAGATGCCACATCGGCCAAGGATGCATGGGATAAGTTGAGCACAGTCTATGAGGAAAAGAACAAGATTTCCATCCTCAACCTACTATCACAACTGCATACTCTTAAGTTTAAGCACAATGAAAGGTTGAAGTTTTTTTGAGACGAGTTGCTACTTTGAGGGTATCTCTATTGGCATTGGGAAAAGAGATAAGTGATGAAGACCTCATACCAATTATGTCACGAGAACTTCCTCCTTCCTATATAATCTTTGTGATAACTATGAATATGAGTGAACACATAGTCACCTTTGAGAAGTTGGTCAATCTACTCCAACAAGAAGAGGTAATGAACAACAAAGATCATGAAGATGAGCAAGCACTATCTTCCAATCATAAAGGAAAGGGGAGATTTCAGTCCAATAACAAGAAGTCCCAACAAAATCAAAGTCAATGAGACAACACCAAGAAGTGTCCCATTTACAATAGAGGGGGACATAACATCAAATATTGTTGGTACAATTCCTATAAAAAGGGTTCATCAAGCAATTCAAAACCCAATAACCATCAGGGTAAAAATAATTCAAATAAAGGGAATTCCAACAAAAACAACAACAATCAAGGGCAGAAAAATGGTAATTGGAAAAGAAAACCCAAACAACAAGGGTACATTGCCGAACATGAGGATGATTCAGATGAAGGACACCACATGTATTCTGCTCAATTTAATGAAGAAACCAAGTCCACACAAGATATCTGGTATGTTGACTCGGGTGCAACTCGACACATGACTGGACACAAGGATTGGTTCTACACACTACGTGACTCACCTAACAAGAACCATGTGTCATTAGGTGATGACTCATCATACAGTGTCAAGGGGATTGGAAACATTTCACTACTCTTGGAAAGCATGACTGTAAAATCACAAATGTATTGTATGTATCTGGGTTGACCAAGAATTTTCTATCAGTTAGTCAACTCCTTGATCACAACTTGAAGTTGGATTTTGATAGTGATAATGGAGAAAAAGTGTTCTTGATAAGAGATAAGTCAAGAGGTTCCAAGATTGTAGCAAGAGCCTCCAATGTGGGACGCATGTTCTAACTTGATTTTGTCCACAAGGATGATCAAGCTCTAGTGGCCAAAGACACACAATCTACAGAACTATGGCATCGCAGATATGGTCACATTAGTTTTGGCTATCTCCAAACACTTTAAAAGGGAAACATGGTGAAAGGATTTCCTACACTCAAGCACAACACTGACAAGTGTCACAATTGCCTAGCTGGAAAGCAACACAGAGTACCCTTCCAAAAGAACACATATAGAGCTAAGGGAAAGCTTGATTTGGTGCACACCAATCTTTACGGGCCCATGCAACCAAGTCATTCTGGATGTCAATACTTCATGCTTTGTGTTGATGACTACTCAAGAAAGATGTGGATATATTGTCTAAGAAACAAGATTTAATCCTTTGAGACATTTTAGAATTTCAAAGAACTTGTTGAGAATGAAGTTGGTCACAAGATCAAAACTCTTCGCTCAGATCGAGGGGGGGAATTCACAAGAAATGAGTTCAAGACTTACCTAGAAGCTCATGGGATTCATAGAAAAATGCCTCCTACTCACACACCACAACAAAATGGTATAGTTGAGAGAAGGAATCATACTATCATGGAAATGGTGCGATGTATGATTGACGACTCAGGTTTAACAAAGGCATTTTGGGTAGAAGCTACAAGAACTACAGTCTATTTTTTGAACACAGTGCCCACAGTAGCTCTTGAAGGAGTGACACCTTAAGAAGCATGGTCAAATCGGAAACCATCAATTGCACACCTAAGAGTATTTGGGTGTAAAGCTAGCATGCACATACCCAAGAAGAATAGGAACAAGTTGGATATGAAAGATGAGAAACTGATATTCATTGGATACAGTGAAGAAGCACTTGGGTACAAATTATGGGATCTGAAAGCAAAGAAAGTATACACAAGTAGGGATGTTGAGTTCTTTGAGAAGAAACAAGCAGATGCTCCACTCAATGACTCAACAAACATGCAGAATACACCTCTTGTGAAGGTAGAATTTGATGTTCCCACTGAAGATGACAGTGATGAATTCAATGATGGTGAAAACTTGGATCCACCACAAGCCAATGGAATAGATAATAAGTTACCTAAATGGTATACTCAATTAATAAGAGATGCAAATTTGGATGAAGCACCTAGCACATCATCCAATCCTAGACCTAGAACTCGCAATCAAGCTCGTGAAGAGGTCAATTATGCCCTAATGAGTAGAGTTGTTGAAATAGTTGAGCCATCTACAGTTTAGGAAGCCCTACAATCAAAAGCTTGGAAAGATGCCATGGATTCAGAGTATCAGTTAGTGATGAAGAACAACACATGGGAACTTGTCGACCTTCCACCAGGGAAGAAACCCATTGGATGTAGATGGATATTCAAGACTAAGTACAAATCAGATGGGACTATTGACAAGTATAAAGCAAGGATTGTAGCAAAGGGGTATGCACAACAAGAAGGCATTGATTATGAGGAGACATTTTCTCCCACAACCAAGATCAAGACAATCAGGATGATCTTTGCTCTAGCTGCACAATTTGGTTGGAAATTCCACCAAATGGATGTGAAAAGTGCCTTTCTTAATAGAGATTTTCAAGAAGAAGTTTATATGACTCAGCCAGAGAGTTATGTAATACCAAGAAAAGAGATGATGGTATGCAAACTCATAAAATCTCTATATGGCCTAAAATAGGCACCCCGGGCATGGTACATCAAAATTGATGAGCATCTCATAAGTCATGGATTCGAAAGGAATCCTTATGACCATAATCTCTACCTCAAAAAGCAAGGGGGGGAGATTTTCATTGTGGTTTTTTATGTCGACGATCTAGTCATTATAGGTAGTTCTGTGAAGATGATTGATGCAAAAAAGAAGGATTTTTATCGATTGTTCGACATGAAAGATCTCGGGCTCATGCACTATTGTCTTGGGTTGGAAGTATGGCAAAAAGAGAATCATATCTTTGTGTCATAGTTGAAATACACCAAGACAATGCTCGAGAAATTCAGGATGATGGACTGCACTCCTATTGCTACACCTATGGAAGCGAGACTTCAGTTATCTCATTCTGATCCATCACCACTGGTGAATGCAACTCTTTATCGGCAATTGATCGGGAGTCTCATTTACCTGACATATACTAGACCAGATATCAGCTTTATAGTTAGCTATTTATCACGGTTCATGCAAGAACCAAAAATATGTCATTGGAAAGTAGCAAAGAGAATACTAAGATATCTAAAGGGTACAGTTGAATTTGGTCTAGAGTACAAAAAGAACGACAACTTCTTCTTGACAGGATATTTAGATTTAGATCATGCAGGAAACATGGATGATAGGAAGTCAACATCAGGCTTCATCTTCTTTATGGGATCTGGACCGATATCATGGGGAAGCAAGAAACAGAACTTTGTTTCTCGCTCTTCTACAGAAGCAGATTATCAAGTTGCAGGTGAAGTTGTTTGTGAAGTAATATGGCTACGCCGAATACTGGAAGGAATTGGTCTACCACAACAGAAATATACTCCAGTATATGTTGATAATGAAGGAGTTCTGAAGCTTGTTCACAATCCAATATTTCATGAGAGAACCAAGCATATTGAAGTACATGTTCATTTCATACGTGAGCATGTCTTGAAGCACAACATACAGCTCCATTTATGTCCTACAGCTGAACAGAAGGCAGATGTTTTCACTAAGTCACTTACATGTGACAAATTCACACTGTTCAGAGAGTTCCTCTCCACTTCATTGGAAACTATGAAAAATTAAGGGGGGTAATGTTAGCATAATTTAGCATAGGCATATTTATTGCATTTTATTGCATTGTCTTTTATTTAATAATGTGCAACATGTGCACTCTAGTCTAGTGACTTGCATTCAATACTGTTATGTTGGATAACATTCAATATTGGTATTAGTAGTAATTACATGTGCATGTGAGATGGGTCTTATCATCTCGTAGTTGGTTTCTGCTAGGGTGTCATGTCTATCCATATGAGGCTATCTAATATCTATAAATATTACAGCTCTTGCATTTTTATGTAATCTAATTTCATGATCAATAATATTTGTGAGGCTTCTGTCCCTCTTTGGTCATTGCAATCTTATTCTATTCTATCATTTGGTATCTAAGCTATACCATTATTATCAGGAAGCTCATTTCAATGAGGATAAATTGAGAAAAATTGTGTTCATAAATCATAAGTGTGCTTCCAATCATATGAAATCTTGTTCTGGGAAGTGAATTGTGAAATATCCATCATGCTCAAAGGTGAAATGTGAAGACTCAACAAGTGATTTGATGATCATCATATCCTGACTCCATTATTTTTGTTAAATATCTTCAAGTGTAAAAACAAGATGAGATATACAAGATAAGAAGACATCCAAAACCATCATGTATCAAGGATAAAGAATTCATCTACTCCCATGAGATGCATATGAGAAACAATGTGCATGAACATCCTAAATTTGATTCCATTTGAGGATTATTTTTGGAGCCAAGAAGGGTAAGGTGATGACCTTCATTTGGAGAAACATTTTTTTAATAATGGTTAATCATATTTATTTCACTTGGTAGTGTTCTTAAACACTCATTCAAAACCATGTAGTGTGATCACACCTTAAAGGAAGAAGCACATTACAACCACCTCATTTCATTCTAATGGATGGTCATAGGATGATAATCTCATTTAGGTAGCAATCCTTATATTTGTAAGGTGAATACATATCTCAATAAGAGGCATATAATCATGAAATGGTTTGAGCATCATGGAATTGATTCTTGGTCACTGAGGTGAATTATTAAAGCCTTGAGAATTAAGAAAGTGACCCTCACTCTTTCCTTGTAATAAAAAGATATAATCATGTTCCTATCACAATACAAACCTTATAAAAGTGTTTTTGAACACTTAATCGATTCTTTGGAATGTTTTGATGTCTCAAATAAAAAGGAGATTGTGATCACAGTGCTTCAATTCAGTAAGCTTTGTTTGGATGAGAAACATTAAATTAACCAATCAAATTAAATATTTCCATAAATCATTAATGTGAACATTATAAACCATGCAATGAATAAAAAGTACACATGACATAGGAATTACATGTAAAACCCCCAAGGGGGAAAAAACCACGGTAAAAATGATATTTTCCATTAATCATAAGAAACAATTTATAGTCTAGACAAATAATATCCCTCCTCATCTTGTATCTCAATCAAATCCACATGAGGTGAATTAACATAATATGACCCATGGTCATATTTATTTGACCTCAAAGGTCATGAACCTTATTAAGTGATGGGGTGTACCCCAATTTATATAAATATTGTTTAATCAATAATCAATTATCATAACCAACTAATTTTATATTAAATTTAATAAATAATATAAAAATTCTTGATTATTTAATTATAAACTAAGGTTTATAGGTACTTAATATTACATTTTAATAATCCCCCTTAATATTAAGCAGGGAACATATGCCAACATTACTTGTTTATACAACATGATTTATAAATCCATAAAGCCATAGTGAAGGTTTAGGCTAGCATATCACATTTGAAGGATTTATACACCTTCATCATGCTCAAATTACCTTTTGGTACAAAAGGATTTGGAATCCATAAATTAGTAGTGAATGATTTAGGCTAAACATGATTTGTGAGACTACATCTCACAGTTTCTCATGGAAAAAATATCAACCAACATCTCTAGGAGCCTTTTATAACACAAGGACCTCCTTTACAAAATAGATGCAAACACACTAGAACTGTACACCGTAAAATTAGAGTGACAAGTTTACAAAGATCATAAGGATATTTTTACAATGCTTTAAAATTGGAGTAGAAGTATAGAGGAGAAGAAGATATCAACCGGCTAGCCAACAATTAGGAGGTGACATTTCCATGCACACTCCCCCTCAATGGAAACTCTGAAAGGCCAAGCATTACACGAAACTTGCAGAACTTTACAGCACACAATGGCTTTGTAAACATATATGCAACTTGATCTTCAGTCAGGTAGTACTGGAGATCTATATCACCGCAGAGAACCTTCTCTCAGATAAAATGCATATGAACCTCTATATGCTTCATTCTTTGATGTTGAACTGGATTCTTAGCAAGAGAAATGCAACTTTGGCTATCACATAGAAGAGGAGTACTTCCTTTAGCTTCCATGTGTATCTCTTCCAATAGCCACTTTATCCACATGGATTCTTTTATTACTTCCATTGCACTTCTATACTCTGCCTCAGTAGAAGAAATGGAGATTGTTGGATTGATTTTTACTGTTCCAAGTAATGGCACTTATACCAAAAAACTTGAACACATATCCAGTTATGTATTTTATATCTAACACAACATCAACATGGTTAGAGTCATAATATCCATATAAACATCATAATAAGCATAATATAAATCATTATTGATTTCACTTTTAACCATCTATAAAACTTGCATTGATAGGTTAAACACAAGTAGTATAACAACTTAAATAACAATATGTTTAAACAACTAACCATGTTATATTACCAATATGTTGAACACTTTCAACATATTAATCTTGTAAAATATATATTAGATGACAATTAGTATTGGATATCTCTAATACAAACAAAAAGGCATCCCCAAGTGTCAATTGACATGCATATAATACTATTTTTAGTAATCACATACTAATTTAAAATTTAGAATTTTTTTACCAACAACATATATATCTTCATTATCTATTATAGGTCTTTAAAAATGTGATAAGACTGATAGATAACACATCTAAAAATATAACTAAATGATGCAATAATAATCACAACATACACTAAACCATCTAGGAAATAATACTGTGGAAAAATTACATGGATTTATGAGGAGTTTTGCTTCAAAAAAAGACTTAGGAAGGGTTTTTGGTGATAGCTTACCATGTAAGTACACACTTCACACATTTCATGAAAGATAGGTGGTAACATTTAAGATAAGACATGTTGTACATGCTCCTAAAAAAATGATCTCAATATTTCATGCCAAAATTGAACACACTTCCATTTTTGAATAAACAACTAGGAGGCTGAAATAATAACTTTTAAACACACATAAGCCATTCTTTTGTATGCTTTCAACTATAGTGATATCTAAGTTTATTCTTAATAAACCATTTTATCTTTCATCAAAATTACACTATAGTTATTATGAGTTAACTATGAATGAAAGCAAGATTCTTTTTCAATTCAATAGCATACACACACAAAAAACATTTACTTTTTCATTAGTAAGTGATAAATGTAGTTTATAGAGTTATTGCATTAGATCTATGATTATTCTTTTCATTCTCATCTTGATTTTGATCTGGTTTATTCCATTTTTGACTTTTGAAATTTGTTTTGTTTTTGTCTCTGCATTCTTCTTTCTTATGACCAGATTTACCACAGTTATAACATTTACCATCAAAACTTACTCTTAAATTTCTAGGTTTCTTATCTTTACTAGGTGGTTTAATGTTTGGTTTTTCGTTCTTGTTAAATCTAGAAGGAGTTTTTATATTTCTAAGTGAGAAGTTCCTAAGTGGAATTCTCTTTCGAATCAAAATTAGTCATAACTTTATCTTCCTAGATCAAAAGAGTACTTAGAGCTTATAAATCAGGGATGTCCTAGTTAGTTTGATATTTAGAATTCAATATTGAAATGAAATTCCTAAATATTTCATGTATATTCAATTGAATAATGAAAGTACAATAATTTATCATGAATTAAATTGCAGTTACACCCATCCAAATGAGACTTAATATTTTTAATTTTTGTTAAAAAATTGATTACCTTTTCATCTCCCTTCATGGGAGTCATCATCAGTTCTAGGAATCAACTTTATAATTGTTGATAATTGCCATACCTTCATGCATTGATTCTAGTTATGTCCAAGCCTCACTCAAACTTTCTTGATTCCCAATATGAAGGAGGAAATCATCCTGTCATGCTCCATAAAATAATAGAAATTTCTTCTTGCACATATTGTTGATATGCAACAACATTATCTGTTGTCGCTTGTCTTACAATCGAAGCCTTCTTCATACCATTCATGACTGTCCAAATCTTGCGTGCCATGAATTCCACCTTCATTCTTATCTTCTAGATGTTGTAATTAGTTCCATTCAACATCTGAGATTTTTCAATAGTAAAGTTATTAGATCCCATTTTCACATAAACAAATTCAACAAATGAGAACAACGAGGTTTTTAGTGATAGTAGTTTAAGAATCCCCCTATCATTTTTCAAACCACGTCAGTCGTATTTCGATGGATTCATGTCAAAAATAGACCTATCAAACAAGTACTCTAGATATAAAATATATTATTTTGATAATAATGCTCATTCGTTGAAATATAAGTGATTTTTTTACTTTTACATAAAAAACAACGATTTAGTTGTGTCGTAAAAATATATATTTACATTTTTTTAAATTATTGAAAATAATCTAATACAAACGATACTTTTTGAAAAAAGATTCCCACTAAAAATAGTAAATTAACTTAATAATTTGATTAATAAATGAAAAAATGATATAATGCATATATATAAAAAAATGGAGCATAACTCCTATGGAAAGGTTTATAACTCAGGTCGATTTAGACTCAGCTGAGTTGGTTTTACCAACTCGGTGAGTCAAGCTCATTTTATTTCAACCAAGTCATGCTATGAGTAATCGCATAATTAACATTTCCATTTCAATCAATTGTCGATCTGAACTATCTATTTCAACCAACTCAAGTGCAACCGAGCTGACTTTCAAATTAACTTGTAGTCATGCCATATTTTGTTCTATGGCAATCTAATTCCTGTTAATCTATCAGCCAGGGAAGTCGAACTGTCATGGGATTACATCAATGTTATATGAACATTTATAGATGTGATTGAGTGTACAACCATTTTTGAATCAACATAGTTAGGACTGCCACACCATGGTTTAAAGCCTTTAAATGCTATGACTGACAAGCCCCATTGCATAGGTGGAACTAAAGGTCTAAAAAAACACAATTACCTAGATAAAGCACACCCGAATGTGACTAATGTGGTAATCACAAACCTACCATGTCCCAAGGCCGTGAGCATAGGGAAGACATGCAGAGGGAATGAGAGGGTGTATGCAAACTGGGTCCCTGCAGGGCCCTGCCATGTGGCATAAGGAGGAATGTTAGACCTATGTCTGAAGGGAATCACAACACTTGCCATATTCTTATATATTATCAACATGAATGTTACAAGTATAGTGAATAGTTCCAATTAAACATCTAGGATAGATTTATAAGGTACTTTAAATTATAGTTTCAGGTTTCAATTTGTGACAGACTATTTATTTTGCTATAATCCTTAGAATTTACTATATTTTTTACAAATTGCGAATGCATCCCATTTAGTCCTAATAGGGATCTTTTTAAACAGTTGGATCAAGTAAAAATTATTTTTTCAAATAACAATGGTAAAATAAAAAATTAGAGTTTTACCACACCATGAGGGGCATAGAACTAGTCCTGTTACCAATAGAAAAACATTGAATTTAACTAATTCTCATGCATTTGTGTCTCCCCATAACTCAAGTTTAACTCTTTTGATATTAACTTCTTAAATTTATTTTTCCTGCACACTTTAGCAACACATAGGAGACTGGTGATGGCATAATACATCTTTGAATTCTTTTTCACATAATTACGCGACTCCATCAACGACGTGCTCCGCTTAGGCTGCTCCGAGATTGCTCCGCGACGTTGCTGCGAGATTGCTCCTAAGAATGCATAACTTTATTGCTATGTGACTGTGACCGTGGCTGTTGGCTACGATTGTTCCATGGCTTGTTGGACGACAAGTTCCGGGTCTGGTTGCATGGTCAGTTACCAGAGTATAACCTTTAATAGCTGTGAATGAGTGGCGGCTCTGCTCCTGGATGGGAAAACAATGTTAGTTACTGCGTATAGGATCCTTTGGAGACACCATAACAAGGGTGGGCAGCGGTCCTCCTGCCCCAGATCAAGAGGACTCAGCCCTTTATATAAGGCATTAATTTAACATCATGTATGCATCCTCAAAATAATAAATGCATACTCATAATCCAAAAAATAAAGCTAAACCTGGTAGTAATGAAGCACCTGTCCTGGGAGTTAACTAATGCTCTATGCCATGATTGGCAAAGGCGCATCTACTCATGGCCCCACTGTAACAGCAATATCAATGGGAAATACAAGTTCAGAGGTACAGGATTGGCCTATGAAGCCAGCAGACATATAGTAGATGCATAACATTTAAAAAGGAAATAAAATGACAACATAAAAAATACTGAGGTGAGATAACACTGCTCTGATCTACTGATTTGGAGGACTCTGAGCCCAAGGCTAAAAAACCTGACCTACATGCCCAAGGGATTTTCAACAAAAAACTGGACTCCTAGTGACTCGTTGGGAGGTCACAACCACATATCCCTGTACTCTATGGTATTTTCATAGTGACTTTCTCTTCAATTGCTGATAAAAACCATCCATTGCTTCCTAGATATGGGACTACTTTCTGAGAAAGAAAAAACGGAGGCCTGATGGATTAGAGTAGGGTTGGTTGGCCTCTTTCAAGGGGCTCACTGGGTCTTTTTCATGGCAGATAACGGTTTGCAGTGTGACTGGGGGTCCATTTACAAAGGCCTCCACATTTTGAGAGCCATAGGGGTAATGTTTGAAATCTATTGGAAATGAGGTTGGGAACTACGCTGTTTATAGACTATCAAACATCTGATTACACCCACACTAGGTATGCTCGAGCATCATATGTTGGAACTTGACACGGTTTAAATACTTCCCAGTTTACCATTGAGTTTTAGGGTACAATACAGTTTTTGGTCTTAACAATATCCGCTTATATAGGTATACGAGGGCCTTCCATTTAGATGCAGATAGTTTTTTTGTTTAAAGGTTTTACCTATATAAATTATAGGTATGGCAAATTTAAAGCATGATAATTGCAGTTGGTGGAAGATATGGCCAGTTATATTAATACTAGCTTTTAGGACTATAGTCTAAATATAGGACCTATAGTCTTTAAAAAAATTCAAATGCTAACCCATTTATTTAAAGGGGTACATAGGGACACAAGACATTTTATTTATTGGAAAATCCTATTTCCAACAGTAAGGAAATTGCAACAAATTTAGAGTCATTTATCCGATACTCAGATTGTTAGAAACATGGAAAATTCACAAGCTGCTGAGGGCAGCATAGAAAAATTTAATTTCCTATCTCTCAGTGAGAACAACTTGGCTGTTCTCAAATGGGACATGTTGCGACCTAAGGTTTTAATTTACTCCTGCATTTATTTTCTTCTACCAACCGCGAATATTCCATTTACCTTGACCAGCAGGATTTTTTCAAAAGCACATGTAAATATACCACTCTGAAAGGGGTTTGAACGCTTCGCCTGGGTAAAAGAATATATTATATAGTATAGATAATATAATGTATAGGTTTATCTATGGTTGGTAAACTAGATATTTTTAGATGTGCTGTCTCATCAAAAAATAAGGGGTTTCAAAGCTAAATAAGAGACTCCATTGTAACACTTGGATCTTGATCCATGTCTCAAATTGTTTAACATGGCCAATAGTAAAAAATCCGAAAGACTATTTTCAAGGCCTGGGTTTGTCTCCATTTTGGAGTACTTGTTTTCTTACTTTGAGAATAACCTATTTCTCCCCGCACAAATTCATTAACCAACCAAAAATCAGAAAATAATACAAATATTTCAAACTAAACTCAAATGTTACCTTAGAGTGTTGTGGGTTCCTAGAGAACGAGATATTTCATACCTGAGATTTCCAGCAAGGGTAACAACCTTGCCAAATTATTTTTCACGTATGTGAAAACTTTCCAAGGAGATATTTAGTGGTTGGTAAAGGGAGGGGGTATTTATTTCCAACTGCCCAACCAACCAAACAGTAGCTTGTTTGATTAAATTAATAGAAATATTTTAACCTTCTCTCGTAGCATGTTAGGAATGAGTAATTAAACATTACATAATAATGAAGGAACATTCAATTGATTATTAATGTGAAAATTATAAACCATGTAAGAAATAATAAGTACACATGACACAAGAATTATGTGGAAAACACCCAAGGGGGGAAAAACCACAGTAAATGAGATTTTCCATTTATTAGAGAAATAATTTACAGTCCAGAAAATAATCTCCCTCCTCACTTCTCTCCTGATGAAATCCACACGAGGTGAATTAACATAATATGACCCATGGTCATAATTATTTGACCTCATGGGCCACGACCCTTATTAAATAACGAGGCATACCCCAATGTAAATAAATATTGATTAATTAATAATCAATTAACATAAACAACTAAGTTTATATTAAATAATAAAGAATATAAGTATTCTTGATCATTTAATTATAAAATAAGGTTTATAGGCACTTAATATTACATTCTAACAAGCTCTTCATCAGACTATCTATCTCTCTTTCTTGTTCTCTCTCTATATTCTAATTCCTCATTGAAATGCACTTTTTCCCTATTTTATCTTATTCACTTAAGTGACTCTCAATTTAACATTGTAAGAGTCATTTTTCATTAATAAGAAAAATAATCATTTTTTTTCCCTAGGAACACGAAAGTTCACAAGTGATGAAGGAAGGTGAAAATTCGTGTGGGGGGTAGATGAAAGCACATTTTTTAATGTTGTAAATTAGAATGGATTACCCATTCGAAGGGGTTGGAAATTGTAGATTATTTTTTATCTTTGTATCACTACTACATCAAGAAATAAGAGCTGAATTTCCTCTATGTTCCTCTATCCTATCTACTTTCCAACCTTGCAAGCATAGTGATCTTGTATAACCAAGAAGGACCTTGTGTCCTTGATTAATGAATCTATAGAACTTTGTTTCTCTAGTTTGTTAGTATTTTTTAATAGTAAAATGTTTTAGTTCTTATAATTTAATTTCAGCCTAATTTGGTTTATGTATGTGAATTTTGTAATCCTACTCACAACATTAACCCTCTCTCTCCTAATTTCTCCAACTCCCCTTTACCTCCCTTCACAATAAATTCAGCCCTTGTACATTGTACATGCACTTTTTCACATGTTTAGTGGAGTATTCATGTGTTATCCCTAGCCTAATGGCCACCCCATAATGTTTTATTTAGTTTACATTCAATAATGAGAGCCTACCCATACCCAAGTAGGATGGGACTAGACCCATGACCATTGGTGAAAATTGATAATCTGTACAACAACAAATTATTTCACCAACAAGAGGGTATGCCAAGGATTAGTGAAAGTAGTTTTATGTTGATTTTATTTGGCTATCTTGATTTGATTGTATTTATAAAATCCTTCTATGAGTGATAAAATTTCGTGACCTATAATAGAATCGACAATATTGTATGTTAGGAAGAGGAAAATCATCTTTATAACATGGCTTATTGATTTCCCTGAAATATATATAAATCCTTATTTTAACTGGCTTTTTACAAATAAGAACTATGTTAGAAATCTACTTTAAATGGTCAATAGGCCTAATAAACCATAATACTAGCAATTTCTCAAGCTCTTTTTTTACTAGGAGAGCCACATGTGCATGCATTTTATGGAGCTTTTATTTGATCGGCTGAGTGGATTACTGAAAAACTAAATTGTGTACAACCAAAGAAGGATTTAAGCTTGACATATCTACATAGGAGAAAGAAAAAACATCAGAAAATTATATGAGCATGGTAAAAAAAATTGTTCTTACGGATTAAGGGAGGCTCACAACTTGACAATCCTAGGTTGCTCTTTTGTGTTGAAATTAATTTCAATAGTTTCTTCAACCAATAACCTAGCACCATCTTCCATACATGTAGGATTAGGAGGGAGGTTTATTTATTCCTCTATTGGAATCTCAATGATATTTTCACTAACATAATGGTCACTTATATAATCCATTTTTTATTTTTTACATTATTTTTCTACAAGTTCCTCAAAGATATTTTCACTATAGGATTTGGATTTTTTATTCTGTTATTTATTTAAAGATATCTTTACATTTTTCAATTTTTCTAACCATAGAAATCATCCTCCTCCCCAAATTACAAATATGTATTAAAGTTGATGGATAATCCCTACTTATGATCCATAATGGGGATGTCATCACATATCCCCATGAAATCTATTATTACTTCCTCATTCTAAAATATATCAATTGGTATGTGATGTTGTTGCTCCCAATGGATGAGGGATGGGTATATAAGATCAATTTTAGTGGAAAAAGGGGATAAGGTTAAAATTGAGGTATCAGAAAATAGATTCATAGAGTTAATATCTTCATAGAACCTATAAGGAGACCCTAGTTCAGTATCATATTTAGAAGAGATATCTTTTGGCTCAGAAGAGGTGGTGTTAACTTCTATTGGTGGTGCACCATATGGTTTTATAAAAACATTGTATCTGTCTATTTTCTGGTGTGTAGGGATAGGTTCCCACACACCTTAATTATGTATTCCACACCCATAATATTGGTATCCTGACATACATCATCTTGTTATGGATACCATGGTTTGGGGATTGATATCATGAGGCCATCCTCTCATCAGTTGATTGGGAAGTGTAAGTGTAATCTAGACACTCATCTCATAAGAGGCCAGCATGTATGAATTTTTTGAGGTTTTCATGCTCATATGTTCTTTGTGGCCAAAATTTAGGGCTGCCACATGTTTTTAGTGATAATGGGAGATTGGAAATGACAATGTCATATTGCAGGTCAGATTCCCCATGACTCGTGTTAAGGATTTTAAACTTGGACTCCCATGTGGAAAAAATGGATACGGAGGTGGATCCACAAATGACATTGGGTTCAAGTTGTAGACACCCCAAAATTTCACACTTGTTTCCATCTTATCCTAGTTCACTTCCTAATACACCGTGTTATTCACCCATTTGTGATTAATTGATTAAACTGATTAATTCATACACATTGTACCCTTTTATTAAATAAATTAATCCCGTGTAACCTTAGTACCCCTTTAGACAAGTTAATTACCATTTATCAATTAAGTGTGTACACATCCTAGTCAACTGCAACTTGGTCAACATCCACTTAGACTCCATATCATTATCCTAGTTAACTGCATTTCTGGAATACTAGAAAGGTGGGGGAAATTGAATTGCAAGTACAACCACCTTCCTAGATTTAACTTCTATAATTAATTCCATTTACTGCCCCTAAATGCCCTAGAACTATTGTAACCTTCTCTAATTCTATTTTTAACATATGCATTCAACTGTATATAACCGATTTCTAACTACTCCTGCCTCTATAAATTTTAGGCTTACTCTTTTACAAATCCTCTTGAATCTTAAGTAGAATAATTTTGCTAAATTTCCAAGCCAAAGTATATGTGTCTATACCATTTTCAATCACATTTTCTTTACATTAAAGAGCTCCCACATTCATTTGTAAGGTTCCAAAAACAAATTCTCCACAATATTATTGAGGTTATCACTTAAGGATTATAGGGAGGTTAGCATTACATTTTGTTTGTCTTCCATTCTCAACTAGTTTTTCATTGTTTACATTTTGGCACACCTGGTGGGACTCACACCCCTCCTCTTTCATATTTGTTTCATTTTATCTGTCTAAATTTGTTCTTGGAGTGCTTCTATTGTTGAGCAGGTTTGGAAGCAAATGCAACACTTTACTAGCTCACAACACAGAATTTAAAAAAAAAAACATCCTCACTGTTGCTAGTTTACTGTGTTCTTTTTTGCAAGTATTGTAGGTAAAATTTTGTTTATAGATTGTAAGTTTTTCTCATTTGCAAGTTTTGGATTCGTAATGGTCTTTGACTTATGATCATTTTGTTGAACAAATTTGTTATCTGCTTTCATATTTTTGACCAATTTTTCGCTGCTATATTTTTGTGAGACACTATGCAGGTATTTGAATTCACATGAAAGAGTTTTTACATTTTTATCTTCTTCTACATTTTTGTTGCTTTCTATTGATGTACTAGTCTCTATTTTCTTCCCATTTCTACTCTTGGTCTATGTGTAGGTAAATTCACCTACACCTGCACACACAACAACACACAATCATATTTTAGCTATAGAAATATAAATCAACCAATATATAGATTTCTCAGTCTAGTATATAATACTCTTTTGTTTTTTGTTAAGTAAAATCAAAAAAACAAAAAAAATCCTCTATACTGCTAAAAGTCCTGCAAAAAAAATTACATTAAATTTTTATTCATACACAGTTAGATTTCTTTTAAAAATAAAAATAATTAAAAAAACAAAACAAAAAAAATCTAAAACCCTATAAACCTAGATATACCCCCACCCCCTTACCTTTCCCCTCCCCTAGCTTGGCCAACTCGGTTGAGCTGTTCCTAACTCCCACAGAGCCCCATCCTAACTACCCACTCCCCATGAAACTAGTGACCATCGCTCCCTAACTACCCAACGACCCCCATTCCCTACCCTAACCCAGCACCACACTCAAACCCCGCAGTGCTAACCCAGCTCTACCTTAGCTGATTTGACTCATCCCCCAACGCTGACTCGCCCCGACCCCTATCTCTCCCCTCATAACCCCTGAGGCCTACCTCGAGTGCCCTACCCATGACTGAGCCTGTCCCTACCTCACATCCCTCCCTACAACCCAAATTTCATTCACCCTGCCTTCAGGCCCTCCCTGTACTCAATTCCCCACCACACCTGAGCTGCTCATTGCTCCTACCCATACTTTCCTCCTTGCACACATAATATGCCCAACAACAAAAAAATAACACACTAAATTACATATTAGGTTTACACTTTCACCTATACTTTTTCATTTTAAGGTTTTTGTTTACTCTTATATTTCTTTCTATTTATTCTAACTCTCACACTTAGGTTACTTTATTTATTTATTTTTAATTAATTAATTAATTAATTTAGCGTTATTACTTTAGTTTATGTATTATCTAATTTCTTGTTTTACTTTTGTTTACATTATTTATTTTTAATACACAATCGGATGCACTTGTTATTTATTTTTCGTTATTATTGTCAACTGGACTAATCAGATGTTATTGTTATTTTACATGTCTTACGGATGTTTCAGGGGGTTTCCTCGTTTATGAAACTTTTTCGCTGTTACTTTCATCCTTTTCGCAACTAAGACTAATTGTCAACTTACCAAAATAGGGTTATTGGATGTTTCACTATAATTTTCTTATCCTTTTTTTAGCCATTTTACTTCCATTTCCTCACTTTGTTACATAGACTAACACTTTCTACCATGTTTTTGCATGCCTCTCATTTGTCATTTTCTTTTGTTTTTGTGCGACTAACCATGAAACAATCACATGTATGCTCTTCCCTCATGATTCCAAAGTGATATTAGGAATAAGAAACATGGTTGTTTCTTTCTTTTTTGTTTTTTGGGAATTATTTTTTTACTTAGTCAAATCCAACCCACCCATATGCTCTTTCCTAATGCTTTATTTAAAGTGGTCTTGGAAATCAGAAATGTGGGTTCTCTTTTGTTGCCTTGTTTGTTTGTTATTTTTTTTACCTCATTTCGGCAAACATTCTAATCCTTTCTTACAATACATGCTCTCAGAAAGGTGGATAAAACACTCAAAAAATACTAATTGCGGGTTGTCAAATGGTGTACAACTAAACCACATTAAGATTATAAGATAAAAAACACCACGTTCAAAACACTATATTTGTCGGTTCGGTTAAGAGCTACGACTCAACTGCTTAAATAAAACATAACCCCTTTTGCATAAGCCTTAAGCTACAACAAATAGGGTGGTATTAGGAACCCCAAAGTATTCCATGCCTTGAGGGAATTGGTAGACAAAGTGGGAAACTTTTTATCATACCTGACTAGTACAACCTTGTGAGTTAGAGTCACAGATATCCTTAGTGGCAACCCCAGTGTGATTTATTCTGAGCAAGATATTTTCTCAAGGTTTCAAACAGGGTAAAGTAAAGCCTTCAGCTAGAAATAGCTTCGTGCTCACTAAGATATACTACTGGCACCTAGTTGAGAGAGCCACCTAGGAAACCAAACATTATCCAAGCCAATATAAGGTAGAGGCAAAAAACAAACAGTTATACCAAAACTTGTGCTTTTGATTTTATTCTTTTTTTAGTATTTTTTCACACTCACTTTTTCCCAAACACTCCTTGTTTGGGATCCATCTTTCACTTTTCTTATCTTTTTTTCATTTTCCAAACAATCCTTGTTTGGATTCTACTTTCATTCTCATTTCATATCTTTTCATCATCTTTCCTCTTCATTGTCAGTCATTCACTAAATTTCATTTTATTCTTGATTTTTCCCCTTTTCAAAACTTTCATCTCTTTTCATCCTCATTTCCTTCTCCATTTGATCTTCTTTCATTCATTTGGAGTTCTCATTCACTTATTTGAGTCTTCCTCTTTCGCGATCATCAAATTTTTCTATCTTTTATGTTCACCTCATTTTGAGTTTATCTCCCCTTTCATTTGACACCTAAACATTTGTATTACATTTTCCCAAATTTTAAGTTTTCATCTCCTTTTCAACATCAAGTCTTGAGTTATGGACACCCATGTCCTTGCTCAAACACTTTCATCTTACAACATGCACCTTGATAGTGTTGTGTTCCAATTTTTCATCACTCCATTTCATCACATCTTATCTTCATTCTATTCTTTCATCCTTTAGTTTAACATCATCATCACATCTCTAAATTGACAAAATATTTTTTGTTTTTTAGACACTTCATCATATATTATTTTCCCAATGTTTACGTTGTCAATATTTGAGTCTTATCCCTTCATTATCCTCTTCCTTCTTAACTAATTCTTTTTAAGGGTTGAGCACATCACATACAATTTCACTCCTTTTTCATACCCTTTTCCCATCTATCATTCACTTTTCTAAGTGGTAGAGTGCATTTACAATCAATCTATCCTCTCTCTTCCACTCTAGCATTCACATTTTTAGAGGTTGAGAACATTTGTAATTTTGTCACTATAAATCTCCTCTATTCTAGCATTCACTTTGTTAGAGGATGAGAACCTTCACTACATTAAACCACTCTTCCATCTTGGCATTCACTTTGTCAAGGGTCAAGTTTATCAAAAAAATTTGCACGCTTCCATCTAGACATTCACTTTGTTAAGGGATAATTTATTACCAAAATTAATCATACACCTCTTTGCCATCATCACATTCACTTTTCTACGGGTTGAGTTATCTTTCACATCTATTTTTTTCTTCCTCCCTCTTTGAAAAATGGTGGCAACATGACACAAAGTTTATAGTCCTTTTGGAAGGAGAGAATGACATAAAAATCCTTTTGGAAATTTTGATAGTGATAATGAACAAAAATATGAGGATGATCATAATGACATCTCACTCGAAGAACAATCCCATGTCAAAATTATCTTACATATGAATAAAGACCAATTTCTTCTTTGTCTCCTTGAAATGGGAACAAAATTACCCTCTGATTTCAATGAGGATAGTCTACAAAAATTATTTGGAAAACCACTACCTAACAAGGGTTAACCTTTCATTTCAACAAGAAATAATGATGAGGAAGGCCTTGGTCACACAAATAATGATGATCAAAACAATTCCACCTCGAACAACACCAAAGGCGATGAATCAAACAAAGAAAAATATGACAAAGGCAACAAATGAAAATAAATTGATTTGGACACCATTCCCACTCAATCCCTCATGAATAAAATTAACAACATGGCTAAGTAACTTTCTATCTTAAATTCCAAAGTCACCAATGAATCCCATAGTAATGAGGCACCAAAGAAAACTAGTGATGCTTCACTTAAAAGTCATACCACACACACACTAAATATAACAACTCTACGAGTGATGGTTCCCTATATTTCTTGTAGAACAACTCACCATTTTCCTAAGAATGGAAAATGATGAAGGACACCATCTTAGGTATGAAACATCAATGCAAACAATTCAACATTGAAGAATTGTGTCCTTACCCCTTCGACATGGACATTTTGTGCATCCCCTTTCCTAAATATTTCGAGACACCCAAATTTGAAAAATACAAGGGAAAGAATAATCCTAGAGAGAATATCAAGGATTTTTATATGGCTTACCAAGAGGTGGCCTATAGTGATGTGTTCTTAATGTGTCTCTTTCCACAAAGTCTAGGTGGACAAGCCATGGATGGGTTTCTACACCTCCTCAAGGGCTCTATACAAACTTTCATGGACCTCTCAGAGAAGTTTGTTAAACATTTCTCATTCAACCTAGAATCTAAAATTATAATGATGGATTTTTGTAATGCCAAACAACAAACAAGTGAACCCTTTGTACAATTCCTACAAATATGGCATGGGATTTCTAGTTGTTTCCCTTGCTCTATTCCTAAGAAACATCTTGTGAGAATATTTGTACCTAACCTCAACAGTGAGCTATCCTTTCACATGTAAATGCACTACCTTAATATTTTTTAAGAATTTATTAAAAAAGAATCACGGATTGAAAAATCCCTTGTCACAAAATGTTTGATTAAACCCCATTCAAAATATAATGGGAAACATAGTAACCATCCTAATAGATCTCACCAAAAAAATCTAAACATGTTAACCTCAATCATAATATGGTCAATTATGATATTACATAAAATCACAATATCCACAACATCCAAAACACTCAAACTAGACCAAACAAACGTAAACAATATTGTGTTGTTTCTAGCAAAAAGGTTCCTCGTCTCTTGATTCTAAGTGATGTTGTTTCAATCCTTTGGGATAACCTATATCAAATGTCCTTCAACAACTCATTAATGCAAACATGGTTACTTATCCCATCACCAGATCTTGGGTTGAGGGACAACCTGTTATCCAAAATTCACCCCCCAGGGTAAGTTTGATAACCTGCATCAGAATATTCAAGTCCCAGGCAAATTGATTGATTCAGAGCAAAAATCAGGTTTCTAGGGTCCCTTTAGGAATTTTTCTAACTTTCCTGTCCAGGTTGAAAAGAGCAAGCTCTGAGAAAACGTGAAAAAAAGGTTGCAGAAGGCAAGTAGGTTGATCCAGAAAAAAATGTGAAAATCGGCTAAGTCCTAGTCCTAGGAGCAACTGGGACATTTGGGACATCAAGGTGTGGATCGGCCGAAAAGCCTCCAGGTGGCCCAAATAGCAACAGGGACATCTGGGACAGAAGTACGCGGCGGGCGCAAGAAGCCGATCCGGCCGAAAAAGAGAACTTTCGCACTAACTGCTTTGGGACATTTGGGACAAAGATACCCGAACCAGCCGGTTCGGTCGAAATGGGAACAAACAGTCCGAAGCAAAGTGGGACAAGTGGGACAAAAAGGCGCGAATCAGCCGAATCAGGTGAACCGGAAGAATTTGTCCTGCGAGGCACTGGGACATTTGGGACAAATGGACGCGAACCGGCCGGTTCGGCCGAAATCAGCACAAGGAGCACTGTGCCAAATGGGACAAGAGGACGCGAAGGGTGCGAGAGAGCTGGCAAGTTTGAGGACTAATCAATGAATGACACGTGTCTCAAGGGGAAAGGTCCAGAAAAGTCAAAGGGGCGAGTTTTCGAGCACTGATCCGAACCAATAAAATAGCGCCACGTGTCCCAGCAGGGGCCCACAAGCAAATTTCAAAAGGAAAGCCCATGAAAGGCAGAGGAGAGAGAATTACTCGTCCAATCAGCACGTGTCATGTGTCATCCAGGTGGCAGAGCGTGGGAAAGATTTCAAAACGTGTTTTCACCTGTTCTGTGCCCTAAATCTTCAGATCGCCATAACTTTCGATCCAAAGCTCAGATTTGCACGTTCTTTATATCAACAGAAAGATGGTGAAATTATCTACATGATTCCGGGGTCAATCTTGTGTTTTGGAGTAGTCTGGAGGGAGAAAATTGAGAAACAGCTCTGACGCATGTTCATGGCCAAAAATGACATTCCAGCGACCAGATTTAATGCAGAATGGGTCGCATTCTCCTGTAATCCGATCAAAGTGATAGGGTATGGGTTTGTAAGGTCCCCCATACTGTTTTAATGCACCTGTAGTCAAGAAAGAATGGGATCCCATGCCTTTGTACGTTTTCTGTCTCCTGGGTTCGACCCATGCAATGTAAAAAGCCAGATTTGGCTCATTCCGAAAAGGGGAACATTTTTTGGGCATAGCAGACTTCTTCTTTCACCGCCAACAAGTGATTGATGAAGGATCAGACCTCTCTAAGGATTGTAACAGTTTTCTTTTACCTCTCTGAGGGTGTAATGCATGTTTTTGACATTGAAATGATAATGCAAGCTCTGTGAATGGGTTTCAATCCTCTGTTTGTATTATTTGCTTGATTTCAGATACTAAATTATACATTATCAGTCTGTGTATGTTTTATGTTGTGAACTTTGGTCTGTGTCTATTTGCATGACAAATATGTTTCACCACTCCTTTTGGTGCATCACCATCTTTAGTTAGTTTCAATTTTTACACTTCTACCCCTGTCTCCTTGCAAGTTAGAATAGGATTAGGATCTAAACCTCTGTAGTTTTGTAAAATATAGATCTAAATCAGAGGATTTTTGAGGAACCAGCCTCTAATCTAGAGATTCCTCTCTCAGTTTCACAAGTCCCCATGCTTAGAGAGAGGTTTCCATGTTGTGCAATCACACTGGATGCTAGATTGATCAACCTAGAACCCTGATCTGCATCCAGGGGTGCTGTGAGTCTGCAACAACAGTTTTGGCACGCCCGGTGGGACCTAGAGGTCTCATTTTTATTACAGCAAAGTTGATGTGCATCTACTACAGTTTTGTTGCTTGAAAAGAGCTATTATTTTCATATCTGGCGACTCCAAGAGAAAGAATCAATTGGTTTCAGCAGTTCAGGCCTGAAAGCTTATGAGAAGAATCACAAGGTCAAGAGTTGGAGAAGAAGAGGTGCTGTTTGAATATCTACAATTATCTCCAAGAAGAAGGCAAAGAGGATGAAGGATTCAAAGGTCTCCATCTCCACCAAATAGAACTCTCTCAACTCCTCCACCTGATCGGCCTTTCATTCAGTATTCAAGAGTTCTTCGACCAATCAGAATGGCACAACCAGTGAACCCCTATGTCAACTTCACAGGCAGCAGCCCACTTGCTCTCAATGCACAAAATCCAATCCCAGTTACAGCATTGAAGAACATCCCATACTTTACTAGAGAAAATCAGACCACTCCTGGTGATCATGTCAAGGACATTGCTAACATTTGTACAATCCATGAGATTAATGAGATGTAAGTTACTGTCAAATTGCTAGCGTCTTCATTCAAGGGGAAAGCATTGCAATGGTTTAGGAGCCTTGAAGCTAACTCTATCACAAACTGGAATCAGCTGTGTATTACACTTCATGATCAATTTGGAGAGAAGGGAGACAACTTGTCTCTTTTGGAACAGCTGACAACCATCAAGAGAGCTTCCAATGAGCAGCTAACTGACTTCAACTTCAGATTTCAAAGGTCTTGGGATAGAATTCCAGTAGCAGTTAGGCCAACAACAGAAGGTGCTTTTCTATATTACCTTAAAGCTTTAAATTCTGATATTTCTATGTTGATTCAATCTATGGGAGGCACAACTATCCCTGCTGCTTATAGTATTGCCATTAGAGCTGAAAATTGTCTGATTCAAGCTGGCAAGCTAGCTTCTAGGCCTCCAATGCCATTATATCCAAGTTTAGAGAGCCCAAGTACTAGTCAAACACCTGTTTTAGCTCCTTCTCCCACTCCTAGAAATCAAAGTTCAAATGAAGCTTCCACTTCATCTCCAAGTGCCCCAAATGAGCTTCAAGAAGTCATGAAGCAACTGCAAAATTTAGGTAATGAGCTGGTTACACTAAAGAGACAACAAGCTCAAGGTTTCAGACCTTCGTATCAGCCTCAAGCTCAACCAAATAGGCAGCCATATCAGCCTCAAAGACCACCTAATCCAGCAGCAAATATGAGTCAAACAAGGCCTCCTGCCAATAGACCATTCTAGCCCTATAATCCAAATGCCATATATGCCTGTAAGGCATTAGTACCAGCACAAAACAACATTGCCCAGGAGTATGATTGGTGTTTTCCATGTAATGAACCCCATAATCAATCCATGTGCTACAATGGTGCTTTAACTCAAGCTTTAATGGTAACAACTACTGGTGTGGAGGGTGAGAGCAGTCAAGAAAATAGCCAACAACAAGAAACATTCCAACAACAATCAGCCCCAAATGACACCACATTGGTAAATTGGCAAGCAGAGGATTTCTGTGGCATGAATCAGGTAGTTTCTCAAGGTGTTACAGCCAACACAAGGTCAAAAAGGAGAAATTTGGGTGAAGAACAGCCATTAGCCCCAGCCAATCCACAACCTTCCACAGCTCCACAAATGATTGGCAAGCAAAGTCCCGTTTCAAATGCACAAGGGCAGCCAAGAACAACTCCTAGGCCAACTCAAATGCCAGTTGTTGCTGCCCACATCTAAGGAGCAAATGTGCAAACCAAGGGACATCAGAAAGATCCTTCATCACCATTCAGTATCATTGATCAGATGAAGAAAACAAATGTCAATATATCTATGTGGGAATCCCTATCTATCCCAGGCCAAAGAAATCTGCTGCAAGCTGCCATGAAGGATTGGCCAACTTCGAATCAGTAGGTCCAAATGCAAGATAAGGTACTCACAAATGCTTCCCAACCTGAAGGAAATCATGGAGCACAACAAGGTAGAATGCTAAAGCCTCCCCCTTTTTATGTTTCGTTAATCATTGGAAATCAGCTAGTGCATAATTACATGATAGATTCCAGGGCAAGTAGCTCAGTAATGCCTAAACAGATAGCTGATCAGTTAGGGCTCTAGTATGAAATAACATCTAAGGGAGTAGTGCAGCTAGATGGGACAACAATAGCAACAGTTGGAGTGATTAGAGGTTTGAGTCTTACCTTGCATGCATGTCCAAATGTTGTTGTCTTACAAGATATATCAGTCATAGACCTTCCACCACTCTTTGCCCTATGTTTATCAAGGGACTTCACTGCCAAAATTGGGGGATATTTGTCTGCTGATTGGTCTCACATGCTATTCAGAACAAGGTATGGAACTAAGGCTACAATTAGGTTAGAACCTATTGCAAACTTCCACATTGAGCCCTATACTCCAAGTCAGATTAATGCCAATTGCTCAGCATTTGATCAAGAAGATCACCCAAACACGGATGAAACTGACAGTAAAGGTCGAAACATCCCAGATCTAACTCTTGATGAATGGGAAAACAAGGTGCATGCTTTTGATCCTTATCAAGGAATAGAAGAATCTGAGCTAGGAGTCTATTGTATACATGAAGAAAGTCAACCTATTCCTAGCATCACCAAGCCAAACCACAAAGATGACAATGAGGTATGGCAGCTGTTTTTTGATGGATCGAGGAGTAGACAAGGGGCAGGAGGTGGAGCCGTGATTATTTCACCTCAAGGAGTAAAGTATTATTCAACTTTTAGATTTCAATTTGCATGCTCCAATAACACTGCTGAATATGAAGCCTTGATGCAAGGGATGCATTGGGCAATCAAGAGAAAAATAAAGAACTTACAAGTCTTTGGGGACAGTGAGCTGATTGTAAATCAGGTCAAGGGACAGCATGCCGCCAAAAATGATCTACTCAAGTGCTACAAGAATAGGGTATGGGACCTCGTGGAAGATTTTGAGGGTTTCGGCATCAAAGCCATCCCTAGGAAAAAGAATCAAGCTACTGACAGGCTTGCAGCAGTAGGGGCAGCCTTTGACATTGTAGAAAACATTCAACAAGACAAGGTACAACCAAACATCCACGTGATTGTGAGGCCTTCAGTGCCGGATAACGATGTCAGTTGGCAAGTATTTGAGAATGACCAGCAAATCATCCACTTCTTGCAAGAAGAAGCTGAGTTCTCAGCCAAGAATCAAGAGAAGTTGGAACAGCAATATGGTGACCAGGTGATACAGCTGAGAACTGACAAGCTGCCCAAGGGACTTATCACTTTGGAGTCCATTTTTAACCCCAATGATCAGTTTAGAAAGGAGAAAGCAAACATTCAGGTCAAGAGAGAAGATTCGGTATCCATCTTGGTAGAAGAGAACAAGCCATTGCAAATTGGAAAGATGACAACTGAGCAAGAAAGGTGTGAGTTCATACAGCTATGTCAAGAATTCCCTGACGTGTTTGCTTGGAGCTATGAAGACTTGAAAGGTTTCAATCCCAACTTAGCTCAGCATACCATTGAATTGGATCCAAATACTAAGCCTGTCAAGCAGAAACAGAGACCAGTCAATCCACACATGGAGCCTCTCATGAGGAAAGAATTGGACAAGCTGATTGAGTCAGTAATTATATTCCCAATCAAGCATTCAAGTTGGGTTGCCAACTTAGTTCCAGTCAGAAAGAAGTGTGGAGAGATCAGGCTATGTGTTGACTTCAGAGATTTGAATAGAGCCTCTCTCAAGGACCATTATCCACTCCCTTCCATGGAGCAAATATTGCAGGTCGTAGCTGGTTCAGAAAGGTTTTCACTACTTGATGGTTACTCAGGCTTCAATCAGATTATGGTAAAGGAGGAAGACCAGTTCAAGACATCCTTCACAACCAAATGGGTCACATATGCTTACAAGAAGATGCCATTTGGACTGTCGAACGCCGGAGCAACATTCCAGTGAGCTATGGATATGGCATTCAAAGGCTTGATCAACAAGATAGTGCTGGTATACCTAGATGATATCACTATCTTCTCAAAGAATGCTACAGACCATCTCTTTCACCTCAGGTAAGTGTTTCAGAGGTGTAGAAAGTTTGGAGTGTCTTTGAATCCTAAGAAGTTCATCTTTCTTGCACATGAAGGGAAGCTCCTTGGCCATATTGTCTCCAAGGAAGGATTAGCAATTGATCCAGAGAGGGTTGAAGCCATAAGAGCTCTACCATTTCCAAGTCACAAGAAGGATCTTCAGAGTTTCCTGGGAAGGATAAACTTTGTTCAGAGGTTTGTCCCAGATTTTTGCAGCCCTTGTCAAGCCCATCACCAAAATGTTAAGAAAAAGCATGGCTTTCAAATGGATGGTAGAAGGCAAGGAGAGTTTTGAAGCAATCAAAGAAGCCATCTCCCAAGCACCCACTCTCATCAACGCAGACTTTTCCAAGGATTTCATCCTCTATGCATTTGGAGGTGATGACACTATTTCTACCATTCTGGTACAGCAAAACAAAGATAATGATGAACAGCCGATTGCCTTCTTCAGCCAAAGCCTAGATGACTGTGAAGTAAGGTACTCTTTTATTGAAAAACATGTGCTTGCAGTAATCAGGAGCTTGAAGAAATTCAAGCATTTAGTCTCAAACAACAAGGTCTAGTTGCTGGTCTCACATGCTGGGGTTAAGGACTTCCTCCTCAACAAGGATTTGAATGAGAAAAGGGCAAGTTGGATCACCCATGTCATGGAGTATGACATTGAAATCAAGATCACCAAGCTGGTAAGAGGAAAAGGATTGTGTGAGCAGCTGGTTTTGGGAAGCAAAAATAAGTATGCAACAAAGAAGAGGCTGTTTTGACAGTTCAAGACAGCCATGAGCCGAGTGACAGGAAAGAAGAAGACAATGCTGCCCCCACCCCTTGCTGGACCCAAGGCATTATGCACTTCCTACAAACAGGCCTATGCCCTCCAGAAATGAGCAAAGCAAAGAGGAGATACTTCAGGTTGCAGGCTGTTCCATATACCATCATTGATGGAATTTTGTTCAAGAAAGATGTGAATGGAGTGCTGCTGAGATGCATTAGCACAGGTCAGATCCAAAGGGTATTAGAAGAATTTCATAATGGACCATCTGGTGGCCATTTTGCATTGAGAGTGACAGCTCTAAAAATCATGAAGGCTGGTTATTATTGGCCTAGAATCTTTAGTGATTGCTATGCATGGATCAAGATGTGTAAGAATTGTGCATTCTTCACAGGAAAAGAGAGACTCGCTGCCCTTCCATTACATCCAATTACAGTAGATCAGCCATTCATGCAGTGGGGACTTGACTTCATTGGAGCCATCAATCCCAATTCAAGCCAAGGGCACAAATGGATTTTGACAGCCACAGACTACTTCACCAAATGGAGAGGAAGCAGTAGCACTCAAAGAGGCAAATGAGTCTAACATCTTAGACTTTTACGAGCAGATAACAACCAGATTTGGTGTACCTGCCACAATAATTTCTGATAATGCATTGGCATTCATTGGATCCAGGGTGACTGAGTGGGCTGTCAAGAATGGCATTTACCTAAGAACTTCATCAAACTATTACCCTCAAGGTAATGGCCAGGCCGAGTCTACAAACAAGAAGTTGTTGAAGATCATTAGGAGGACTCTTGATGAGAATCAAAGGTCTTGGCATACCAAGCTAAAATCAGCCTTATGGGCTGATAGGATAACTCCCAAACGATCCACAGGTAACTCTCCATTTAAGCTTGTCTACGGAAGAGAGGCAATCTTGCCCATGTCACTTGAGTTGCCAACGTTGGAACTCATGAAATAGCTAGAGTTCCTAGAGTTCGAGCCCATGGAGGTGAGGTATGCAGAATTGATGGAGCTACAAGAGATCAGAGATCAGGCATCCCAAGCAATGGAAAAGGATCAAGCTTTGATCAAGAAGACCTTTGATAGGAAGGCCAAAGATAGATCTTTTCAAGTAGGAGATCTAGTGTTGAAATGGGATGTGGACAGAGCAAAACGGGGAAGGCATTCAAAATTTGATGCCATTTGGAGTGGCCCATACATGGTCACAAAGTGCAAGAACAGCAATGCTTTCCAATTGGCCTCATTGGATGGTGAAGAACTGCAAATTCCAGTAAATGGAATCTATCTCAAGCGTTGCTTCTAGAGGGAGGTTCACTACATCTGTAAATATTAGATTAGATTTTCTTTCCTCCAAGTGCTTGTGCACATTGTTTTGTTGTAGGTTAGTTTTGTTTTCCCTAAGTGCCTTGGCACAACTTACTGTCCATGGAGATGTTTAGCATGTCTTTACTTTCATCAGGTAAAATTCCATCTTCCTCCTTGCACATTCTGAGTCAGTTTGGATTCTAAAAGAGAATATTTGATGACTCAATGCCCAGTGGATTGCTTCAGGCAACTGGTCTTTTCATCTAGCAGGCAGATGACCCCACTGAGTCACCAAATTGTTATCCAAAATTCACCCCCCAGGGTAAATTTGATAACCTGCATAAGAATATTCAAGTCCCAGGAAAATTGATTGATTCAGAGCAAAAATCAGGTTTCTAGGGTCTCTTCAGGAATTTTTCTAACTTTCCTGTCCAGGTTGAAAAGAGCAAGCTCTGAGAAAATGCGAAAAAAAGGTTGCAGAAGGCAAGTAGGTTGATCCAGAAAAAATTGTGAAAATCGGCTAAGTCCTAGTCCTAGGAGCAACTGGGACATTTGGGACATCAAGGCGCGGATCAGCCGAAAATCCTCCAGGCGGCCCAAATAGCAACAGGGACATCTGGGACAGAAGTACGCGGCGGGCACAAGAAGCCGATCCGGCCGAAAAAGAGAACTTTCGCACTAACTGCTTTGGGACATCTAGGACAAAGATACCCGAACCAGCCGGTTCGACTGAAATGGGAACAAACACTCCGAAGCAAAGTGGGACAAGTGGGACAAAAAGTTGCGAATCAACCGAATCGGGCGAACCAGAAGAATTTGTCCCGCGAGGCACTGGGACATTTGGGACAAATGGACGTGAACCAGCCGGTTCAGCTGAAATCATCACAAGGAGCACTGTGCCAAATGGGACAAGAGGACATGAAGGGTGCGAGAGAGCCGGCAGGTCCAAGGACCAATCAACGCATGACACGTGTCTCAAGGGGAAAGGTCCAGAAAAGTCAAAGGGGTGAGTTTTTGAGCACTGATCCGAACCAATAAAATAGCACCACGTGTCCCAGTAGGGGCCCACAAGGAAATTTTAAAAGGAAATCTCGTGAAAGGCAGAGGAGAGAGAATTTCTCATCCAATCAGCACGCGCCACTTGTCATCCAGGTGGCAGAGCGTGGGAAAGATTTCAAAACGCGTTTTCACCTGTTTTGTGCCCTAAATCTTCAGATCGCCATAACTTTCGATCCAAAGCTCGGATTTGCACGTTCTTTATATCAACGGAAAGCTGGTGAAATTCTCTACACGATTCTGGGGTCGATCTTGCGTTTTGTCGCAGTCTGGAGGGATAAAATTGAGAAATGGCTCTGACGCGTGTTCATGGCCAGAAATGACATTCCAGCGACCAGATTTAATGCAGAATGGGTCACATTCTCCTGTAATCCGGTCAAAGTGATAGGGTATGGGTTTGTAAGGTCCCCCATGCTATTTTAATGCACCTGCACTTAAGAAAGAATGGGTTCCCATGCCTTTGTACGTTTTCTATCTCCTGGGTTCGACCCATGCAATGTAAAAAGCCAGATTTGGCTCATTCCAAAAAGGGGAACATTTTTTGGGCATAGTAGACTTCTTCTTTCACCGCCAACAAGTGATTGATGAAGGATCAGACCTCTCTAAGGATTGTAACAGTTTTCTTTTACCTCTCTGAGGGTGTAATGCGTGTTTTTGACATTAAAATGATAATGCAAGCTCTGTGAATGGGTTTCAATCCTCTGTTTGTATTATTTGCTTGATTTCAGATACTAAATTATACATTATCAGTCTGTGTATGTTTTATGTTGTGAACTTTGGTCTGTGTCTATTTGCATGACAAATATGTTTCACCACTCCTTTTGGTGCATCACCATCTTTAGTTAGTTTCAATTTTTGCACTTCTACCCCTGTCTCCTTGCAAGTTAGAATAGGATTAGGATCTAAACCTCTGTAGTTTTGCAAAATATAGATCTAAATCAAAGGATTTTTGAGGAACCAGCCTCTAATCTGGAGATTCCTCTCTCAGTTTCACAAGTCCCCACGCTTGGAGAGAGGTTTCCATGTTGTGCAATCACACTGGATGCTGGAGTGATCAACCTAGAACCCTGATCTGCATCCAGGGGTGCTGTGAGTCTGCAACAACACAACCCAAACCTACTTAGTATAAATTTTATACTTATTGTGATTTTCATCACATTGAAGATCACCCAACTGATCGATGCTTTCACTTATGTCACTTTGTCTAAAACCTCATTGATAGTGGAGATGTCACTGTTGAAGAACCATCACCAACTAAAACACCCAATGACAATCTCAAGGTGTTCTCAAACCCATTCCCCAAACATGGTCATGACAATAAAAATGTTGATAAAGGTCCTTATGCAAATAACACTTATTTCAATTCAATTATCTCATTTATTGAGGAAGTACCATCTACAATGGTGACCATAAAATTCAAAACTTCGAGTAATGTCATGACCACATGCCAAAGGAAGATATGGGTTCCTATGGCAAACCAACCTTCTATGTCTTCTATAGAACCTCAAACGTCTAAACCAACATCTCCTTCCCTTCAAAAGTCAAAATCAAATTCCAAATCACTTATTCTTGGTCAGTATGACTTCATCAAACAATTAGCAACTATGCCAGCACATATCTCCCTAATAAAAATATTGAAAGAGTCACCTATCTTTTAGAATATTCTCACTCATGCTCTAAATGAATCAAGTGTTCCTCATACTCTCAATGTTTAATAGTTTCAAGATATGATCGCAAAACTTACACCTGAAACTCATATCCTATATTTTTCCCTCAAGATATATTGAACCCAAATCTGATTAACAATAATTCCTTATACATTGAAGCCTACGTTACAAACCATAAGTTCAAGAGAGTTCTTATCGACAATGGAGTGTCTCTGAACATTTTCTCTATAAAAATGCTTCACTACCTTAGTCATACAATAGATGAATTAGATGCTAATATCATTACCATTCATGGTTATGATAAGATTGAGTTCCTGTCCCACCGTATCATCATTCTTCCCATACAAGTAGTCCTGTATCTCCTCGACATTGTATGTAATGTAGTTAGTGCAAAAATGTCATATAACCTTCTTCTAGGTAGACCTTGGATACGTATGATGCATGCAGTACCTTCCACCTTCCATCAATGTATAAAGTTTCCACATAATGGCAAAGAGTTCACATTACATGGTGATAATGACCCCTTTAAATATTGTAATTTTTTTAAAGCAAGGTACAACAAATTAAATTATTGTCCATTTGTTGATAGCACAACTCAATCTAGCACAATTCCTATTGTTTCCAACCATATTGACCCTGATGTAATATTGTGACCTCATGCTTCTACATATTCTTCTGAAGAGTCTATGTCTAAAAATTCACCTGAGGATAGTCCTCCTACCTCTGCACCTTCATCTGAAGCATCTACATCTAAGGTTTCACCTGAAGATACATTCTCCCATAAAGTCTTAGGTGAGTACACACTTGACAATGCATTTCTTGTTGGAAAACTCCCATTATCACCTCACATCTATGGGCGTCCTAACGCTTCTCATCTACGAGAACCTCCACCTTACTATCTCAGAAACACTCTTTAGAGATGATATGGATATCTAGAAGATGAACATATTCGAATATCTAAAAAATATTGACTATACGAAGACAAGATGGAAAAATGCTATGAATCCATTGATTATACCAAGGGCCATACAATGATGAAAAACATGAACTAGAAAGGAAGAGGCCTTGACACAAAAGGACATGGTGTTCTTGACCCTATGAATTTTAATTCTAATATTTACACATATGGTTTAGGGTATGAGACATATGAGAAGAGGCCTATAGTTGCTGATTTATTACCTAGTGACGAGGATACGGATTCTGAAGTTGAGACCGGTTCCACACATAGCTTCTTCAAAGACCTAGCTGAAACTACACTTTTCCACAAATACTTATCCATTCAAACCCTTGATGTTTTTTTATCATTCCCTCATATATCAGTACTAATAGTTTCATATTTCCATGGACCTCTTTCAAAATGGTGAGGCCATCCAATAGTTTCTCAGGGATCAAGACCTTTTTCCATTGTCAAACCACAAGAAGGGTTTTGATATAAACATTGATGCTACAACATACTTTGGAAAAGAACTTAAAATATCTAGTCCTAAAGAAAAATAAATTAAACACAAAAAAATACAAATTATATCTCGCATAGTGAAAACCTTTCTGAGGCATTACACGAGAAGCATGAAATGAAAAAGAAAAAGAAATAAAAGGGCACATCACCTAGTGAAAACCTTACAGAGGCCCTAGAGAGAGGAGATTCAGATCCAAAAATACATGACAATTTACACAAGCCTACATCATCATTTCAAGATAATGACACTTCTAAGTTGTTGGTAGATGAGATGACAACCATTAACATTAGAACTGAAGACCAACCAAAATTGTTGCAACTAGGTGTCAGTTTGTCAAAAGCTGAAATCAAATCCTTCACAAAACTTCTAATAAAGTTTCAAGATATATTCACTTGGTCTTATAAATATGTGTCAAGCCTTGATCCTTCACTCTTGGTTCATCACCTTTTGGTGCACCCAGATGCTAAACTTATAAATCAAAAACTATGTAAAATGCATCTCAAGGTCACATTGCTTATAAAGGCTAAACTACAAAAATTACTAGATGTGGGATTTATACGGTGCATTGACTACTCAGAGTGGATATATAATATGGTACTAGTTGTGAAGAAGACCCCTGGAATCTATATTTGTATAAATTTCCATGACATTAACAAAGCATGTCCCAAGGGTGATTTCCCTTTGACTTATATTTACATTATTATCGATTCTACTATGGGCCATGAGATGTTATCCCTTATGGATAGATTTTCCGGGTATAACCAAATTCAAATTGTTGAAGAAGACCAACATAAAATAGATTTTACAAGCCCATGGGGGAAATTTTATTACAAGTTCATGCCTTTTGGCCTTAAAAATGTTGGTACAACTTATCAACATGCTATGACTATTATTTTCCATGACATAATGAAGGATTATGTCAATGATATTCTTGTTAAATCCAAGACAAGAGTGTAGCATCCGATAGTCCTTAGGTGTATATTTGAGTGGTTAAGCGAGTACAAGGTTCACCTTGATCTAAAAAAAATGTCTTTGGTTTCACTTCAGGAAAACTTCTGGGATTCATTGTCTCATGAAGAAGAATTGAAGTGGACCCTACCAAGGTCAAAGCTATAATATATATGCTACCTCCTCATAACCTTTGATTACTAAGGGGCCTACAAGGAAAAATATAGTTTATTCATTATTTCATCTCTCAATTGGTAGATAAGTTCCATCACTTCAACTAACTGCTTAAGAAGAATTTCCAATTCAAATGGACACAAGACTGTCAATACGCCTTTGTAAAATTGAAAGAATATATGGAATATTCATCGGTACTCATGCCGCCTATATAGGATAAGCCAATGTTTTTACATACATATGTAAAATAACATGTTATTGGGGCATTATTGGCAAAAAACAATGATAATGGTAGAGAGAAAGTTGTGTATTACTTGAGAAGAACTCTTCTTAAACATGAGACCAAGTATTCACAGGTTGAAAATGCTTGTTTAGTGGTTTCTTATACTTTTGGCAAGCTACGAAACTATCTCCTAAATCATACCACCAAGATAATTTCAAAGGTTGATCCTCTTAAGTACTTATTTTCAAGACCAGTCACAATAGAACGAATGTCTAGCTAGATTGCACTACTCAAAAAATTTGACATTGAAATTGTCAATCAAAAAGCTATCAAAGGTCAAGCACTAGCAGATCAACTGGTTGTAGCACCATTGATAGGTTCACAATTGTTAAATTTTGAATTTATAGATGATGACCTTTTTTACATAGAAGGAACACCCTTATGGACATTATTCTTTGATAGATCTTACAACATCCATGGTTCTGGAGCAGGAATCATCTTGTGTACACCAGATGGAGACCTCATACCTAAATCTTATCGTACTAGATTCCCTTCAAAAAATAGCATAACAAAGTATGAAGCATTGATAACAAGCTTAGGGTTTGTTATCTCATGGTATCTGCAAGAATTGACTGTTTTTGGTGATTCTCTTCTTGTCATTAATCAAGTTAATAGAGAATATCAAGTAACATATGAAAATATCTTAGCCTATAAAAGAATGGTTGATAGCCTTAGAGGGTATTTTCGGATTATCAATTTTGAACAAGTTCTTCACATTCAAAACAAAGTAGCAAATGACATGGCAACTATTTCCTCCCTTATTTTGTTCGACACTAATCAAACTCATAACAAGTTCCTCATTGAACATTGTTTTGTGCCCGCATACAAATTGTCAGATTCCACCATGGTTTGTGATATTGTTGGTCCTGATCATCCCTGGTACCACGATATATATCTTTCATTCAAACTAAATCCTATCCTTATAATTTTAATTCAGATAATAAAAGAGCCTTATCACAATGTTATTCACGCTATGCCCTTCTTGTTGATACCTTGTATCGAAGAGGCTATGATGGGAATCTCTTAAGATGTCTCAATCGGGATTAAGCTAATCAGATGCTAGTTGAATTACATTCAGGTATTTTTAGTGCCCATACCAGCGGAATGGTCCTTGTAAAGAAGATCTTATGCATTGGATACTACTGGCACACAATGAAGGAATATGCATGCAACTTTGTGAAGAAATGTCAAGCTTGCCAAAAACACAGTAATCTCATTCATGCACCATCCCAATTCTTGTATCCCATTACTTCACCTTGGCCTTTTTCAAAATGTGGACTCGATTTAATTAGAAAAATAAATCCCACATATTCTGATGGCCTAACATTTATTATAACTTCCACTAAATATTACCAAGTGGGTTGAGGATATACATCTTACCAATATTACTGGGTGCAATATTTATAAATTCATTTTTAACCATATTATTTGTCATTTTGGCATCCTCACTACTATTGTCACTAATAATGGTAGTTATTTCAAAAACAAGGATCTCAAGGCCCTAGCTAAAAATATAATATCCACCTAAAACGGGCTAAACCTGTTTCACCTTTTTCTTAGATTGTTTCTTTGAATTGTTGACAAAACAAATAGGGTAACATGCGTAGAAGGAATACATGTTCAAATTTTAGTTGATGGGTTGTTGCACATGTATGACTTCTGAATCCACAGCTAACCATGAGAGCTTCCTTTTGGCTAGGAGGAACTACCTGTAATGAAAGCAAGACCACCAAAAAGAATTAAACAATATGGGCAATGAACTACCTAGTGTGAGATAGATTCGAGAAGTATGGTACTTCCTAGATGGCTATCAGTCCACTATTTTAAACAAATTAATGCTGAAAACAAGGTAAATCCTATTGTTATTTTAAAATGATTTAGGTATCTCACTTAAAAGCACAATAAGAAAATAGATCTAATCTAACAGGTTAAGCTAGAATAGAATCCACAGGTCAAATGATTGGTTCTAGGTTCTGTAGGTCTGATAAAGGTCTCGGGTAGGTCACAAGTGAGTGAGGGTGAGGAAAAATGAGGTGGGTACGTCTCTGTTTAAGGTTGTGTGGGAAAACACAGATATCGGCATCGGTCAGGGGTGACCGACCGCAGTTAGGTATAACCGGCACTAGCTATACCTAACCGCGGTCAGTCACCCCTGACCGACACCGGTCTCTGTGTTTTCCCACATAGCCTTAAACAGATACCTACCCACCTCATTTTACCTTACCCTCACTCACTTGTGAAATTTGGAAATGTCGCAGAATGGGGTTTTGATCTCCTTTGTGATTGCATAAAGGATTTCGGTTGGTCGAGACGAGGTATGGGGTGACTGGAATAGGTTTTTACGAGGTTTTTATGGGTCTATAGAGGTAAAAAAATTGGATATGGTCAAATGGGGAGCAAGATAAACAATGGATGATAAAATGAAATAACTAGGAAGGTATGATATTGTACTTACTTGAATTTCATTCCTGAAACTCTATGTGTGAAAGATGGAGGTGCTAATGATGGGTTTGAAGGTTGAAAGTGATCACCAAATGAAGAAAATATTTTACATGGGCTGCATGCACACTCCTCTTTTACTTGGATAGATTAGAATGTGGCTGGGATGGTTGTGTAGGAGAAGATCCTCAATCTCCTTCCTTGGATGTCAGTTCTTGCTGGAATTGGTTCTCTGAAGATGTGTTATTTCTCTGAGATTTTGTTCTTGCTCATCCACCTTTCCTCCCAATGTTTTCAAACTTGCTTCCAACTTCAAACCTTGATAATAAGGTTGTTTTGGGGTTAAAATGGGTAACCAACTGTGGTTCGGCTTAACCGGTGATGGTTAGGGGTAACCGACGTTGGTCAAGGAAAGATTTCCTAGGTTTACTAAACTTAGGGAGATCCTCTTGATTTCCTCAGATCTTGTGTTGTTATCCTACGGATTCGACTGGGAGCTTCTTGTGAGCATGCGGGAATGTGGTTAGAGGAAGTGTAGGCATTGATTTTTAGGGTTTTGGTAAGTCTTAGTTACTTATGATAACTTGCTAATAATAGGTCTTAGGTTGAGTTAGCTTGGTGAGGTATCTAAGTGAACTGTTTGTGTAGATATTATTTAAATAAGATATTTAAATAATAAATATAGTGAGGATAAAGCATTAATTTAATTAAATTAATATTAGTAGGGGGTAAGTGCAGCAAGTTGGGGGACAAAAAGGGGGTCATAAGTGGACGTCATATTGTAAATAACAACATAATATCAACTTGTAGGGATTAATAGCAATAAATACACTCAAAATTAGAAAAAAATATAGTAATATGAATCGTAGCATCCGGAATATAGTTTCTAAAATACTAATTTTTTAAAAAAATGGACAAGATTAGCTATATTAAACACTCAAAATTCAATGACTTGGTATTTTTTTTAAAAACGCCTATAAAATTATAGTCCATTTGCTCACGATTTGGATGACCAAAAATTGATATATATTTTTCTCCTTTCGTGAGAAGTTAGATGCCACTATCTATCTTGGGATGGATTTTATTTTTTATTTTTTTGAGTAATATTTTATTTTTTATGATTTTTTCCGTGAAAGTGGTATGAAAACATAAAGAAAACAGAGCACTTTCCGTTTGCCTGCCATAACTTCATCAAAAAATATTGAAATCAAATAATTTTTTTTTAACATGTGTATAATTTCACCACAGTTGGGATGGTATAAGCTTTATCACATTCTAATAAGTGAAACAAAATTTACAGTCTTAAACCTAGACATAAACATTCACAGGAAAAAGTGTCTTAAAGACCTACTATTAGTAAAAAATTATAAAATGATATTTATCCTATTATATTCACTTTAAAATCAGTATTTCTACAAAGCTAACAGTCTCCCCTACGTAATGGTACCATTTTTATGACATATTTTTTACTTTTCGGCATGGTTCAAGTCCGTGGAAGACTAAATTTGATGTTTTGTTGTTTTTAATGTAAAATTCAGGATTTGATGTCCACTTAATTGTCCCCCAACTTGGTGCACTTACCCTAGGGTGAAGGGGGTCATGGCTAGGTAAATGTAATAAAGGGGGGCTTATATGTTGAGGGATGAAGGGGGAGTGTGACCTGATTTTAGTTTATACATTTTTCCCCTTTTTGTTGCGTAGCTTATATTGGTAAGTGATAATAACAAAAATAAGATGTGGTTAGCCCATGTGGGGGTGGGGGTTAACACACGTATAAACTATAGCACGCTACTGGGTTGAAGAGTAGGAAAACTCTACATTATCTAAGTTCAATAGGTTTATCCAAACAAGGGTGAAGTGAATCTGGTATCCAAGGTATAGGATAAGGTCAGGAAACACAACATAGGTTGGGTGGAATAATGTTTAGGTATGTTTCGGTAGACTAAAGGTAGGGTCAGGATAAATGGTCATGACAATAGGCTAGGTAAGGTCATTAGGTCAACAACATAGGTAATAGTGCCATAAGGTATAGAGAACACATGAGGTCAAAGGTCACTAGTGATGGTCTAGGTCCAAATATTGAGATCACAGTATGGGTAATGCCAAGGTAGGGGTAAAATAATAATGCGTCAACAATGGATGTGAGGAGGTTGAAGAAGGTAGAGGGCCAGAGGTGAAGGTAAAGTGGTCCAGGTAGGTGTAGGGGAGGAAAAATAAAGAGGAGTTAAGGGAAATGATGTAAATGTGAGGGCAATGAGTACGTAGGGTAACTGACATCGGTTGGTATGAACTGATGATGGTGTAGGGGAACCGACGGCGGTAGTCTAGGGCATCAAACCAATAGTGGTCAAGGGTTAACTGACATCGGTCGGGTCGGGTAGGGCATAAAAAGTGGAAAACCCACATTTTAAAATTCATTTATGCATTGTTAAGAAGAAGAAAAGGACAAAAAGAGAGAAAAGAGGAAGAGGTCAAAAGAGTACGATAGAGACATTGGCTGGCGAGCCACATAGGTGAGATTGATTATGCGAGAGGTGGGACCATGAGATCAGGTGGCACAATTCATGTAGCCGAGGATTGGTTGTTCGTGGCTTGATGGCAGAGGTAGGAGAGGGGTCGGGTGGTCCACCCGTACAATGACTAGATATACCACCATGACATCAACAAAGGGATGAGGTAAGCTCCACACCATAGCTTAATGATTTGATTGATTAAGTAGGTTAAAATATGGGTTGTAATAACAACATGGGGGGAGGTTTTGAATTTTGGATTGGGAGGTAAAATGGATATAATTAGGTTGGGGGAGGTTGCAATGTAGGTCAATAGGAATGGGAAGGGAAGTAGGGAAGGTTTAAGTAGGTTTGGTTGGGTAGTTGGGTTGATTTGGTCAAAAATTAAAAAATGTGCTCAAGGGTTACAGATGGGTACAGGCAGTGGTGGGTGGAAAAGAGATAGGGTTAGGCAGGGACAGCCGGGAAGCAGGGGTCATGAGTACAAGCTGAGAGGCCAGAGCCACAGATACAGGTAGAGAGGTGAGAGCTTCATGTACAGGTATATGAGGAGGATCTTGAGCTACAAATATTAGTAGATGGTGTGATGAGACCACCACAAATAGTCTCGAGTGAGTAGACATAGTATCACATGTATAGTGTTGACAGTGTAGGTGGCCGGAAAGCCCAAAGGAGAGAGCAGAGGACATCTATCAGTGCACAGGGGTCAGCATCAGATGTCGGGCCATCTAGTGGTAGATTGAGAGTAGCGAGTTATTGCTCTAGATCAGAGGGCACTATCGACACTACAGATGAGACAGATATGTTACAGCAGATGTGAGACAGTATATCACCTATTTTTATATTGTTGGATTTTGGATGTATACCGACATGAAAGCTGAAGAGATATTGTATTTATGTTTTTTGTACATGATACCGGCCTATGATCCGAAGACATTTTTGTATTGGATAGCGTCCTATGAGATGATGATGATTATTTTGGAGATACACATTTATGTGATACTAGTGTACATTGTATTGATACACACATGTATATATGAGGAGATAGATGATATTTAGGTGATGTTGTTGTGATGTGTATGAGTTTTACTTTATTATGATATGGATGGCAAATAGATGAGCTAGGCATGATAGATTCAAGTCATAGGCATGGATTGAGTCAGGTCAGCGTAGGCATGGATTGAGTTAGGTCAGTGTAGGCATAGATCGAGTTAGGTCGGTTTAGGAATGGATTGAGTTAGGTCAGTTTAGGCATGGATCGAGTCAGGTCAGTTTAGGCATGGATTGAGTCAGGTTAGTTTAGGCATGGATCGAGTTAGGTTGGTGTAGGCATGGATTGATTCAGGTCGGTTTAGGCATGGATTGAGTCAGGTCAGTGTAGGCATGGATGTTAATTTTAGTATTTCGATAACAGATGGAAAATTAAATGCATGAGATGGTGTAAAATGTGGAAATTTTGGGTTATATATGAAAATGTGAAATAATATAAGTGGTAAAAGTTATGTGGTATATGGTTTAGATGTCGAGGTTTTTTATATGAACAAGAAATCAGGTTAAAAAGGGGGGGGAAATGGTTAGGGTAAAGAGTGTCTGAGCTAACCTTCTAGGACCCATGCCTTGGAAGTGTTGCCTACATAGTCCCGGTGAAAAGGGACCTCAGACCGATGTAGTTCTCCCATAAGCTAGGGAAGAAGATGAAAATGAGTTGGTAGGTTTGTGGTCATGTTGTGGGTTTGGGTTTAATAGGTGGGCATAGATGATAATAAAAATGTTGCATGTGAGGGTGACTATGGCGAAAGGGGACGATGACCCCAAAAGGTAAGCGTTGAGGACCAAGTCCTATATAAGAAGATCAAAAGGTAATGAATAAGAGAAAACATAAGAGGGGGAAAGAAATCCACCCTATTAACAAGGATCAAAATGTATGAAACACATCTATAGATAGGCTAAAGATCATAATACCCTAAAGACATTCCATGTTTGATAATTCTAGGAGTGACAAATAGTCACATGATCACCAAATGTTATAGGTTCAGTAGGTCCCTTGAGGTATGAAGTGAAAAGACAGCAAGTAAGGAGGTGCAGGTAATTGGGGCATAAAATGGGAAGAGGAATGCCGTGGGCAATAGAGCCAAGATCACGATAGGCAAGTCCATGATGAAAAATATTTTTTTTCTTTTTCTTTTTGAGATAGATTGATCAATGTGGGACTTCTATATGGGATGAATATATGGCTCCTAGAGGTCTTCACAAATCTGATCAATGCAGGAAGCTTCTGAATTTTGATTTATGAGAAAATAGTCTTCTTTTTGGAAAGACTATGTAGAGAGTTGCAAGCTTTTTATAGCTATCCTTCGAGGGAGTAGTCTACTCATAGAAAAAATTAAAGGTGGAAGATGTCCTTTTGAGGGATTCATCTTTTATATTGGAAGTTTGACTCAAGGATTCGATCCCTTATTTTGGAAGATGTCCTTCTGAGGGATTCATCTTTCTTTTTTGGCTTTTAAGTCATGGATGAGACTATAATGAAGAATTTGGTTCTTTTTGAGAAGGAAAGGGTGAACAACCATGTGATCTCATCTAAAAGACAATGAAAAGTATCCATGAGAATCATGCCATGTGCAGAGCCGTGGTGCACATATTTAAGATAAGGAAAAAGGGTGATGGGTAATCACATGATTCTTGTTTAATCATTAAGGGGATGGATGGAGTGGATAGCGTTCAAGGGACAAGCCTGTAAAGAGACACAGGGTGAGATAAGACAATGAGTCAACAATAGAATGGTTGAAGATGTAATGCATTAAGGGGCTCAGGTTCGGGTTTACCCTCAAGCGAGGAAAAATGATAGGCACCTGATCCATAGGTATGAGTTATGATGTATGGTCCAAGCCAATTAGGAGCTAATTTTCCCTATTTACTTTTTTCTACTTTGGTTACGTGTTGATTTTCTTTCAAAGCAAGGTCACTGACTTAGAAGGTTTTCTCATGAACATGTTTTTCATAAGCATGTTTGATATGTTGTTGATAAACATGAAGGTGATCCAGAGCGTTAAGATGACGTTTGTCTAATAACTCTAGTTGTGCTAAGCAGTCCTGATGAAAGTCATCATCAGTAAGCATGTCATGGAGAGAAATGTGAAGTGAGGGGATCTAGAATTCAAGAGGCAAAACAGCCTCAGTACCGTAGACCAGTGAAAAGGGTGTAGCCATAGTGGCAGTGTGAATACTAGTGCGGTATGCCCATAGAGCAAAAAGAATGTGCATATGCCAATCCTTCCCAGTATCATCAACCAATTTCATAAGAATTTTATTGAGGGTTTTGGTAGTGGATTCAACTTGGCTATTGGTTTGTGGGTAATAAGGTGAGGAGAAACTAAGTTGAATGTCGAAGGCATCACAAATTTTTTGTAGTGTTTTGTTTTTGAATTGTTTTCCATTATCAGTGATGAGGCAATGAGCAACAACAAAGCGACAAATGATGTGATGGGTAATGAACTCATATATTTTCTCAGCTTTCATAGAGATGAGTGGTATGGCTTCTACCCATTTTGTGTAGTATTCGGTAGTGGTTATGATCCATTGATGGCATTGGGAAGAATGAGGATTGATTTCTCCGATAAGATTCAAACCCCATTGAGAGAAGGTCCAAAGGTCATGAGTGACCTGTAAGGCATGACTGGGTGTATGATGAAGGTCGGAATGTTGTTGACATTTCACACAGCATTTGACATAGTCACAAAAATCATGATTAAGGGTTAGCCAGTAATATCCTAGGTGAAGAATACGCTTAGCAACAACAAGGCCACTAAAGTGACCTTGACATATGCCATCATGAACCTCCTTGATGGTATAAGGGATTTCAGAAATTGTGAGGCATCGTAAGAGAATACCATCAAATCCATGCTTATAGAGGAGTCCCCCTAGGATAAAAAAATGGGAGACCTTCTTAAGGAAGGCGTGTTGTCCGTTACAGGTGAGATCAAGAGGGAAATGGAGAGGGAAAGGTAGTTGGAGTATTGTTTATACCAAAGGTCACTCGGGTCTAGGGGTATCAGTTCCAATTGAGTAAACATTGTGCGGTAAATAAGAAGGTAAATGGAGGTGTTGTAAAGTGACAAATATTTTGGAATCGATAGGGGAAGCGGGTATTTGGGAAGCTAAGCAGGTCATAGTGTCTGCAAATTTGTTGGTTGACCGTGGGATGGTTTGAAGGGTGTAACGATCAAAGGTGGTCAAAAGTATGTCTACATGATGTTTATACTTTTGAAGTATCTCATTATGACATTGGTACATACCATTGACTTGGTTTATGACCAATTATGAATCACCAAAGATGTGGATTGATTTGAGATCAAGGGCATAGGTGGTCTGGAGACCTAGTATGAGCACTTTGTACTCAACAATATTGTTGGTGCATTCAAAACCTAGTTTGAAATACAAATTCATGGGTTCTCCATCCAAAGGAATGCGGATAATACTAGACACTTGGAACCGTCGAAGAACAATGTCATTTGGTAAGGGGATTCATCCAGGGAAAGGGTAGCAATGGATTCATCGGAAAGTCAAAATTAGAGGGTTGGTTCTTGGCTATAGGTGTGTCAGCTAGTTAGTCAGTGATAGCCTGGCCCTTAATGGAATTTTGGTGAATGAATTCAAGGTCAAGATCAGCTAAAATCATGAGCCAACGTGTGGCACATTGATTTTGATAGGTTTTGGCGTACATGAAGTGTAAAGGGTTGGTGTTGGTCACAACATAGGTTTTGTGGTTGAGTAGGTAATGGCGGAGTTTGGTGGTAACAAAAACTAAGGCTAAGCAAAGCTTTTCTGGGTGGTTGTATCGGGTTTCATAGTCCAAAAGAGTACAGCTTATGTAATAAACCACTTGCTCCCTATGTTGTTCATCACGATGAGCGAGCATGGCTCCCAAGGAATGATCGGTAGCTAATATGTATAGGTAGAAGGGTTGAATGTCTTTTGGTGGAATGAGTACGGGTGGTTGGAGAAGGTATTATTTTAGGCCTCAAAAGCTTTGTGACAGTCATCATCCCATTTAAAGGAGACATCCTTCCTAAGCATATGATGAAATGGTTGACACCAATCTGATAATTGTGAAATGAAATGGCGAATGGACTGCAATTTACCTTGCAGGCTACGAAGTTGTTTGAGGTTTGTGGGCAGAGGCATTTTTAGAATGGCCTTGACTTTAGCAGGGTCAACTTCTATACCACAGAGGGAAATAATAAATCCCAGGAATTTTCCTTAGAGAACCGTGAAGATGCACTTTGTAGGTTGAAGGCAGACGTAATATTTAATGAGGTGATCCAAGATTGTTTTGAGGACTGTGAGGTGCTCGGTGCAACATTTAGATTTAGCCAAGAGATCATCCACGTAATCTTCCAATATGCGATGCATGATATCATGGAATATGTAAGTCATAACATGTTGATATGTAGCACCAGTGTTTTTAAGGTAAAAAGGCATGACTTTATAGTAAAAGGTCCCCCAAGGGGTGATGAATGTAGTTTTGTGCTGATCCTCTGAGGCAAGAAAAATTTGGTTATAACCTAAGAAACCATCCATGACTGAGAGCATATTGTGACCCGCGGTAAGGTCAACCAATTGATCAATACCAGGAAAGGGAAATTAATCTTTTAGGTAGGTGAGGTTGAGGTCTCAGAAGTCCATGCAAATGCAAAGTCCCCATGTTTCTTTAGTAACATGGATAATGTTAGAAATCCAACAAGGATAATCAATGGGTAATATGAAGGAAATGGAAAGAAGGCTCTGAAGTTATTATTTGACAAGAAGAGCAATGTGAGGGTGCATTTTCCTTAGCTTTTGTTTGATAGGTTTGGCATCGAGAACGGTTACGATATTATGCACCACTATGGTGGGGTCAATACCGGGAATGTCTATGTAAGACCAAGTGAAAGTGTGGTTATGATCTCAGAGAAAGGAAGTGATGGCTTCCTGTTCAGTAGCATCTAAAGATTGTCTGATCTTTAGGATGTGCGGGTCGTCCTGAGTATAAATGTTGATCTCGATAGTCAATTCATTTAACATGGTTTACGTCTCAAAGGGTAATGACTGATGAATATATGAGTCTTCTACACCAAGGTAGGTGAGTATGGATTCATCATCCTGAAATTAAATGATGTTAATGGTCAGTGTGTCATCATCGATCATCTCAGGATACAAGAATGGGAGAGTGGAAGGGGCCTTGCCCTCGCATTGATAAGTCAAAGGCCCCAAGGAAATGGTGTTTATGAAAAAAAAAGTTAGGAGGGATAGATTCAGGATCCATCGACTCTATCGGTGAGGGTGGTGATGAAGGTGGAGAAGGGCTAGGGTCCTCAATGAATTCAATGCGGTCCTATTTGGTATAAGGGTCGGGGAAGCCAATACCACTCTGGTCATTATGTTTTTGGGTGGTACATAGAATAACAATATGGTGACCTTTCTCATAGAAGCCAAAACCAAAACCCTTCCATGCATAGTGGTGCAGGAAGGTGTGGGCAAAACAGCGATTGGTAAGTGATTGGAAGTTAGCGTAAAATGGGTGGGGTTGTGAAGGTGGTTTAGGTGTGTGGGTGGTAGTATCAAGTCCCCCATAGGTGAGACTAGTACAAAGATGAGGAGGACCATAAAGGAGGAATTATCCTATACAGTGATCATAGCAAGGGTGTTGGTGAAGGATTCCATACTCATGTGGAGTAAGGAAGGTGTTGACACTATATAGGTGGTTGGTATGTGGGTAGCTGGTATAGATGATGTGTTAGAGGTTGATGCGGAGGTGGTGTTAATGGATTGGGAAGCTAATGGGTCAGCTGTGGAGGTTATAGTAGCAGTAGGCATGGAGGAGGTATGTGTAGTGAAAGCAACGACTGTACTGGTAGGTGTGGGTGTAGGTGTAGGTGAAGCGCTATTGGTTACAAAAGTAGACGGATTGACCGGTATGAGTACATTATTGGGTCGATAAAGCATGTTACATGTTTTGAAAGGTGATGGGTCAGCTCGAATGGTATAAGTGTGTCCTTCATGTTCAAACTTTACACAATGATGCAAAGTGGAGGGAACACAACCCATGACATGGATCTAGGGTCTACCAAGCAACAATTTATATTAGAATTCCCCCTCCAAAACATAAAACAATTCTAGAATAGTGCGGGGGCCCATGCGAATGTGAAGGATGACAGTGCCTAGTGTGGAGGTGATAGCATCATTGAATGAACACAACATGACTAAATGTTTGTGCATGAAATTGTTAGGTATGTGCATTTGAGAAAATGCATGGGATGAAATGATGTTAATGCTAGTGCCGCCATCAATCATCACACAGTGTACCCATATGTCATCAATGTGTACAGAGATGAAGAGGATTGGGTTAGGGTCATCATTTTGGTATGGCAAGATCTCTACCTCTGAGAAGCTGAGGGAGGCCACTTGGTGAACAAAGTGAGGTGAGGATGAAGGTGGTAATTTGGTGAGGGAAGCTACATGATGGGGTGTGATAATGGAGGCTACGGGTGTAGGGTCATTTGGTAAAACCTTGATAGATTGAAAAACCTCCATGAGGGCTTACAATGGGATTTTGAGGTTTGGATGAGGTCATATAAGGAAATTTTGAGTGGATATTAGTGTAATTGTTTTAGCATGATGTGATGTGTGACGCCATTAGAAATGCAGCATGTGGGGCCACAGATAGTTATCTTAGGTATGGGTGCAAATGGTATGTTTGGTATAGGATTGGTTGGTGGGTCAACTACCTTTTCTTTACCATTCTGCGCACATGTAGTGACATGTACCATGTTGATTTGAGGAAATTTTTCAAATGGAGAGGGTGTAGGGTAAGTGGTTTAATGACATGAAGGGAAAAAACCTACTAGAGGAGAAAATCCCTATGAGGTCAGTTAGGCGTAGCGACATTTGGGTGGTGGCACGACAAGTTCTCTAATGTGAACCATGATAATTTCAAATTTTGTGGGCGGTTCTGGGAGTTTTGAGGGTGGATGTTGTGGTTGTTGAGTGCGCAGTGCGGGAATGGGTGTAGGTGAAGTAGGGTCCTCATCCAGAAGGTCGTCATCATCAAAGTTGGTTTCCAGTGGACACAATTGGATAAGGACAATTTTCAAGGCCTTGCAATTCTCCACATTGTACCCTAGCACACAATGGTATGCGTAAATTTTGGTATCATCAAACCCCTTTGGCTTGGGTTTGAGGGGGTCGTAAGGTCGGAGTGGTGGTAATGTGATAACAGAAGTCTCAAGGAGATTGGTTAAAATTTTGGTATAGGACCCTGCTAGTGGATCGCAATGGGAAGTAAATGTGGGTTTGGGTTTAGGTGTGGTTAGTTGTCGGGGAATTGTTTTTGGAATTGTAGGAAGGGGTCGAGCTATGGATTTAGGTGCTGGTGTGGTTTGAGGTATCTGTCAGGTTCATTTGGGTAGGGGTATAGTAGATGGACGGGTATGAGGGTGTGGTTTTTTTTTGACTACCTTGTTATGCGGTAATGGGGCTTTGTTTTTGGGGTACACCTTCTTAGGTAAAGGTGATGTGGGTGTATTAGGTCTATGAGGGAAAGTAGATGGAGGAATAGGGTGAGTTACCCATAGGGATAATGGGGATGCTATGAAGGTAGATGACGTGGATGGTGCTTGAGGTTTGAGGGAAAATGACTGAAGTGTAGTGGGTAGTGAAGCAATGGCTAAAGGTATCAGAGGTAATGATGGTAAAGAGACTGTAGGTGAGGATATGAGTCGTGTTGTGTGCCTGGGTAGGTTAGAGATTTATGAGGTAGGAATGGGTGGTTGTGTTATTGGGTTATGAATGGGTGAGGGGTGCTTGACCATGTTGGGCAGCTGAGGTCTTAAGGTAGACGGGACAAGTGCGGGTGTGATTGGTGTGGTAGGGTAATGAGTTTGATGAGTTTTTTTCTTTGGTTTGGGTTTTGGGGTAGGTGTGGTATTGACGTTGGAGGATGTAGCTAAATCCATTTTAATAGGTGGCTGGGTAAAGCTAGTGGTCGGGGTGACCCCTAAAGTGGTAATAGGTTTAGTGGAGGTAAATGTTGGGGGTATGGGTTTAGGTTTAGGCATAGGTCGGGTTATGGGTAAGGGTGTGGTGTGATTCCTAACATGTATCATGGAAGGGGTTGCAACAGTAGTGGTTTTATGTGGTTTGATGGGTGGAAATTTGTTTGGGTAGAGAGTGGAGGTGTCATCGAGGGATCTCTGCATTTTTGTTGAGACAGGGAGTAAGAGGTGCCCCCATAACAAATCTCTATCCACATACTTTAAGTGATCAGCCAAACGTGAGAATGGCACGTTTATGGAGTTATTGAGGACCTAATGGGAATTCCTGTAAAATGCATCTTAGAGACAGGGACTCATCTAGCTTCAACTTCTATGGGTAAGAGAGCTGAAAGTAGGTCTATTAGATGTCAGGTAGCCGATGGAGAATACTCACAAAGAGGAAAAGGTATCCCCACCGGGTCTATGATGGGTGGAAGGGATGATGGGAGTTCCTCTATGAGTGGAGGAATGGATAGGTGCTCCTCTATGGATGGAGGAGGTAATGGGTGCTCCTCTATGGGTGGAGGAGGTATGGTAGGTAAAGGTTCACTAAGTGGAGAAGCTAGGGGTGAGATGTTCTCAATGTCAGCAAAAGACTCCTCCATAGGTGATGTAGGAGATGAAGGGTGTTATTCTATTGGTGAAGGAATAGTGATGGTTGGTTCTAATGTGGAAGGAGGATTTTTAGCTAGGATTTCCTCTATGGAAGGGATGTGAGCTAATTGAGATGCGACAGGTACCTTCTTAAAGATTACGTGAACCTCATGGGTATGGATATCATGAGTGGATATCTCACCGGTTTGATTGGATGAAGGGGCATGATTTGGAAATGGTTTTTTAAAGATTTGTAGATTTTGGTTAGGGGTGGCATTGGGATTATCCACAGTCAACTCACCTTTCTTGAGCATTTCTCAGACAATATTCTTGAAAGTGATGCAGTTGTCGTCACTATGACCCTTCACTCGGTGATAGTTACAGAAATCTTGTTCCTTATACCATGCGGGCATGGGGTGAGCAAGGTCAAAACTAGTGTGTGGTTTTATGGGTGGAAGGGCGATGGCACTAGCTTTGATAAGGTTTTCTAAAAAAGAAGAGTAAGGTTCCCCAATTGGGGTATATTTTCATTGCTCTTGTCTGAATCGAAAAATCATGTACGGGTGATAGATTAGATGAGGGTGTAGCTTGATTGGACGGATGATCTAGGCCAACCTTGAGTACCACTACATTAGTAGTACCTTTATCCTTTCAATAATTGGTTGGTTGTTTGGAAGAAGAAGACGTTTCATTCGACTTGAATGCCAAATTCTTATTTCGTAATTGGATTTTATTCTCTTCGATGGCTTGAATCTCTAACTTTAGTGCCATAGTGAATGCCTCATTGAATGTTCAGAAAGTTTGGACCTGCAAGGTAGGGGAGATATGTCTGGCGCAAGCTCAGGTGAAGAGATTGATGAGTTTATTTTGTGGCAATTGAAAGGTAAGTTGATTGATCAGGCTGTGCTAGTGAGTGAAAAAATCTACGATAGATTCATCCTCATTCTGATGTGTGGAATATAGATTAGTCATGGTAACTTTCTTGGTGATATTGATAGAGAAATGATCCCAAAAAACTTGGGCTACTTGATTGAATGAAAATATGGAGTGTTTGGGTAACCCACTATACTAATCTAATGATGGTCCAGTGAGGGACATGGGAAAAGTTCTCAAAAGTAAGGCATCATCATGAGCAATCAGATAACACCCATGTTTGAACGAGTGCAAATGTTTTTATGGGTATTCCTTACTATTGAAACGATTGAATTTTGGCATTTCCCAATTCACAGGGTATGAATGGATAGGAATGGATGGGTGAATAGGCTCGTTGCAAATCTCGTCATAGGTAAAGTGTTGCGGGAGCTGAAAACCGATGCCTCCATTGTCTGCATCTTATCCATCATCAATTTAACTAGGTCATTGGTGGGTTGTGATGATTGGATGCCTCCTATAACATGAGGAGGTTGGTTTTGGGTGTATAATGGGGGTGGCATTCCCGTATATGGGGCTGCCATGTAAGGTGGTGGAGAAGAAGGTAATGAAATAGGGGGTACAAACTTAGAATGAATGATAGAAGAAACATGTGGTTATTGGTAGTATGTCTATGGGGGTGGAAAGGTTGTGGTAACCCTAGTAGTAATAGGGGCTAATGATTGTGGAATAGAAAGAACCACGTTCTGAAATGGGGTAGGAGTCACTAACACTGGAGGTGGTAATGTAGCTATGGGTATGTATGAGACATTAGGGGTGGATGAGGTCATGTTTAGGGTAATTTTTGAGGGTATGGTGGATGTAATGGGTGCCACAGAGGTAACAAATGTGGTAGTCATGGGGGGGTATGAAACCTAACTGCGAAATGACTGGGGGTAAGGTGGATGCATACAACACGGAGCCATATGGGGCTGATGCGGAAGTGGGTACGAGAGCCAGGGTGATAGATATGGGCATTTTGTATATCAACTGACCCGAGGTGTCTTGAGTGGATGAACGGGAGAGGTAAAACTGTAAGGCAATAGGGTTTTGGTCAAGGATTCGTGTGCACTCATCATCTTTGGTAGCGATATTAATAGGATGGATGGGATTCATGGCTGGTGATAAAATAGAAGGTTGTGAAGGACTATGTAAGAGTGGTTGGCAACTGGCATGGAACACGAGGGAGTTCGCTTGTCTTCGGGTCAGTACCATGTGAACCAGTAATGATCAGGTGGGGTTGCTTCTTTGTAAATGATACAGAGAACAACAAGAAATAAAGGATGAAGTAAAAAATGGTGGGTGGAATATGAAACATGATAACCAATGCTGGTTAGGTAAAATTGATGTTGGTCAGGGGTAACCGCTGCCAGTCATTGTAGAAAATGGACAGTGAGTAAACAGTAAAGCAGAAGGCAAGATCTGACAAGTATGCCAAATTTGGGGATATGTAAAACATCAATGGAAAAAAGTGACAGTGACAGAGACTATGGGAAGTGGAGAAAAGTGAAGTGAGAATGTCCTTTGGAGTAGGTTAGTAAAAGTACCTGGAACTAATGTCAGTTGAGTTTAACCGATGACAGTCAGAGGTAACCGATGATGGTTACTGTGAGATTGAAACAGTGATGAGAAAAAGTGGTTGTGAATTAGAATTTGATGTGGAATCAGACCCAGAATATTGGGAATGATGGTGATATGGCCCAGGCACACTCAGGTGAAGCTGTAATACACTAGCTATGATGAGGAGCATGCAAGGATGAACAAAAAAAGTGATGAACGTGATCTTTCACCTCAAAACGCAAACCAAGTAGAAACACTAAGAAAATGTGATCCTAAGAGTGCCCTTTTCTATTATGTTTGTTTAGCTTATGCTATTTAAGGATTGACACATGAATTGTGAAATAGAGTTTTTAGTGAGGATGGCTTCCTACAAAGAAGGATATCTAAAGGGTGAGGTTTCAGGTTTGTTATGGTGGGGGCAGGCTTCATTCTGAAGTATGACTTGACAGAGTAGTGAGCTGGGTGCCCACTATGCCATGATCATGTGATCACCTACAATTTATTCTAGGTAAGATGTTGTTTGAGAATGTATGTATTTGAATATTTTTATGGTTTGGTAAGACTCATAGAAAGAGAAAAGGATAAAAGTGCTTTTCTATGATTCGTTTGTCAACCATCAGCTGGTAATGACTTCCAGCATATAGGTTTCCCTCAATTAATGTGAGCTAATGTAGAAAATCAGAATGAAATTCAATTATTTTAAAACCCAAATCAAAAATGTGAAATTGGATGACACAATAAGATGAATAGGAAGAGGGATGCTCTTTCACTAAAATGCAGAAAACATGAAGAAAATGATTCTTTTTAAATACACCAAAAGAAAAGTTTCCTTTAGAGAAAATACAAAGGAGTGGATTACTAGGGAAGAAAATTAGTGTGTACGCTTTTTAGAGGAAAAACAAACACACAATTTTTTCCTAGGAATGAATGAAATGCAAGGAACCCTAGATGGGTCCCACCGAGTGTGCCAAAATGTTTCACCTTTTTCTTAGATTATTTATTTGAATTGTTGATGAAAAAAATATGATAACGAGCGTAGGAGGAATACCTATTCAAATGTCGTTTGATGGGTTGTTGCGTGCGTATGACTTCTGAATCCATAGATGACCGTGAGATCTTCCTTTTGGCTAGGAGGAACTACCTGTAATGAAAGCAAGACCACTATAAAGAATTAAACAATATGGACAGTGAACTGCCTATCGTGAGCTAGATCCAGGAAGTATGGTACTTCCTAGATGGCTGTCAATCCACTGTTTTAAACAAATTAATGTTGAAAACAAGGTAAATCCTATTGTTATTTTAAAACGATTTAGGTATCTCACTTAAAAACACAATAAGAAAACGGATCTAATCTAACATGCTAAGCTAGAATAGAATCCACAGGTCAAATGCTTGGTTTTGGGTTTTGCAGGTCTAATAAAGGTCTTGGGTAGGTCACAAGTGAGTGAGGGTGAGGTAAAATGAGGTGGGTAGGTCTCTTTTTAAGGCTGTGTGGGAAAACACAGAGACTGGTGTTGGTCAGGGGTGACTGACCGCGGTTAGGTATAACCGGTGCCGGTTATTGTGAAATATGGAAATGTCACAGAATGGGGTTTTGGTCTCCTTTCTTATTGCACAAAGGATTTCGGTTGGTCGAGATAAGGTATTGGGTGACTAGAATAGATTTTTATGAGGTTTTGATCAGTCTATGGAGGTACAAAATGTTGGAGATGGTCAAATAGGGAGCAAGCTAAACAATGGATGATAAAAATAATGATAAAATGAAATAACCAGGAAGGTATGATGTTGTACTTACTTGGATTTCTTTCCTAAAATTCTATGTGTGAAAGATGGAGGTGCTAATGATGGGTTTGAAGGTTGCAAGTGATCACCAACTTAAGAAAAGCTTTTACATGGGTTGCATGCACACTCCTCTTTTTCTTGGATAGATTAGAATGTGGTTGGGATGGCTGTGTAGGAGAAGATCCTCAATCTCCTTCCTTGGATGTTAGTTCTTACTGGAATTGGCTCTCTAAAGATGCGTTATCTCTCTGAGATTTCGTTCTTTCTCGTCCACCTTTCCTCCCAATGTTTTCCAACTTGCTTCTAACTTCTAGCCTTTAGAATAAGGTTTTTTTGGGGTTAAAAGGGGTAACCGACGGTGGTCCATCTTAACCAATGATGTTTAGGGGTAACCGATGTTGGTCAAGGAGGGATTTCCTAGGTTTACTAAACTTAGGGAGATCCTCCTGATTTCCTCATATCTTGTGTCATTATCCCACAGATTAAACTGGGAGCTTCTTGTGAGCATGTGGGAATGTGGTCAGAGGAAGTGTAGGCATTGATTTTTAGGGTTTGGGTAAGTCTTAGTTAGTTATGGTAACTTGCTAAGAATAGGTCTTAGGTTGGGCTAGCTTGGTGAGGTATCTAAGTGAACTGTTTGTGTAGATATTATTTAAATAAGATATTTAAATAATAAATATAGTGAAGATAAAGAATTAATTTAATTAAATTAATATTAGTAGGGTGAAGGGGGTCATGGCTAGGTAAATGTAATAAAGGGGGGCTTATATGTCGAGGGACAAAGGGGGAGTGTGACCTGATTTTAGTGTCTACAACACCCTACTATCCATAATGTAACAGCCAATCCAAAGTGTCAAACGAGACTATTAAATCCATTCTAGAAAAAAAGTCAATAAACATGGACATAATTTGCATATGCAGTTGTATCCCTCCCTCTGGGCCTATTGCACTTCCTTCCGTACACCTACATGAGCTAGTCATTTTTCCCTAGTATATGGATCTAAAGCCATATTACCTATCGAAGTTAAACTTCCTTCAAATCGTGTATCCCTTTAACACCTCATTCATGAAGAGGATTACCGTGTTGTATACCTTACAAAGCTACAATTAGTAGATGAGAGATGGATTCATGCCTTAGACCATATCCAGGTATATTGCAAGATCAAACTTCGAAAGTTTGAAATTGGAGATTTGGTCCTAAATTAAAATCAAAAGAACACAACTAAACCATGAGAAAAATGGGGCAAATTTGAGCCTAATTGGTTGGGTTCTTATGTTATAACTACTAAATTTGGATCTGGAACATACAAACTATCTATCGAGGATGGAAAAAAGTTAAAGGAGCCTATGAATTCCATTCATCTAAACAATTTCTACTCCTGAGTCTCCGAAGAGTAACCCTTGTGCGAGTGGCATATCAGCGCATCCACCTATTTTTTCATTTCACTTTGTTTCCCACTTGTAAATTTTCACCTCACCATGTGTCCCAGGTTTTCGTTGTTTGGTTATCATGCCCACTGTCTACCACTTTTCTTCACCTTCATACATAGCATGTTGGTTTTGACTTGGTAATTTCATTTCACTTCCTTTTCGGTTATGCTTTTGTTCACTTCCTTCATACATAGCATGTTGGTTTTGACTTGGTAATTTCATTTCCCTCTTGTATGGTGTGTCGTTTGAAATTCCCAAAAGACCAAAAACATTTAAAATACATTTCAAAAAACTTCAAAAACAATATAAAATTGTTTAAAATCCCAGAAACAATATAAAATTTCTCTGAAAATATAAAAATGATAAAAGCATACAACATTTCAAAAATGCTTTCCAAAAAAAACACTCGCGACTATGTAATTTTGTTCACCATTTTCTTCATCTTATTGTTCCCAATCATCTTTTCCAATCAATCAAGCCACTCTTTACAATGTAACTTTACTTAGGGATATCAATTTTTTTTATCTTTCTTTATGGGGAAACTTGATATCTATTAATTTCTTCATTGTATAAAACACTCGAAAAGTATTTGGAAATTATTGTTGTGAGTTGTGTTATATTATAGATTGATTGTTAGTATTTACCATTGGTGTGTTTTGTTAACTAGCTTTTTTTTTGTATTTGCTTGTTTAAATTCTATACATATGGAATGTTGTCTTATATATTCTTATCTTAGTCTCTTATGTTTGTTAGTTACAATAATCAGTACTTTTTTTATTTGGAATGTGCTTATGGACCAATTACAAGAAATTTATTTACATCTTAGTTCACATATAACTATGGTGTTATTCCTTCCTATTCATATTGGGTTTGTTTTCAATGATTGTTACTTACTTTAATGTCACTTGCATGTGTTTTGTTTTTCTTCTAGTTTATTTAAGCCATGGAGAATTTTCCTTTTTGTTGTGTATTCATGTTTTCTTGTGTTTTATTTGGATGTCTTTTAAACTCCTTCCAAAATTCACCAAATTAAAAAAATAGATATTTCAAAAAAAAAATTAAAAATCACAAAAATTCAAACAAACATTCACTTATCATAGAAATCCTACAATTAGAAAACACATAAAGTGAATCATTCAACATCTCAATACAATCTTGATAAATTTCATACTTTTATCTATTACCCTAGTGATCATGTCAATCTTACAACTATCACTTTCTTCCCTTTGCATGATATGCTAAATCTGCTTGGGGCAAGTCACAAAATTATTTTTCCTTCACGATATAACTTCGTCTGGGGAAATTTTAACTTCGATCATTTACACAATGGATTCAGCAAGAGTTTCATAAGGATTCTCTTTAACTCTAATTTTCCAGTCTGATCCTATTCCTAATCGAGAGCATTTGTATCTACTTAATCATCATTGTGGCATGCATTAGGGGCATAGTTAATTGTCTTATTTTTTGGATTTGTGTTGCATTTTTTATGTTTACTTTTTGGACCACTTACAAGTAGTGTGATCACATCTAGGTTCCTTTATAAACCTTATATTGACACCTAATTTGTATATTGGGTTTGTTCTCGTTTTTATATTTTCTTTACTGCATGTGTTTGTTTATGCACATCTAGGTTAACCATATTGATTATTTTATAATCATGGTGAAAACTCTATTGTGCAACAAAAAAAATAATGTTTCTCTAAAATTATTCTTCAAATGAACTCTCATGCTACAGGTACAGTCCTTTCCCATCCTTGTTCCAATCCCTTATTTTTCTTCCTATCAATCGGTTGTCCACCACCTTACTGCATCATCCACCCATTCCTCTACTATTCTTCTTGTTGGGGCATCCCAATTCTTCATTTTCTCCTACTTGTTGGGGTATCCCAATGCTTCAAAATTTTCTGATCGTCGATCTGCATGCATCTACTATCTTTAAAATAAATATTACTTCGCAATAGCGCTTTAAAGAGGGAAAAAATGTAGACACCCCAAAACTATACACTTGCTTCCATCTTATCCAAGTTTGCTTCCTAATACACCCTGTTATTCACCCATTGTGATTAATTGATTAAATTTATCAATTCATACACAATGTACCCTTTGGATTAGTTAAATTAATCTCATGTACTCTTAGTACCCCTTTAGCTAAGTTAATTACCATTTATTAATTAAATAATTAATTAATTAAGTGTATGCACATCCTAGTCAATTTCCACTTGGTCAACATTCACTTAGGCTCCATATCCTTTCCTAGTTAACAGCACTTCTAGAATCCTAGAAAGGTGGGGGCAATTGAATTGCATGTACAACCACCTTCCTAGATGTAACTTCTGAAATTAATTTCATTTACTGCCCCTAAATGCCCCAGAAATACTATAAACTCCTCCAATGCTATTTTTAGCATATGCATTCAACCGTATGCAATCAATTTCTAACTAATTTTGCCTCTATAAATTGTAGGATTACTCGCTTACAAATTTGTACAATAATTCTACAAAATTTTCAAGCCAAAGTATTTGTGTCTGTAGACTTTGTAATCACATTTGGTTTACATTCAAGAGAACCCACATTTATTTGCAATGTTCCACAAACAAAGTCTCCACAATCATACTGAGGTTTTCATTGAAGGATTATAGGGATATTTACATTACATTTTGTTTGTCTTCCATTCTCAGGTAGTTTTTCACCATTTACAAGAGTGTGTTATTATGGATATGAGAGGTGACAGTGTCTGATTCAAGTCTAATAGCAATCTCTATGATAAGTAAGTCATAATATTTTTGGTAGTGACCATCCAATACTCTGCAATGGGTGAAGGGTTGTAGGTCACTAGGAATCATGATCTCCTACCCTTGAAAATGCAATTTTATGCACTGGTGGAATATAGATGGTATGACATGCATGAAATGAATTCATGTGTGGTTGAGGATAATGTTATAAGGAAGCTCCAAATCAATGACATGGAACTAATTTTCTTATGTGACAGGCCCAAATTCCATAGGTAAATTAATAATTCTCGTCGACTATCTCTCTACATTATCATAGGCCTTGATGGTAATTACATTAGGCCCAAGCTCCATATTTGTAAACCATGGTTGTCTTATAAGATTCATAGTGTAAATGTTTAAACTAGACCCATTGTCCATAAGTATCTATTTGATATTTTAATGGGTTATGATCACTTTGATGTACAAACGTAAATTATATGTGTATTTATCCATCAGATTAAAATTTTGGCTAAAAATATATTGTTCATTTGGGGTGATTTTTATGACCAACTCTTGGAAGCATTAAGGGTCAATGTTCATCATAAATCTTAACTCTTGAAGGGTCTTATAGAGGATTTGTTTATGAACAATAAATATTTTAAGAAGATCTTAGACAAATCTTTTCGGTTGACTTCTCAAGTTGATCTAAGAAATCGTAATGACCGTGCAAATGATTAGATAGAGAGGTTCCTGGCAAAATATTACGATTCCATTATGTAATAATGAAACACTCTTGGAACTTTATTTTTATAGTGGAAATGTGGTTGGCGATTAGGTGGATATGACCAATTAAAAAACTGAATAGATGTGATGTCTTGGTGACAACATGATTGGTACTTTTACCTTGTGAAGATTGACCTCGATCTAGATTCAGTTTCACTTGTTCATGCTTAGGAAATGGTTTTTTGTGTATACCCAACTGATTATTTGACGATTTAATGGGATCTTGTGCATCTAGTTCTATATCTCCTTAATCTAAGAGATTATGGATATAGTTTTTAGTTTCATACATCAATCAATACCATAGGCTTTGATGTGATGATATTTACAATATTCATGATGTGTGTATCATGATGGTTTATATGCATCATATTCACAAGATTTGGTATTAGGGAATGTGACCTCACTGGCTGAATCAAGTTGTCGAAGGATCGATGATAGGTGCTCACTAAGTGGGGTATAGTCTCAACATTCATTTTCTGGTTTAGGATGTCATTAAGAAAGTTTTAAGTGTGGATTGTTTTGGATGGCCTAGATGTTTTTAGCATCTATTATTCTATCAGCTGCAACATTTTTTTTTTTTTCAATTTTTTTTTTTTATGGGTTTAGGGTCATAGTCTCTTTAGAAATGTTTTAAGAAACCTTTAGCTAATAAGTATTTTTCAATTTGACTACCTTTCTCAATGACTTATTTGAAATTTCCTACAAAATGCACTTGTAAATGGAAGGAAATCTTGAGATATAAATTAGGTACAAATATTCTTACAGGTTACTTGTCTAGAATGGAGAAAGAGAAGTGACTAGTTAACCCTCACCATTACTATAACAGGGTTTTGTTTTTTAGCACTACATAGGTCAAGCATCATAATGTCATTTTCTATATTAAATAATAAATGGAAAACAAACCTTTTAGATAAGTCCGCAAAGATATAGATTGACCCCTTTAGGAGATGGATAAACCATTCAAGTTATTAACCTCTAAGACTACATGGGAAAAAATGAATGGGGTAATTATCACTAACATAACTTCTTGGTAATTTATTAATAAGTCCTTCGCATGATCTCTAGGGTCACCTTTTCCATGATTTTTGAATCTTTGGGAAATTAAAACTAGGTAGAAGGAGGTCTATAATATTTCCCGATCAAAGGGGTAGGGAGATAATTATTTGAAATGATATTTCTTGGTATGTCGAGTACTTTTTCATTATAAGCTAGTAATCATGTCTTTTATTAATTACTACACTTGGTCAGATAATTTGTCAATTGAAAGTGTGGAAGGTATGTAACTATAGTTTTATTTATAAGCCTCACCTCCACGATTCTCAATATGATGTGTTTCATATGTCACTTTTAGTTTCTCAGTATGAGTGACCTTAGGTTTTTCCATATGGACATGAAAATATAATATCACCAATTGTCAACTAAGTTCTTTTATTTTTTATTGAACTATCAGTTCTTCAGTACATTATGTAGGTAGGGGGTCCTCACCTTCCATTCTAACATCAAGTCTTAGCTTGATAAAAATCCATGTGGTTTTTCTACATGAAATATAAGTTTAGGAGATAGAGTAAGACACAAAAAAATGAAAATCGTGGTCACATTTGTTAAACCACTTTACTTTAGCAGCACTATCGGTTGGTTCAGTCTCAGCGCCCATAGTTACCTAATACATAAATTTGTTCTTTAGCATAAGTTTTACTTTATGTTTCTACTCATGATAGTTAAAGGGTGATATATTTGTGACTGATTGATGTGAATCCATGTAGAAATTAAATTTTGTTGCAAAATAAAAAGTCAAATAGAAATTTGAAAGGAAAGTAGAAAGTGAAAAATATAACACACAACACCCCCCTCAATCAAATATTTTGAATACCCCCCAGATTTTGGTACTTTAGATTTTAGTGTGTTTTACAATGAAAATGGGATCAATGGATTGAGAATGGAAAAATATACACTTTTGGAGAAGACCACTCAATTCCAAGTTACTGATCAAAAGATATTAAATAAATTATTTCACATCATTAAGAGCCCATTTAATCAAATTTGCACTATAACTTAAAAATTCACTAGAGGGTAAAATCAAAGGTAGTCTTGAAAGTAGGCATTGGAATCGGTGAGGAGAGAAAAGAAAGGGTGTCTTATCCTCCTACCAAATAAATCCCCAACCTTCATCATGCAAAATGTTGTCTAGAAGGCTGAAGGAGAAGAGGAATAGGATTAATGCCAAGTGAAAGTTGTTTGGAGGTATGTAGATGCCATTGAAGTGGAACCCAAGATATTTGCACGTTTTTACAATTTGTTAAAGGATAACCTAGTTGTTTATAGGTTATTATGTATCATTGATGGACAACCTAGGTTATTTGTAGGTCTGCACACTTTGTTGAAGGGGAACCTAGGTTGTTTACATGTCTATATACATTATTGAAGGTGAACCTAGGACATTTAGAGGTCTATATGCATCGTTGAAGGAGAACCTAGGATTGTGGAAAGTGTGGGAGGTGAAAATGTAGGGTGCAATGGATTTAATGGAAGTTAGGAGGTGAAACTAGGTCCTATGATCTTGAATATAGGTCACAACAAGCTCAAAAAAACATCCAAGAATTGTTGTTTTATTTTAAAATGGAATGCAGGCACAAGTACATGTCCAATGGAGGTCACCTAGGCTTCAATGGAATCACCCAGGTCTACAAGGGGGTAGGAACAAGGGTCTCTAAGGGCTATGAGCATAAATATAAATCTATGAGAGATCCTAAATGTCCAAACATGATCTATAACAAAAATATATTTCCAATCGATCCAAGAAGACAAACTAGAATCAAAATGGTTCTCAAACAATCCAAAACTAGTAGAATAAAACTCACATTATCCAAACAACTAGCAAAAAATAAATGGTATTCATATACCAGAACCTTGCTCTGATACCATGATATCAAAGTATTCACCAAGATATTTTGATCAACTAAACGCATGGTTCAATGAGAAAAGATAACTGATGAATAAACTGTTGAGAGAAAGAGAGAGAAACCAAAATGAGAATAACACAATAGCTTGTTTTTAACTCAACGAAAATAGATTTACAATAGATATTATATAGGAGGAAGAAAGTTCCATATAGAATCATGGAGATAACTACCATTAGACTAGTGGAGAATAATTCTATAACAAAATGTAATTGTCACTTAACCAATAAATGTGGTAGTTAACTTATGAAGACTAAAGAACACTTAAGAAAGATCAATCTATATGTAACATCCAATTTTTATGACTTAGAAACAAGGAAAATTATATATATATATATATATATATATATATATATATATATATAATGTTCTATATTCTAAATTCATATAATTCAGAACACACAGTCCATTGCCAATCCATCTCATAATAGAAAACCATATACAGCTGTAATGACTTAGTGAAACACCGATCTCTCATTCCATGACTCAGTATTAAACATATCTCTCATGTTAACTTGTTCAAGTGTATGCTATGTATATTTGGTTATTTTACCCATTAAGGGTCACTTAAGTTTTCTTTTCAAGACGCCTATCTGAATATCTGTTACCGATATTCATCTGAAATCCCGCTACTTAGACTAGGTGACATAAGACAACGTAACCAAAAATTTGTGATACTTTGGCCAAATTTTAAAACATGTTTACCATGTTTATATTACAAGAATTCATATTCATCAAAAGGAATATGTCTTTCACCACACTCGTATTATTATCTAGATTGGTCTTCCTTGACTACTATCAACCAAATCCAAGTCAAAGTTTCACACTAAACAAGGGTAGCTTACATGCACTAGTGTGGAAGACTACTTGTGTTGAATAATGATACATAGAAATACTCAATCAAATTTCATCAATTGGTTGTGTTTAGATACCCTAAGTCAACATTATTTTACCACTACACTAGTCCATGTGTCTATCTTTGTTTAGAGTAGAACTATGAACTAAATTTCCACTTATGTGAATTAATTTAATTGAACTAAGTGGGGTGTTGGAGCATAGTTGACTACATCACAATATCCTCATAATGACTCACGTTATTATGAGGGTACTCTACTACAGCCCCTATATTCCAAAAACCTACTAAGTTCCTTCAACTAACTAACATACTTAAGAAATTTAGATTAATAACACTTTGAATTATTATCTTTTATAAATTATCGTTAAATAATGCACCTAAAGGTTCACTAAGTATGATTTTTCCAAAGAAGGATTCAAACTTTACTTTTACACCAATTGAAGGTATGTAGATAAAATTTGCAATCATGCATATGAACATTTTAATCTTAACCATTATTTCCATTTATCGATATATCAAAATTCGATAATAAGTAAGTAAGATATTATGTTTTCTTACTATAGTCAATATTGTAAACAATCTTGATCAAAATCTTATACATTAGACTTAGTGCTATTGAATTTTAGAATCTTCCTATTAATTCATTTAAGCTTCCCATTTTTCCATTTGTTGTTTACATATAAATAGCATGCAACCAATCATCTAATATGATTTAAATTTCAAGTCACAACTAGATAACATAAATTTTTCTGATTCAATGATAAAAGGAAGTATCCTTTTTCTTTCTTATTAAGGACTATAGTCATGTTAATGAAATAAAAAACATAAGGTGTAGATTCACAAAATAATGCCACATTCATCTATATAACTATCCTTATTCCCTATTTTTCCAAAATAGGATATAACATTCGTAATCATATTATTTATATAATTTACCATTTGAGATAAATCAGAAGTTTATATATATATGGATCCTTTACAAGTATTAATATATACCTTGAAATTCATTAAGCTAAGCTTGTTAATCTTACTGCTTCATGCAAGGTAAGGGTTTGCCCGTCTCTCTCCATAATGGTTATGCTAGAGGTAATTTTTACCATCCTTATGAGGAAATTGCTCAGTTAATTATGGCCTACATTACTCTTAAAGGGCATTACAAAGTGATCTATGGGTACCAATTTCCTATGTTGAACCATGTTAGAAATAACATGCCCTATAATTTCCCATATTTTTTGTTCATCTCTTTGACCAAATATATAACCCAGGTCAAGAAAGGTACTTTCTTATTACCGTTGCATTAAGGTCTCATAAAATCTCTGCTCAGGCTGGGAACTCCCCTTATTGGTAAAAATGAAAAATTTGGGGCTTCTGCAAACCTAAAGAACATTTCTTTAGAAAGGAATTCCAAAATATTGGATGCCATGGAAGTAACTTGTAGTGGGGATTTTCCTGGTAGGTCTGTGGAAAAAATAACTAGATCCCATCGGGAAAAAGGAGTCAAGAAGTAGTGCATGGAGGATAAGGTTCTAGTTTTGGCCAACAAGGTGGAAGTTATCTTGGATTTGGGGGAGAATCATGATGGAAACTTAGGCCACTCTACTCCTAATGAAAATTAGGATGAAGAATCTTTAGAAGGGGAAATTAGTGAGGAGATGGCTAGAGGGAAAGTTCCTGAAGCATCTGATGGAAAGAGATCAAAGAATTCAGAGGAGGCTATTGAAATCCTACATGCACTCAAAAAATCCCAAAAGAAGCTTTTTAATGCTCAGGACTTTACGGTCAAGTCCAATGTTTTTATGAGGGAATTTGAGAATTTTAGGTTAGACACTAACATTAATAGACATAAGATCAATATGGTGTCTATTGACTTGAGGGAATTGAATGAAAAAATGGAGAATTTTTCTTCTATTATTCTTAGTGAACAATTAAAAAATGCTAATGAAAGAAGTTTGGCTATAGAAAATGAAATGCTGAAGATGAAGGAAATAATTCTACAGATAAGATATGTTCACATTCTCAATGTTAAAAGTACCATCCACCATCTTAAATCCCTAGTGGAGATGATCCATTAAATGGAATTAGCAAAGGAGAAAGAAAAATAAGGAAATGGTCCTAAAGTGCATATAGCTGAGCCAAACTACAAGTTCTAGAAATATATTATAGCCATCTTAGTTAAAGAATGGAATGGATGCATGAGTACTATGGGGGAACTAATAAAATAAGGATGAAGAGGTATGGTTTCCTGGATAATGGTTTCTTCTTGTTTTTTAATATGTTGTTAGTTCATAGTTTTATGTTGTTAGTTACTTGGACTCTTGTTTTTTTATTAGAGGTAAAATAAGGGTTGACGGGACCCTACCCCATACATAAAGTTACTATTTCCATACAAAAGGCCAAGGTATAAATCGTTGAAGCCCAACCACAACTTGGACTCTTGTTGTTAATTGCTCTACCTTGGGATATCTATGTATGTTCTTTTTTCATGGTCTGTAGTGAAGATTAATGGTTCTATATGGGCTTCAATGGTTAATCCCTTGGCCTCTCTATAAATATTTAGTAAACCTTGTATGGGGTAGGGTCCCCATAACCCTCTTTTACCTCTAATAAAAAAAATCTTTAAGTATATCAATAAAATACATGCATGCATATTAATATTTTAGGAATATTAAGAAAATCAAAGTCATATAAGACTTTAGAATAAATCATAAATTATATACCTAAACCATAATTTACTTATTAAAATAGAGATTTCACTTTACTCTCGACATAATTAATATTCCATAAGTTCATGAGAAACATCTTTCATTATTACAAAACCAAGTTTATTACATTCTCATGATTCTACAATAATTTCATTTCAAGAGAATTTTCAATACATAAACATATGAATGAAGAAGACGATTTCATCAATAAAATAAATGCTACTTTTTATAAGTCTTTCTCCTTTCACTTTTCATGAAGTCCATCTACAAAATTGTTAACATGAGTCAGTTCACAAGAACTAAGCATGATAAGAGCTATAATGTTAAAATAATATGATTTAATCTAACTGTCTCATAAAAGGAACCTTGTTATTTATGAAAAGGTTCCAAGTACACCATAATAAGATTAATAAGGACTATGTAAAAGGTTACAAAATCAAAAGTAGAGAAGAGACACTAATTCAATTTAAGTATAATTTTCCAAATAATAAGTTAACAATTCATCATGATCTAATTCTACCTATGTCACAACATTAGTAATCATTTCAACATGGTAGCAATTAACTACAACCAATTAAGAAAGGAATTAATTCAAATCATGATCTATCCAAATTGATTTCAATTTAATTCACCAAGAAAATTTCCACTATAACACCATCAGATCCAAATTTATCAATTAAAAATGAATTGATCTTAAAACACAGTGATTTGATAAGAAAAAAATTTCAATCCTATTAAAATCAACTTCATATAAAAATATAAAGGTTTTTACACAAACACTAATGATCTATAATGGACAACAACTTTCCAAACAACTCTGCCATTAAAATTTCTACCCCTAACTAAGAGGATATCATAGCATTGAACAACTCGAAAATACAAAATATAAAAAATCGTATGTTCTAAAGGAGGATTGCTCAAGCCTTCACATGTCTAATCAAACATACGAAATAGAGTTCTAAAAGGATATGTCATATTCCTCATCAGATTTCAAACCTATTTAAACAAAACGTAACCATCAAAATAATGCATTCTAGTAAAAAATAAATAATTAGATGCTCCATATCTCCCATGACAAGCTAAGGAGAATGCATTGGAATGGTTACAAGAAACCAAAATGTAGAGCACAGTCCTACCCAGAAGGACTAAGATCCAAGTTTAAGGAATGAAAAATTCCTTACCTAAGGTCAAGGAAGACCTCTCATCATCTGACTTATTTTAAAAGACCCAAAATAGAATAAGAAACTTTACTTAGACCATAGAACTATCACAAACATATGAGTAAAGTCTTAAGGAGACATTTTGTAGGATCAAAAATTCAAAAAAATATGTAGTCATTATCAAGGAGATAATGATGAAAAAAATCATAAGAATCATAGAGTTGAACAAGAACTGAAATCAATCATAATACCCCTAACATGACACTTAAAGCTCAACTGATCTTCATAGGATAAAAAAGGAAATGAACCCAGTTCAAGATTAACACAAACCTAGATCTCTTATAAAATCAACCAAGTTCCAAAAACTGAAGTCAACCCAATGAGGGTACTAAAACATCAAAATGAAACTTAATAAGATAGAAACAGGAAGCTCATTACTGACCTAAGAACATGCACTTACAATTCTCAAAACCACCTTCAAAAATACCCATTCAGGGTTGAACATGATCCTTTTAAAACAAAAGATCAAAAGATTTAAATACATCTTAAACCAAAACGAAGGTCAATAAACCAAAACCAAATCCCAAAACAGGCCTACAAGAACAAGTCTACCATCATATGGATAGTACAAGAAAAACGAAAAACCTTCAAACCCAACAGAGGTTCAAAAAATAGACATCATTAATTCTATGAACAAATTCAACCTAATAACTATTAAACCAACCCCATTTTTACAGCAACCGGGTTAGTTCCATATATCAAGAAACTTAAAAATCAATCCTTGCAAAAACACACAAAAGCTAAAGGATATAACAAAGTGACGTTATATTAAGCACATAATCCCTTGAGAGTTCATACTTATTTTTCAAAATAAGCAACACATTTTTTTCCAACTCCATTCAAAACCCAGATTCATTAAAATATTCTATTTCACAAAACTATTCTTATCCAAGAAACCATGTCCAAAAGAAACACACACAGAAGCAAAAGAAACAATCAACTATTCCAAAAAACATTCTTAGAGGTGTTTTCATGAAGAACAACATTATTTTAATAAAACATTAAAATAAAAGCAAGATATTTTAATGAGATAGGGCCTATCATGCCCGGTAGTGCTCCTGCCTTCTCTTCCAAGCTTCAATCATTCCAAAAAAGCTTCCACAGAAAGATCTCCAACAAAAACACCAAAGCAATCCACTGAAATTTTTCCCATTTTCTTTTTATAGTTTCCATGACCAATTTTTTCCATTATTTCTACCATACAAGAGCAAATTCAAACATGCAACAGAATCAAACTGAGAGATCAAAAAATGAAAATAACACATGCACATCTAAGAAGCTTGAAAAATCCAAATGCACAATGAAACCAAACAGTTTATTTTTCCTCCAACCTATTCTACTATTCCCCATGTAGTTTTCACTCGATTCGAGGATCATAAATGCCAATAGGACTAATGGAGTCCCCTCTAAAAAATCCTTCCCTAACCGTTCAAAAACTTCATCCAAAAAAAATAGCATTATTACCATCTCATAAACTTTCTACCTTCCCAAAACCTTGGCCAAGTTTTGCGGTACTTAAAATTAAATGGAACATTTAAAACTGACAATGCATTTGGAATGGTTCCACCAACATACAAATCCATTTGCTAGGGAATCCAACCCCAATGCCATAGGTTTGGTCGATGTTTAATAGGTTAGGTCCTAATAATAATAGTTTAGAAACCATAGCTTAGGACCTTAGGCATAGTCTCTCATATATCTTAGGATTAATTAGAGTCCAAACTTAGGATATCATATATCATGCATAGTATCTCATATATCATGCCTAGTAGTTTCTGGCATTCTCTTCCCTTCTTCAATCCATCCATTAAATCTTCCATAGAAATATTTCCAACAAAAATGCCAAAGCAATCCACTGAAACTTTTCCCATTTTCTTTTTATTGTTTCCACGACAAAAATTTTCCATTATTTCTTCCATACAAGGGTGAATTAAAAAATGCAACAAAATCAAACCAAGAGCTCAAAAAATTAAAATACCACATGCAGAGCCAAGAAGATCAAAAAATATGAATGCACAATGAAACCAAATGGTTTATTTTTCCTCAAACCCATTCTATTATTCCCCAGGTGGTTTTCACTCATGTCGAGGATCATAAATGCCAACAGGACTGATAGAGTCCCCTATAAAAACGCCCACCTAGTCTTATCCTCTATTATTTACAACTAAAAGTTCAAAAAATTCATTTTTCAAAAATAGCAATGTTGTAAGCTTGGAAAATTTCTACCTTCCCCAAACCCTGGCCAAGTTTGGTGGTATGTAAAATTAAATGGAACATTTAAAACTGGCAATGCATTTGGAATGGTGTCACTGCAATCTGAATCCATTTTCTAACAAATCCAACCCCAATGCCATAGGTTAGGTCCCAATAATAATAGTTTAGAAACCATAGCTTAGGACCTTAGGCATAGTCTCTCATATATCTTAGGATTAATTAGATTCCAATCTTAGGATAGTTCCCCATTATCTATTTTAGGATTTAATCATTATAATGAATAAATCAACTTAGCATAAGTTTAGGATAGATAAATAATCAAACGCTTAGATTAATTAGGTCATAATTAATTAATCAAATAATTTTACCTTCCACAGTTCATCAAAATGATGAATAAATTACCTTAAAGGGTCAAATCCAAAAGATGCTATAGGATGCCCCTGTGATCCAGTACAAGCCTAGGTGTAGAAATCAAATATTCTAACCAACTGATCAAGATGTTCAAAACATCCAAAAATCCCAAACATGCCTTGGATCACTGTAATTGATCCAAGGTGATTAATCCTAGAATTTGCAATCATCAGACTAAAAAAACAAGTTCAGTATAGAAAACTAGGAAATGAACAGTTTTAACTGAATTTATTTCCTTCATCCACATGTAGAATACATAAAAAATTTCAACATAAAAAGTATATGAATACTTCATTAATAAATTCATAATTTTCATGGTATGAAGTTATCCAATTTTATAAGATATAGTTTAGATCATCTACATCAACATGATTAATCAATTTAAAAGAGTACACCGTCTTCAAAAAGAAAATCACCTATCAACATTATTACTTCATTAACAAAAGTGATCAAAGATAACATACCTGGTAGAGGCATTACACTACATGTGTAGGAATAATCCAAATAAATGGAATAATTAATATCCTACATTAACAAATGTTAGTGAGAATACTAATGAAGTCAATGATTTTGATTATGAGAATTATTCTAATGTCAATTATAGTGATAACAGAAATTATTCTTTAATTTGAATTAATATTAAATCTAATAATGCACTCTCTTCTACCTATCTTGAAATAGAACATAATAATATTTCATGGGACATATTTCCCTCTCATTTTTATTATAGGGATTGTTGTAAGTGACTATTTTTACTCTTCTTTTCCTACTGAAAGGGAAAATGATACAATTGAAGGTCTTATTTCCTTTTCTCTCTTAAAATGACGAATGATATAGTTAAATATCCTCTTTCCTCTTCTTCTCTTAACATGAAAAATGATACAATTAAATTTCCTCTTTTCTCTTTTTCTCTTGATATGATAAATTATATAATTAAGTATCCTCTTTCCTCTTCTTCTCTTGAAATGGAAAATGATATAGCTAAATACACTTTTTCTCCTTCTATTTTTAAGGTAGAAAGTGAAACAATTGATTATGTAATCTATTTTATTCCTAATGAAATAAAGAATGATGAAAATATTCGAGATACTTATCTTCCTCTTAAACAAGATAATGTGACAAATGACATAAATTAATAACCTTCTCATATTGAAATATAACATGTTATAAATTATTACTCTAATCTTTCTTATATTAAGAATAATGTATATACTTCTTCTGTTGATTATATAAATGAATTGCAATTTAATGAGAATTCTCTAGATATTTAAGTTATATTATTCCTTTACCTTATTATGTCACATCCTTTCCCACCTCTAATGTTCATATTGAGGATCTTTCCCCTCGTATTCCTTATTCAAATAAGTGGAATAGTGTCCATATGACTACCATCATTTAAAAGGTCCACTTTCTTAATGATCCTATTCAAAAAAAAAAAATCCTCCTCAAGAGTACATATCATAATGCATGACGATACTGTTATTTACAACAAAAATTACATGCCCTATATTTGGAAATAAATTCCTATAATGCATGAATTGATTCTAATGTTATATATGGTAATTCAGTTGTGCATAAAATTCTTATTCCTCATTCCTTCGAGATTCATCATGCATAATTTTTGGTTATTTGATAGGACTAGATGTGACCCTTGCCTATATATTAAGGGTTATAAACTCCTTATGGAATCTTCTTCTAATGACAGGCTCTTATTAAAATCCTTTCTTAAGAGTCTCACATGCCTAGCCTTAGATTGGTTTCATCATCTCCCTAGTGGGTCCTTAAGTATATTTGTAGAGCTTAAGGAGGAATTCCTCATTTATTTTATTACAAATAAAGGATATAAGGTTACTTAAGATCATTTTCCTTTTTCCTTCCCTACATCAAGATAAATTTGAGTTATTATATTACTGTATTTTGCGCTTCAAAATATGTGTGTAATGAATAATTTATCTACCCACTGATTTTTAGTTTCAATATATTTTCTTTCATGGTCTTCTTTACCCTCTTAAGGAAAAGTTATTATAAGATACATATGAATCATTCCTTGAAATTTTCCTTTGAATTATTGATTTGGAGAAATAACTTTCCCCTCTATGAGATTTAGTGCATACATGTGTTGAGGATCTTATTCCTAATATGACACTCGATACAATTAATATAAAATATTCATCTTCTAATCTTAATTCAGGGTAAGTTAAGGTCTCATATAGAGGAAATACTTTATATTATGCTAGTACCTGACCTAAGATACCTATTATGCCTCCTATAGTGCATAAAAAATAACCACTTCTCTTTAATAAGGATTTAAATAGACTGTATGATATTTTTCATACTTTATTAGATAAATGTTTGATCATTCTACTATATAATTCTCATCATCCTCCTCATCAACATGAGAAAGAGAAAGTCTGACCTTATTGTAACTATCACAAAATTAATGAACATCGTGACAATATTTTTAATGTTTTAGATCAAATATTAAATAAACCTAAAACTAGGGGCATTGTTTATTTTGATACGTGACATATTTTACCTCCTCCTTTGACTTAGAACTCCGCAAAGACCATGATCTCCCGTGATACCCCTATAGGGGAGCCACTATTTTCTTAGCCTCCTATGAATGATGTTACTTAGAGAATTCCCCCCCTATCTTCCCATATCAATCTATTAAATTTTTAAGGTTCCCTAAAGTTCAATCATATCTATTAGATAACTATAATGTAATGATAAAAAATGTAGTTGTGTTTTTAAGCAAAGAGAAAACTATTGAGTAACAGATAAATAATAAATGAATATCAAATAATTACAATGTGTTATCTTGGTATCATATGAACATACATCCAATATCATTCTATATCATATATCACATCAATCATAAATTCTAATTTAACACTACCAATTACACATCTAAATTAAAATAATAAATAAACACATCACACAAATCAAAATGCTCATATATAATGCCTCATAAAAAATCATGTACAATGAGGGGAAATTCCCTTATAATAGTATATCATGTATCAATATCATCCTTGGAATCATATAAGCTAGATACATCTACACTTGCATGAGAGGTCTAAGCCTCTCCTATACCTCATTACTACTAGATTTTTAACAGAGATTCCTAAATTACAACATCAGAACTTGCAATCTATTGTAGTTTAAAGTAAAATATGGGATATAGTTGAATGTTTTAATTATATCCAACTATATAATTTAAAGTAAAGATACTATATAAAAATATTTTAAGAAAAGATAATCATATCACATAAATATCATAAGGCAATTAGAATTAAACATAGATATATCAGAACACAAATGGGAAAAAAGAACTATACTGAAGTACTTTCTATTAGGATCCAAGATCAACATTATTTCAAATAGGATTACATAGTTTTATACAAAATGGGATGACTATTGAATTACAAGTCCTTTCATATAATTCTCATTTATTCAAACACTTTCAATTTTCTCTACCTATGTACAGAGAAGTTATACATTCTATATTTTGCCTTATACCACTATATACATACAAAAGGATTGCAGACTTATAGATTATATCCATGTCATCTTGATATTACATTTTACTATCCAACACTTTCCCAAACTTAATATTTATATCATCTCAGGACAAAAATTGATTTGAATTTTTGGGGAATTGTCTCTTTGTTTACTTTTTTCCATTACTGAGTGGTGATTGCATTGCACTCTAACTTACTATGTTTGTAATTGATACAAAGGATGTTGTTTAATAGTTTTCATATGTTTTGCACTATTTAACCACCCTTTCAGCTTTACAATTATGTAGACTTCCCAATATACCTCAATTTCATGCTTTCAATCTATGGAAAATACCTCATAATCTAACCTTGCAGGTTTTTAGACTATGTGAGATTGTTTAAAAATACAAAAAAAATCGTGCATTTAATATTTTTACCTAATTATCTTCTGTAAACTTGTGATGTTCATTATATATCAATATTACTCAGTATGATTATGTTGTTATGTCTGCTCAATTCGACTGCAATGGGTGAATGGTGGTGGTGGAATTATGAGTGAGGTCTAAGCTCTTAGAAGAAGTATAAGTGGCCTAATGAACCTTGGTATGTTCTTCATTTCATGTGAAGTTGGGAGAATGACCTCTACGTATACCTTATATGTATTCCAATCTACAAAGGATTCATTTATTCTCTCATAATACATTTGCAATTGGTCTAGTACCTGTATAGTTTCATATACTTGATCATCCTTAACCTATTAGTAAACTTGGTTGTGAATCAAAATAATGGTCTATATATCTTGAATGATTGTCTCCAATTGATCTCTCATTTGTTGTGTTTAAACCCTTGTGAAAGTATTCCTTTTCACATTATTTTCCCATTCCCATAATCGTTCACTGACATTATCACTCACTTTTAATGGTGACTACAAATTCATTTCAAGAATTTGATGCTCTACCTCTTCCAGCATCTATTGATGTAGTTTTATCCCTGCTTCAATATCATTCTTATTATCTCTCATTGTAGCCTAAAATGTATATTCCAATCCAAGAGCTTGAATGTGAGATGATTCACCTAAGATTTGGCCTACTTTAACATTGTGACATGCTATTTAAGTATCATTATGGCCTCTTTTACTTCATGTTTGGCATTGGAAACTTTCATTGCAATTTTTTTCCACTTAATTATCTTTCTAGTTGTCCATTAGCTTATTAATGAGAAGTGTTATTTGCATTACTTAACTCATGTTTTGGTTTCCTATGGTATTTGTGAGAAACTTAGGATAGTCTTGTCTGACATACGACCTTATAATGTGTAGTGCCTTCTCTAAGTTCTCCTTTTTTGGGCCATCTATAGTGCAATTTCTCTAATATTATCTTGCAGTGTGAGTACTCCTTTAATCTATGGTCGGAATAAAAATTGCTCCAAATCTACTTCTACTGTGTTGACTGTATATTAGGCTATTGTAGCCTACGTACTTGTCTGAGAAATTTGTGGGAGTACAATGCAAACATGGGATGAAGGGATAATTAGCTTAAATTTTTATGTTGGTGATATTGGTTACACTGTCTACTTATATACTTTTGCATCCCCTTATTTTCTTATTTTTTTCTCAATTGTTTTTTTGCCAAATGCCTCAACTTCTACTTTTTCTTGTGCTTCCTTGGCCTTTGCAACTGTTTGATCTTACATATTTTTTTCTTTTGATGTTTTCTTGTCTTCCTCTTTCTTTCTTATTTCTTCTTATTTCCTTATACTTTCTTTTGCTTCCTTTTATTTCTCCTTTGCTTCTTCCTTGGCATGTGCTTCCTCTTCTTATCTTTATTTTTCTTCTCTATTTATTTTCTTCTTCTCTTTTATTTTCCTTTCTTTGTTTATTTTATTATTCATATTTCCTATTTTTCATGTCCATGGCATTCTATTATTCAACCTACATAATTTATATCTTATGTTTCTCTTATTCTTGTTCCTTATGCACTTTCTCTTCATCTATCTTTTTTATTCTTTAGCTTATTGTTTGTACAATTGTTCTTTAAATTCCTTCTGCTTCAAGAATTTTTTTTAGTTGTATCCTCTTGTTGACCAATTTTTTATATTATTTCCTCCATTGAATTTGTACTGGTATGTGTAATGGATTCTTATTCTTGTATTTCTTGCACACTTAGAATTTCCATTACACTAGTTTTAGATGGATTTATTACCTCTTACAAAGATGGAGGAGAATTTGTGTTTAGTATTTGGATTATACTTTTGGGGAAAGTGCTTTTGATTCTTCTCTTCTCCTTGACTTCCTATCTCTTTTAAATTCTTAGATCCCTACCATTGATAGGATTTTCTTACACCTATTGTGCAATTGTCTTTTGTTATTGTATGTCCTCTTATGTAAGAAAGGCTCTTATATGCATGCTGACACCCATACTTAACATAGTTGGTTCTTCAATCGCAGGTAATCACACCATTCTGAAAGGGCTTGTTTCACTTCTCTTATTCTTAGGTGGAGAGACTAATAAGTCTTCCTATAGAGTGGATAATTTGAACCCATGTTCCTTTACAACATCCTTTATGTTGTGCACCAATTATTATTGTGTTGCATCCTCCCCTCCCAGAATGATTATAAGAGACTTTGGCATCAGAAGGAGTTTTATTTTGTTTTCTAACCTCACCTTCATGATTGTGGCCTACTCCATGGTAATAGATTTCCAAGTGTACCATTCTTGTTCCTCTAGCAGATACATTTTGGTTCCCATTTCTAAAATTGTTATTACACATGTTCTCTCTATGTCAATTTGCATTTTTTGAAAGTATAGATAAGAAAACCAACTAGGTAATCTAGGGTCTATTTCTACCCTTGATGATTGTTTTTGTGTTAGCAGAATGAGTGGTTACTTACCACTTTTCTGATTATCCTCCCTATATGATTTTTCCCCTTAAAATTTTGTTGTGGGTTTATCTTTCTTAGTTTCTCCCATTTATAGCTCTCTCATCACTGGTTTCTCTAGCCCTTACGTGCACAATGGTTGGAAACTTGTTAGGATCATGTTATGTTGTATACTAATTTCAACCTTGATTATATCTATGTTGATGAAAAATGGTAATGGATTTGGATGTTTGGAGTTGGAGACCTCTAATCGCAATATAACCCCATCATACAACAAAGTGATCTTCGCATACAAGGTTGTATAATTTTTTTATCTCCTTGAGTATGCATGGGGGTCTGTATTGATTTATTCTATGACTTTGTAGTATCCAACTTCCCCATATTTGTGTGTCTTCAATTTTTTTTTAGGGATTTGTTGGGATTAACTATGCACAAACCTATCCTATGGGAAGTACTCATTTTCTACTTCTATAATTCCCTTGTGGGCCTTCCACTATGTGAAACAGAGCTAGATGATTAGCCACTAGTACTGGAAAAATTTACCTCATGCATGTATGATCTCTTACACATTTATATTGAGCTCATGTGTGAGAAGTTTAGGCCACTTGAACTTTGCATTGTCATCACACATTCTTGTGATGACATTCACAACTCCTATGAATGATTTTTTATTCCCCCTAATTGGCTTCCAATATCATTCTACAATGATTTCTTCCATAATTCTGACTGTGTGATTTTTATGGCCCCTAGTGGGATGCCTCTTCCTTTGTGAAAATGACCATAGATATTTGCAGTTGTTTTCTTTATAGGAGGTATGGTGGTTTTTTATGGGAGGATAGATAGGACATGGTTTGAGATACATATGGCTCAATAAATTATGGTTGTGTTGATGGGAATTCCATCTTACATAGAAAACCATATGGCCTCATTGTGGTATTTACTCATAATTGGATGCATGATCTCAAGATGGTCTATTATGTAAGTCATTTTTGTGATTTTGTACACAGTTGTTCCTCAAACCAAATCCTTTGGAAAAATCTATCCTTTTCCAGCTTCTACTTGATATTTGAGCTTATTTATCCCCCAAAGTTTTAGGGCACACTTTGTTAGCTCATGGTGAGGTGGGTTGCTCCACCTAGTCTATCGAAGCATTGCAGATATTCCCATGTCTTCTTTTTCTACGTCTAAAAGGGAAATGAATGTAAATCCTTTTTCTAACATCATTCCTTAGAATTTTGGGCCAATAGATCTATTAAAGGGATCCATTTCTCTACATAATCAACTCATTGCGTTCTCGCACTTTCTCTTTGTTACCACTTCACTCTTATTTCTTGTTTTCTATGGAATGAAAATGACTTCTTTCTAAGTTGGTTCACTTATTTTACACCTTTGTTGATTTCTAAGTGGTTGTTTCTGAACCGTTGATTTGTTGATCTACCTTCTAAATTACTTTTATCCATTGGGGATTTCATTTTTCTGTGAGATATTAAGCCTTCAATGTGTTGTTTGTATAACGAGCTATATTTTTACTTTTTTATGTTCAAATTTTTAAAATTTACTTTTTGTTTCCATTTATTTCTTGTTTATTGTGCATATTTCCTAGACTTATTGGATTCTTTCCCTTTTTACCCTTTTTGCTTCCCATAATGCTTGATGGTGATATTGTTTGAATCCTTACTATCTTGCACACACTCACCCACACTAATTAATTACATAAACATATCATCAATGAAAATTGAAAATTTGAACACCTTCCTACTCTAACCACTATGAGAGGGCACTTATTGTCTTCTTTGATACTTTTTACAATTTCCGCATTGTAGGTTTCAACCTAGATCCCTTTAGTCTTCTGAGAAATATGTTTCCATTTAAATCATGTAATATTTCAATGCCTTATTTTGTGATGTGATGGATGATATACAAGCCTCTCCATCTTATGTGAAATTTTCTTGGGTGTGTTTTAACCCTGCTTTCATACACCAAAAATGTAACATCCTCAATTAATATGTTAGAAAACATGGGAATTTGTTTTTTATCATAATTTCTACCATTCTAATTTATACAATTAGAACAAAATTCATTTATAATCCATCTCATAAAATAAAACCATATGTAGTTGTAATGACTCGGTATAAAACCGATCTCTAATTTCATGACTTGATGATAAGTCGATCTCTCATGTTACATTTAATTCATGTGTATACATAGTATACTTTTGTTCTTCCACCCTTTAAGGGTCAATCAAGTGTTACTATCTAAGGAGCATACCTATTTATCTATTACTGATACTCATCTGATATCACACTAATTAGACCAAGTGACATACGACATCGCAATCAAAAAAATTCGATACTTTGGCCAAATTTTAAGGTTATGTACCCCATGAATTTAATTCCTAGAGGAAATTTTTGTCGAAAGGAATTTTTCCTTCACCCCACTTGAACTCTTATCTAGTTTAGGCTCCCTTGACTACTGTTAACCAATCCCAGACCAATGTTTCATACTAAATTGGGATAACTCACATAGGCTAGTGTGGACATCCACTTAGGGTGACTAAGGGTGATTAGACATACTCAAATCAAATTACGTCGATTCAGGTGTGTTTATTCACCCTAAGTCAAGATAAGTTAATGCCTTCACTCAAATATATGCCTATCTCAGTTTAGAGTGAACAGTGAAATGAGATTCCACTTATGACAGTTGAGTCAAAGGAACTAATTGGGATATTGAGGAATAGTGGTTGGTTCACAATATCCACCTAATGAAATTTGTCATTAAATGGGTACTGTGCAACAACAACTATACTACAACAGCCCATTAAGTACCTTTAACGTAACTATCACACTTAACAAGGCATTTAGTTAATTAAATTTCATCTTGTTGATTATTTATCCTTACGATAAGCATCGTACCTAGGGGTCAATTAATTTTGTATGATTAATTCTGAAGTAAATATTGTAATGCACCTTTTACATTAATTGAACGTATGAAAGTCAATTTTGCATTCATGTTCATGATCTCATTTTTCATTAATCATTAACTCTGTTGGTCTTAAATTTAATCTAATTTTAGTAAGTACATCATCATGTCTCTTTTGATTAATACCATCTAACATGTTCCAATCAGGGTTTTATAGCTGATCGAATAAATTTAATGATTCCGTTATCATTCAGTCCAATTTACCTATCCCTATTATCCTTCCAATTTCCATTTTTTAGTTCTCATTATAATAGGACATAAAACAATTCATCACTGTTGGAATAATTTATCAACATACGTAAGGGTTATAAACTATATTTTTCATTTAAGACAATTAAGTTTACCCTATTTCCTAATTAAGGATTATTATCTTAAACATAAGTCCATGAGAACATAAGGATTACAAACTTAACAGATCTGCCACATCATTCTATATATCCTGAAATTATACTAATTTGCATTTCCAAACAAGGTTTCACATGTTAGAATAATAACTCCTAACAATTAAATGTTATCTCATTAATTATTAGGCTTTTACGTACAATTCCTTTTCCAAGCAATTATCTTATACTTAGTTGACTAGTAAGTCTAGTATGTTTAAAACATAGTAATATAAACCTAATCTACAACAATAATGCAGAATAGATAAACTAATTTTCATATTCCATTCATATAACAAATATTTATAACACAATGGGTTACACTTTCTTCCACACTTTATAAATATTCATAATTTTTTCAGAAAATAAAAGGAAACAACTTTTCTCCAAAATTACAAAATACTAAGGCCCTTGGCCTTCATAGTTTGACTATGGAATCATTTCAAAACTTCAATACTTTCAAGTATCCAATAATAAATGAACTTGATCAGTAAAATAAATGCAAGTTCCTATAATTATTTCTCCTTTCACTTCTTAGGAAATCCATTTGCAAAAATTGTTAGCATGTGTTAATTCACAAGAACTAAGCATGATAAGTACTAAGTCGTTATAATAACATGCTTCTATCTTATAGATTTCACGAAAGGATCTTCAATTATTAATGAAATTATTCTAAATTAAAAACATTAAAAAATTTATACAACATTCCTCAAATTCTATAATTGATAAGTTTAAGAGTAAGAAGTCGTATATACCCTTAATGAACCTTTTTCGTAAACTAACTAAAGTTTAATATCATTCAAGTAAAAACATAGTATAGTGAGTTTTTAAATTATTAACCACTAAACCATTAACTATCAGATTACTTCATGCCTCTGAAAATAATCAAGAAAACTAAATAATTAATCAATATAAACATTGTTTGGAATCTAACTTATTGAAATATAAAAATAATCTTTTCAAAATAATGGAAAATGATAACAAGTCAAAGATCTAACTACATATTATTTCTACATTACAATACATTTTAACACAACAGAAACTTGTTATCATTTTCCTATAATTAACCAATTTCTCATCACAGAGACTACTGAGTAACTCAATTCACCCAACGATAACAATACCCACCGAAAGTAGAGAACAATGACCACTTAAGAATACACAATTGTCATGGGAGACAATGAATGGACGTGAAATAGAGACCTAATTTTAACATAAACAGTGCAAGAAAGAGAATACCTAGAGAATTTCTCTCATGATTTTATAGTTCAAGTTAGCCACAGTAACCCAAGCAGGCCATATCAAAAAATTATATGTACTAAAACTGGGAAGACTATCAAGACAACTATCAATGAAGGAATTAATGAATCATTGCAGACTTGCAAATACAGACAAAATTACAACTTTGACCACCAGATAATGAATTTTAAATGTCCTAAAAACAAATATCAATTCCAATATTAACATAGTTAGACTCAACAATAATCCCAAGTACTTACACCCAGAACAAGACTACAATCACAATTCTCAACTTATAATGGCGAGGACCAATGAACAGAAAAGGACTACTCAGAACTCAAGGATCTGAGTCCCTTTTTTTCCAAAATAATGATGAGGCCAAAACATGTCTCATTATATCACCAAATAGCACTCTTATTCTCTCTCTTAAAATCAAGCTTTCAAGTAAATTTAGATGTAGTTTAAATAACAGATATCATATTTAAGGTATAATATATGATTTATCATATCGTCTCTTTAGAAATCTATTTGCATTCTAATTGTTTTTTCTTGATATTTTTTCTAAGTTGGAATGCAAAAGTGTTTAAAAAATAGGTCGTAATTAACTCCAATCCAAGTTCATAGATCAAAGCTACCAAAAGTCTTAACACAGCTATGAAAATCCCAGTTGTTCATAGATTATTGCTATATTTTTGCTATGAAAAACTTACATGCATCTACGGAAATACCAAGTCCAGCTATGGAAATGCACAGCTAGTGAAAGTCTTTTGATTTGTTCAAAAATAATGTAAAGGAGCACCAAAATATTTATCCCACTCTTTCCTTCCATGTCATCAACCAAAAATAGAGATCCAAACATGTGGCAATCAAAATTCATTCATGTACATGGCATTCCAAGAAGGATTCAAAGTCATGGACTTCGTACTCCTCCATTTTTTCTTCATGTTTCAAGGATGAGAAAATAGTGGAATAGTATTAGGAATTTTGACTAAGTACTCTCCCAATTTGATGTTCTTAGATTAAAGGGATTGAGTTGTAGAAATATTCTCCATGATAAGTGGATAGTTGTAGTCATGTTTGTTTAGGATTTATTGCTTTAAATAAATCGGCCCAAGAATAGGCAGTTAGTTCTTAGTGTATTGACTAAGTAAATTAGAATAAAGAGAAGATCATATTGTATTCCCCAAAATAATGAGTTGGTTAGATGCGTGAATTAAAAATGCAACCTTCCACACTCTTTTATGTAATATTTTTACTGAATCAAATGAATATTTGTTCTTTCTCTCCAATATTCTAAGTAAAATTATTCTATCTGGTTTTGAATTAAAATTTTCAAGTATCAATTAAGTCACTCTTCCAAGGAATGAGCTGGCTACTCATTCCAAGGAAGATTTATCAATGTTTTATGTTCATTTCTTTATTCTGTAGTTTTCCTTTTAGTTGTGAATTTATGATTTTATGTTATGTAATCTTTATTTCCGTACAATTTATTTTGTGAACCTATAGGTGTCTTATTTATTTTTCATTTATTTTTAAATTCAGAAATTTCATTTCTTCAAGTGCGATTTCATTTCTATGCAAGTGTGATTTTAATTTTTGTAAGTGTGTTTTTCCATTTCTGCAAGTGTGTTTTTTATTTTTTTAAAGTTTGGATTGTGTTTGAAGGATTTTTTTTCCAAATATCTATTTGTCCTATTGCATATAACCATCAGACACCAGCCCTTGATTGACTATTATTAATGAAGAGGATTGATGACCCTCATCATTTTGGATGTCATTTTCGGGGATCGTGGTGTTATTAGGAGACTCAAAGTTTTCTAAAATAATATTCTAGTGATAGTTAGAATACCTCTTAGAAATTCTATGACATGAAGTATTTGGTGGCAGTTTCTTTAAAAAATTATTTTCTGTAAAATAGATTAATATTTATTTTCTGCAAATAGATTAAATTTATTTATGCAATTAGATTAAACTTTATTTTTACAATTAGATTGAGAAACCTACCAGATATTTCTAAAATAAACCCCCTCCCAATAAAATGGAAACATCATTTCATGTTTATTATTTTCATGTAATGAGGTTTTCCTTTTCTAAAATATTTCTTGGTTGTATGTATTATTACTTATGAAAATATTAAAAAATAATTCATGCATGTAAGAAATACCAAAAAATAGATAACTTTGTGTAGGTTAGTAGAGACAAATATTTATATGGAATATTTGTGCAAACTGATTGGGAGATGAAGGAAAAGTTGATTTGTTTCTGTCACGGAGGAAGGACACGCCATGTTGAAAGAAAAGATGTAGGTGTTAGTGCAAATCAGCAACACCCTTTGGATGTTATATCAGATTTCTAGTTTGACATCTTAACATCCAGTGTGATTGCATAACATTGAATATTTTCCCCAAGTGTGGGACTTGTAACAGTGGGAAAAGAATCTTTAGGTTAGAGGTTGGTTCCTTAACTCCTCTGATCAGGTGTATTTCTTGAAAATTGCAAAGGTTTAAACTCAAAAACCTGAGTCTACAATTCCATAATGGACAAGCTAGAGTATGCAAAAGAATTCAAACTCATGCTAACAAGGTGATGCACCAGAAGGAGTGGTGAGAATCTTTTACTTCTGAACTCTTGACACAGATTACATGAAGTGCACCAAAAACATCATGCAAAAACTTTTTACATGCAATGAAAGATCATGCATGAATCAGACAACACATTTAGAGGACTGAAACATGCATTCCTATTTTATCTCTTTCCATTTAATGAATTAGTCAATTTTTTAAAGTTTTTCTTTGCATGTCGACTTAATTGATTTAGAAGTAGATTTTTCATACAAAGAGGAAATAAATTTGCATGCAATGAATGCTACAGATTGCATATCTTTTAATCAATTAAGTTTCATGCAATGAAAACGTGCTCCTAAATTGACTCTATTTATTTAATGAGAGAGACGTGTTCTAAATTGTTTTCAATAATTATTGGAAATTCAAATTTGAAGAAGATAATTATATGTTGCAAGCATATATTTTTTATATGACATAATTATTGCAAAAAATTACAAAATCAACATATAGAGATCATTGCAGAGGAGGTCAAAGGAAAAATATTTCAGCTGATTTCGAAGTTTGCGCATGAAAGAACGCAACAAACTGATTTCTCATATGCAAACGTTCTGCTACATCTCATAATTTAGGGCAAAAACAGGGCCAAAATGGGTTGGCGGGCCGAAAATTTGAAATTTTCCCACTTTTGCATTTGGGAAAATTTCCCAAACATTCTATGCACCCCACCACTCCTGGTGCCACGTGACATGATTTTATTTGTTGCAGACCCTACCTGCTTCATTTCCCATCGCTTTTGACCATCTTTTTTGACCTGGACAAGTGGCACAACCCCATAACATGTTGAAGTTTTTTCTTTAAAAAAATATATCTTATGATGGGCCTGCCTTATGTATTTTTTCCATCACATAGACATGTGGATTCATTCCACTGGCTCGACCCTCTGGGGGGTGGGTTTTCCTTATTAAAATTTTTCTTTGATATTGTTGTTGGGAAAACTTCCCATTTTTCTAACCACTGAAACGCATCCGCTGGTCTTGGGACATGTGGCTTATTTCAATTGGTTGTAGGCCTTGTGGGGGTAGGCTTTCCTTTTTATTTTTCACACTTGGGTGAAAAGGAAAAGTTCCTTTCGCACATCTGACCCCCGCTGCCCCGGTGACACGTGGCATCATGCTATTGGATGCGAGCCTTAGGCCGGAATATTTTACTTGTACCAATCATTGAGAAGGATTTTCCCAACATTGACTATAAATTGGATCACGAAGCATGATCCCATTAGCCGGTTTTAGTGGCCTTTGGGCCAAAATAAGTCCTTCTAGCAAAAAAATGCCAAACACTTGGTAAAAATCTTGAGTTTTCCAGAGCCTCCTAGCATCTGAATGACATCATGGCCTCCTTGAAAATGGCTCGGGCTTTCTATGGGAAAATTTCTCATTGCGCCAATGCTTAGAAAATTTTCCAAAAATTTTCTCCCACCTCGGCTTTGCTCCGATGCTGACGTGGTGAATTCTGATTGGCCGGCAGGGTTGTCTTGGGAAAATTTCCCACAAAAACTCTGCCAAGCCATAACTTCAAAAATACATGGAGTTAGGAAGAAAAAGTTACCTTTCTGGAAAGCTGAGAAAGATCTCTATCCAATGGTGCCATTTCCATAACATTTTGAGTGCCTGAAAAGAAAAAATTCTGACTGAGGCACATAGGAGGGAGGAATGAAGGGAGTTAGCCAAAAAATAAGCAAGGGGCTTATTTTGGATAACAGTAGGATGTCTTCATGTTTGCTTCCTTTCATCTACAGATCTTTCCTTACATTGTGAAACATTTGGCACATATTTTGGAAAAGTATTTTGCATGCAGCCATCTCTGTAACTCACATTCCTTGACCTACAATCAAAAATGAATCTACAACCATAATGAAAGTTAGGTATGCATTATTCTCTCATATAAAAATTATTTGGTTGAAGAGTTCAAACATGCAAGAAGAAAAATCTATTTTTAACTCTTACATTTAATGAAGTAGGACATTCATTTTTGCATGTAATGACTCATGCACTTAGAAAAATTCAAATAGCATGCATTCCTATTTTATCTCTTTTATTTAATGAATTAGTTTAAAAAAAAATTAAGGTTTTCCTTGCATGCCAACTTAATTGATTTAGAAATAGATTTTTCTTACAAAGAGGAAATAAATTTGCATGCATTGAATACTACAAGTTTCATATCTTTTAATCAATTAAGTCTCATGCAAAGAATGCTCCTAAATTGACTCTATTTATTTAATGAGAGAGATGTGTTCTACATTGTTTTCAATAATTATTACAGATTCAAATTTGAAGGAGCTAATTATATGTTGCAAGCATCTATTTTTTAGATGACATAATTACTACAAGAAATTACAAAATAAACCTACATGGAGCATTGTAGAGGAGGTCAAAAGAAAAAGATTCAGTTGATACGGAATTCACGCATAAAAAATAACAACATTTTCTTATGTAAACTTCTCGTGGATCATAAAGAAATAACTCAAATTATTTATGGGTGTTTTTATACACAATATTAGCTTTCTAGATCATTTTAAATAGATCATTCTTGTTTAGAAATGACCACGATATCACAGTTTGAATGCATGTTGCTAGAAAAATAACATGTTACAGACTGTTTTGATAACAACATTTTCTGATGCAAACTGCTCGCGGCTCATAAAGAAATGGCTCAAAAAACTTATGGGTCCTATTATACACAATCTAATATTTCTAGATCATTTTTAATCACTCATTTTCATTGAGAAACGACCAAGATATCACAATTTGAATACACGGTGCTAAAAAAAATAACATGTTGAAAATTGTTTTTATTCTTTTTCTTTAAAAAAATATCTTATGATGCAGGCAAGTATTTTTCTAGTACTCTTCATTTTCAGTATATGATTCACCCCATTCTACCCTCTATGTCTCATTTTTTGTTGATTTTTTGCTAAAACTCATTTTCCCAACCACTAAACCACTAAAAATTCCTCTGATATTTTGTGTTCAATGTTAATCCTTTTGATGACTGTAGAAAATACAGACTCAACTAGTATATGATAATTGAAATGCAAACATACCATTTGTATTCCATGATCATTCCCATAGCTTCTCATAATAAACCATCCTTTCCTAATAAAAGAATAAGTCCCTTAACCATTCCATTTCCTAGAACAATTTACCATTGTTTCTCAATTTCTAAATTGGTTGGATGCCGCAGAAACTCTTGAAGATTGCTTCTTAATTTTCAATCATATTGAAATTTCTCAAAATTATTTTAATTGGATAGAAAACTAGTTTACTAGCTAACTAATTACTTAAAAAAACAAAGGGGAAAGTTGAAAACCAGCAAATGTTTACTTTTCTCAAACAAACAAAAATTACACTTCAATGTATTTCTTGGATCGATATGACTGCTTCTCTTATGCCAAATTGGTTAATGAAATTATTTTCTACTAAAAATTTCTATGTTGCAGAGGCCTTGTCTTCATATTTATTTATTTTGTTCATCTACAGACTGAAATCAAGGTTATAGCACATGATAAAAGCAAGGATAACTCCTGAGTATAGTATGGTAAATTCTATTTTTCTATTCTCAAATATTGTTATTTGTTTTTTTAATTACAAATATATTCACTTATTGAAATCTTAAAAAATTAACCTAAAAGAGAGAGACATTTGTCAATATCTACATGTGTAGATGAATTATTTCCAGTTTAAAGTAATTGGGATCTATAAGCTGCTAAAAAAATAGTTGGCATGAGGTCATGCACAAAACTAAGTGTGGGGGGAGATTCACTCTCTTCCAAATATTTTGAATAATGCATGAGAAAACAAAGAGCTAAGTGTGGGGAATTTTTTTTTTCTACATTATCCAAAAAACTCGTGAGAGCATGAATAAGAAAGAAGAAATTTTACTTCTAAAAATTTGAGTTTATTGTTATCATGAAAAGAGGAGAAGACAATGTGAAAGATATAGAAGTATTGAAAAAATTAGATTCTACAAGAAGATTAGTAGCTTACATGAGGGCATGCAAGAATTTAAATGAGGGGGAAATGATGAGGCCAAAATATGTCTCATTATATCACCAAATAACACTCTTGTTATCTCTCTTAAAATCAAGTTTTCAAGTGAATTTAGATGTAGATTTAATAACAAATATCATGTTTAAGGTAGAATATAGGAATTATCTTATCATCTATTTAGAAATCTATTTGCAGTCTAATTGTTTTATTTCATGATATTTCTTCTATGTCGGAATGCAATAGTGTGTATAAAATAGGTCATAAGCAACTCTACTCCAAGTTCATAGATCGAAGCTATCAAAGTTTTAACACGCCTACGGAAATACCAGTTGTTCATATATTGTTGCTAGATTTCTACTATGGAAAACTTACAGGCAACTACGAAAATGCCAAACGTAGCTACAGAAATGCCTAACTAGTGAAACTCTTTTGATTTGTTCCAAAATAATTTAAAGAAGCAACGAACTATTTATCCCGCTCTTTCCTTCAACATCATCAACAAAGAATACAGATACAAACATGTGGCAATCCAAATTCATGCATGCATGTGGAATTCTAAGAAAAATTCAAATTCATGGATTTAGCACTCCTCCAATTTCTCTCCATATTTCAAGGATGAGAAAATAGTGGAATAATATTATGAATGTTGAATAAGTACTCTCCCACTTTGTGTTCCTAGATTAAAGGGATGAGTTATAGAAATATTCTCCACGATAAGTGGATGGTTGTAGTCAATTTTTTTAGGATTTATTACTTTGAATAAATTCATCCAAGAATAGGCAGTTAATTCTTGTTGTGCAAATTAAGTAAATTAGAATAAAGAGAAGATTAGATTGTATTCCTCAAAATAAGGAGTTCGTTGGATGCATGAATTATAAATGCAACCTTCCACACTCTTATATGTATTCTTTTATCAAGAAATGAATATTCATTATTTCTCTCCAATATTCTGAGTAAAATTATTCTGCTGGTTTTGAATTAAAGGTTGAAAGTATGAATTATGTCCTCTTCCAAGCAATGAGCTGGCCACTCATTCCAAGGAAGATGGATCAATTATTTATGTTCATATTTATTATGTAGTTTTCCTTTTGTTGTGAATTTTTTATTTTATGTTATGTAATCTTTCTTTTCATACAATTTCTTTTGTGAACCTGTAGGTGTCTTATTTATTTTTTCATTTTTTTTCAATTCAACAATTTCCTTTATGCAAGCATGCTTTCATTTATACAAGTTTGATTTTGATTTTTGTAAGTGTGCTTTTCCATTTTTGCAAGTGTTCTTTTACATTTCCACAAGTGTGCTTTTTAATTTATGCAAGTTTGGATTGTGTTTGAAGGATTTGTTTTCCAAAGATCTCTTTCTCCTTTTTCATACAACCATCAGACACCACCCCTAGATTGACATTATTAATGAAGAGGATTGAAAAACCTCATCATTTTGTCTCATTACTTGGAAGAGGACTTAATTCATACTTGCAAAATTTAATTCAAAACCAATACAATAATTGTACTCAGAATATTGGAGAGAAATAATGAATATTCATTTCTTGGTAAAACATTACATATAAAAGTGTGGACGGTTGTATTTATAATTCATGCATACAACCAACTCCTTATTTTCGGGAATAAAATCTGATCTTCACTTTATTCTATCTTACTTAGTCAACACACCAAGAACTAACTATGTATTCTTGGGTGGAGTTATTAAAAGAAATAAATCCTAAACAAACTTGACTATAACCATTTACTTATCATGGAGAATATTTCTATAACTCATCCCTTTAATCTAGGAACACAAAGTGAGAGAGTACTTATTCAACATTCCTAATATTATTTCACTATTTTCTCATCCTTGAAACATGGAAAGAAAATGGAGTGTTAAGTCCATGAAAATTGGGTGTTTATGTAGCTGTGCTTGGAGTTTTCATAGCTGCGTGTAAGTTTTCTGTAGTATAAATCTAGTAGTAATCTATGAACAACCAGGATTTCTATAGTTTTGTTAAGAATTTCGGTAGATTCAATATATGAACTTGGAGTAGAGTTGGTTATGAACTTTTTTTATACACACTATTGCATTCCAACTTAGAAGAAATATCAAGAAATAACAATAATTATAGTGCAAATAGATTTCTAAAGAGATGACAAGATAAATCATATATTCTACCTTAAATATGATATATGTTATTAAAAATACATCTAAATTCACTTGAAAACTTGATTTTAAGAGAGAGAATAAGAGTGTTATTTGGTGATATAATGAGACATTTTTGCCTCATCAAAAAATACATAGATTTATACTACCATGGGCCAGGGTTCACCTCCATAGAACTATGAGTCTCATTTGTAATCCAGAGACTAAAACTTAGCCCAATAAATCAATATCAACTCCCGTTAAGGTATACAAAGTAACAACTAAACATACCCAATATGGATTTTAAAAACAAATCATAATTTCCTCAAGTTCAAACTTGTTTTCACATAAATTATGGTCAAGAAGAAAAGTAATGGAACATGTATGTATTTCCCAAATACCCACAACCCGTCCTTTTATTTTTGTTAATTTAACAAATTAAAAAACCCAGATCTCTTTCTTTAAAAAAGAATCTATTCCATGTCCATTATCTTCTAACTAGACTCCAAAAATGAACATGCATAGAGTTAAAAATGCAAAAAAAGTAAGATGTACAATGTATAATATGCCAAACGAGTTGCAGTTCTATAAACATGCCCGAAAAATTATTCAATAGCATAAACAAAAGTGAACATTGATACATAAATCCACATATTCATTAAAAATGACTAAGATAACAGGTAATAATAATATCCACAAAATATAAATATCGTTAACATAGGAGCCAAATTATAAAACCATCACACTCGCAATCCTAGAAGTATTGAATGTAGATTCATGTTTATGTAACTGAACCAGAGAAACAAAAATAAATAAACACAAAAATAACCCAAAATAATTCTAAAAATCTCTTATAGTTCTTTTCATGAAAACAGTTAAATAGAGCAATATGGTGTAATGAGTTAGATTCTATCATGCCTGGTAGTTCTCTTGAACTCTTCCACAAAAATTTCAACCTTCTCTAGAAACTTTCACAGTAGATTCCATAGAAAATTTTGCAATAGAATCAACTTGAACCCTTTCATCTTCTCCTCCTTCATGTTTATATCCTCCTCAATAAATTTTCCCTATTATTTCTTCCATACAATGGGAAACTTTAGTATGCAAATGGATCAAACTATAAGTTTGAAGAATGGAGAAATCACATGCAGAGCCATAGAGCTATATAAATTGAAAATGAAAAACTAAACCAACTCTTTCCTTTTTCCCCCAAACCATCTAACTACTTCCAAGACGGTTTTCGTGCTAGGTTCAAGGTTATTAAATGCAAGGTCAGACTTTTAGTGAGAATCAATAATCCTTCCACTACCTAATAAATTCATAGACAAAAAATAGTTCAAACGACCAACTACCAACTAAATTAGCCACAAAAAATGGTATGGATGCCAATTTTGACCAAGCCACTGCCAACGGGTAGTTTAAAAAAAAAACATTAATAAAAAATCAATTCACATTACTCCTTTAGGTTGGTGCCACCTCCATACCCCAAATCAACTTTCCCATTAATGCTAACTATGGTCACCCCCTTTGGTTAGGTCGATGTAGCCCACTTAGGGTTAGTCCCCTTTTTATCAACATTAACCTAAGATTAGTTTAGGATAAAGTATATCCCCTTAGGTTATTTAAAAACTAGGTCCCTTTCAACAATGCACATAACCTATCTTAAGATAATTTTTTATAACTATAATTTAATTACCTTCATAGCTAGATATCACTTAGGGTGGGCTTAGTGAGGTTCCATGTAATATTCAACATGAACACTTCCTGCAGTGTTATCGAACCAAGAAAAACAAACCAAAAAGGAAGGTGATATTTACCAACAACATAAATATTACAGGCATGACTTGGATCACTAAAATTTATCCAAGGTATGCATATTTCTTCCATATAAATGTAATAGATTAAGAATAGTTTTAGTATTGCAACTTAAATAACTTACCATCTTAGTCCATTAGACTGAATTAGCTTCTTACTACCTGCATTCACTAAAGTTATTTCCAATATTAGTATGGTGAGTACATGAAATGATTCATAATCCATTCTACATTGAAAAATTATGTTTACATTTAGTTTTAGAAGATACAAAATATTATCTACAGCAAACATGATCAACTAGTCCAGAGAGTAAACCATTTTAGACAGAAACCACTTACCAAACCACTTCAACTACATATGGAAGTTCAAATATCGAAATGGCATAAGCACTACATACCTCCTTCCTAAGAATCATCATCGTCCTGATGATTAATTTAGTCCATACAAATTTTTTATAACATAAGTATAAATATCATTTATTCACCCTTCTAATTTCTTAAACGGTTAGCAGATTTTTAATAAAATTCAGGTTTCTTAGCTTATTACAACATCAAATTGTTGTTCCATCTTTTACAAAATATAGTACTTGCCTCAAATTGGAAAAAAATATTGATAGTTTTAATCAAATCATCAAATATTACAAATTCAGAACTAATTCTATTTAAATAGATAAGGAAAAGTAGTTTTCATGTCCTTGAGTTTTTCCCAAGTTACACTTTCTTCACTAAACTGGTCCCATTAGTACTTGCATTGACTTATTTCATAATTTTTCAAGTGCAACTTGCGTGTTTCCACCACCCTTATGGGTTCAACCACTATTATTCATGGGTCTTGGACTTACGAGGATTTCCAATTTAATACATGTTACAAATTTGAAACATATTTTTTAAGCAAAGAAATATGGAAAAAATCATGCATTCATGTCAATGTGGGAGGTAATCCCAAGATATAAGCTACAAAGATAATCAATTTTATAATCTCAAAAGGTCCCACAAAACGAGGTGATAACTTGGCTATTTTTTCAAAAGTAATCAAACTCTTTTTAGGTTTGACACGTAAAAATATCTTTTCACCAAGTTCAAATTTCCTATTGACCCTTTTTAGGTCTACAAAACTTTTCTTCCTATCAACAGCTTCTTTTAATCATTCATGGATTAATTTTACTTTTTGTTCCATTTCAGTAAGCATTTCAGGTCCAATCACCTCTCTATCTTCAATGTTATTCCAACTAATAGGGGCTCTACACTTTTTTCTGTACAATGCTTCGAACAATGCCATCTTAAGAGAGGAATGATAAGAATTATTATATGCAAATTCAAATAATGGAAGGTATTCTTCCCACTTGTACTATTGATCCATAAAGTACATTCGTAACATACCTTCCATTACCTGATTTACTCTTTCTATTTTTTCATTTGTTTCTGGATGATATGCGGAACTAAAATTTAGTTTTATTCCTAAGGATACATTTAGTGTTTTCCAAAAATGTGAAGTCATTCATGGATCTCTATTGGAAATAATCAACTCATGTACACCATGTAATCTGAAAATTTCATGAACGATTTTTTTTGCAAGAATAGGTGAATCATCTTTTAGATTACCAAAAATAAAATTTACTACCTTAGTTAATTTTCCAACCACTATTACAATAACATCATGTTTATTCTTAGACATAGGCAACCTCTGAATAAAATCCATCCTTATAACTTTCCATTTATAATACAGTGTGCTATGAGGGTATAGTAAACCAACAGGATGCATATGTTCAACTCTAACATGCTGAAAATACAGACAATGTGAAACAAAATCAATTATATCCTTTTTCATCCCTTTCTAAAAATATTTTTGTTTTACATCAACAAGCATTTTTGTCACACCGGGATGTCCTGAGTAAGGAGACTTGTGAAATTGGGTCATTAACTTATTCTTTAACGCATTTGCTAAGCGTACATATACACATTTTTAATACCTTAGGATTCCTTCACTATCAAAGCTAAAACCCTTGTAGCTTACATCATTAGGATCTGCAACAAGTGTTGTTTTTACTTGCTGAAAATATGATTCAGAATTCATTGTTTCCTTCACATCATCTTTAACCTGAGTTCTCAAAGTTATAAGTGTGGAAATATATTTCTGATGACTTAATGCATCTACCACTCTATTTTTCTTACCTTTGATGTCACTTATATAAAAATCATATTGAGACAAAAACTCTAACCATCTTCATTGTCTTGCATTCAGATTTGGACATGTAAAAATCTATTTCATCCCAAGATGATCAGTTTTTAGCTCAAAGGGTCTACGTAAGAGATAATGTATCCATACTTGTAGTGCATGAACTATGGAAGCAAACTCTAATTCAAGAAGAGTATATTTCAACTCATGTAATTTAATTTTTCTTCTTTCATAAGCTATAACATGATCATTTTGAAGCAATACACCTCCTTAACCTTCTCTAGAAGCATATGTAACTACTGTAAAGCTTTCACTTGGATCCAGAATTGTAAAAATAGGTGTTGTAGTTAGTTGTTCCTTTATATTTTTAAATGTTGATTCACATTTATCACTCCACACAAACTTTTTATCTTTCTTTTATAGTGAAGTAATTGGGGTAGTGACTTTGGAAAATTCTTTAACAATTTTTTGTAATATCCAGAAAGCCCCATGAAGCTTCTGACTTCATGTACATTCTTAGGTGATGGTCATTCAGTTATGGCTGTATTTTTTTATGAATCAACTAATATTCCATCCTTTCTTATAACGTGTCCTAAATAATGCACTTTTGTTTCATAAAAGGAACATTTTGATAATTTACTAAATAGTTTTCTCTTTCTCAAAATATCAAGTAGAATTCTTAAATGCTCATTATGTTCTTCTAATATTTTAGAATAGATAAGAATATCATCCAGGAATACAAGAAAAAACTTGTCCAAGTATTCTTGAAAGACGTTATTCATCAAATTCATGAAATTTTTTTGTGCATTAGTCAAACCAAAAGGTAAAATAGTGAACTCATAGTGTCCATACCTTGTCCTAAAAGTTGTTTTATGTATATCCTCATCTTTAATTCTTGATTGATGATACCCTAATTGCATATCTATTTTAGAATAAATTGATGCACCATGCATATGATTGAATAGATCATCTATCCTAGGGAGAGGATACTTATTTTTTATTCTTCCTTTGTTTAGCATTCAATAGTTAATACAAATTCTAAGTGTTTCATCCTTCTTTTTAACAAATATTACTAGTGCTCCCCAAGGTGAGACACTTGGTATTATTATACCCTTCGACAGAAGTTATTGTAAATTTTCTTTAAGTTCTATTAATTATGTTGTGGTCATTCGGTAAGAAGCTTTGGAAATAGGTTTCGTAATAGGTTTGATTTCTATAGTGAAGTCAAATTCTCGTTTTGGTAGAAGACCAGGTAGTTCCTCCAAAAAAACATCGATGCACTCTCGTAGTAGCGGGTATTTTTCCATAAAATGCCTACTTTCATCTATTTATTCATATATTTTAACTGCATATAATGTGAAACCCTTATTTTTGGCTTTTTTAAGCTGCATAGCTGGGAGTTTCCTAAATAAAATTTCTCTTTTTAATCCTTGGATGATTGTTTTTTTCTACAAATCATCAAGGCAACTTATGTGTTTCTCAAAATAGTCAACTTTTACTTTATGATCAGCAAGCCAATTACCACCAATTATGACATCATACAACCCTAGTGGAGAAACATAAAGGTATACTTCTGTAGTAAAACTTGGTAATTCTAAGGCTCCGCTAAACAAACATTCACTGACAGTGTGGACAACATTATTCCCATAATGAACAGTCCATGATTTTTCCATTATTCCAGCTTTCCTTTTTAATTTAGTAGCTAATTTATTAGAAATGAAACAATCTGTAGTACCAGTATCAAAAAGTATATTTACAGGTATACAAAATAGTTTACCTAACACCTCTATTGGTGTAGCTTATTTTTTTAGCTTGTTTATCAGCTTCCGCAACATGTAGCTTGTGATGTTGTTTGTTGTCATTTTTCTTTAGAGGACATTGGTTGGCATAGTGATCCTTTCCATAGTTATAACATCCCCCTACAGGTCCTCTTTTTGATTGAAACTTATTTTCAGCCTTGAAATTACTATTTTGACATCCATAAGTTTTATGTCCATTGTTATTATTCCTTACAAATTTATTTTTGTTATTCACAACAGGTTTTTTTTTGTTGTCTTCTTACCATTATCAGTCCCAAACTTATTTTTATTGCCAAAAAAATTCCATGGGCTTGGGTTCCAGTTCAATTAGATTGGGCTGAAGATTCGAGAACTAATTTCAAGTGTGAAATATTAGATTAAATTAGAGCTGAAATATTATATTAGAGGAAGGAAGATTCACTCGACATTCAGGTGATTGTCCACCTTTTTAGATGCAAGTGATGAAGAAGTATTGGAGATTTTATTTCTAATCTCCTCTTAATGTGAAGAAATTTCCTTCAACTTCTGCTGTAGTGCCCACATTTTATACACACAATGTCAACAGTAAAATATCATGATAATATTTTTATTTATTTTTACTTACAATGCACTCTACACACAACACAACAAGGGCTCCAAGTACAGAAACTTGAATCACATATGACAATCACATAAGTCATCAACTCATATAGACTCAAGATAACAACATAGGCATGTTAATGCCACACTTCTCGTAATGAATGAATATCAGCAATGACCCAACCACAAGAAACATGACTTCAGGAACGGTGAACCCACAACACATCATTTCTTTAATTGCATCTTAGTTATGATTAACATTCTAAGAACATTATTGTGCAAGGATCGTTTTCTCCTTTTTCCATCTACAATATCTTAAGTTCATTCCACTTTTAATTTACAGTTCGACCAATTTAGGTTGGCTTCCTTTATGCATCGTGGAAATTTCCATAACTTACTTGCTTATTTGGCACAATTCAAATCACATATACAGTACTTAATTATCTTGTTCTTATGTTAAGAATATGCTTCTCAAACGTTTATTTAATGTTTAAAATTTACCCTTGCTATACAAGTGAATCTAACGCGATGTCAAGGTGAAATCTTGGGATTAAGGAACACATTGATTCAAGATAGCTTTTTCCCCAAGAACATCCATCGATCACAGAATAGTTATTTCTCTACCATTATCATTATAGTTCAAAAACTTGTTGAATTCCAAATTTGATATATATATATATATATATAATTTATTTATTTTCTTGAAGTTTGATCACACCAAACAATTCATATTCTTTGCAACACATGATAATGTTTAATTAAGTTAAAAGGACTCCAAGAGTGACCTTAATCCTAATTTCCAATCTCATTCTCATCTTATATGATATGCTCTTACATCGCACTATGGTCTCGTTATTAGCATTGTTTTGTAATCAGGAGTTACAGAAGTATTTGTCTAACATCTTGAAGGGGTACATGATTGGAATAATTTTAAACTATACATGAACCACAAGTGACACCTCCTAATCAGCTGAGGTTTGGTTTATTCCAACATGCACTTAATGATCTACACCTCAACTATATAAGAGTTTAAGGCAAGCAGACATATTTATATTAAATCACATTCAAGAAAATACCAAGATATTATTTTTATAGAAACAAAGGTAGCACCACTTAGTTGATACTTTGAAAAAGGACTCATAAGGTGACTTCTAAGGTGGTCTTCAACACTCAACTTGGTGTCGAACCTGAAGAGAGGGAATTCTTCTCGCGATTACCAAAACTAGAAGGAAACCGCATACTTTGGATAAAGTTGGACCATGTCATTCCTAAAATATGGGTTCACGACAATGTCACTAAACATAATGACTATGATGCTAAACTCTAACTAGGGGTTTTATTTACCTAACCTAGGAGGTTCCATTGAGTGCAAAGCTTAAGTTCGTTCTATGGTTTTAAATTTCTTATATGGTAAAAAGGATCACACATGCAGGCAAGTTATGCATGAATATTTTATTAGGGTTGAGTGTTCCCATTAAAACTCTTTATTACGTTTACAAGGTAAGAAGATAACCCAGTAATTAATTTAATCATTTATTGAACACTGAGAAAGTACTACAATATATTAAATTCAATTTCATTTAATATATATATCAAACACTTTTTCCATACACAACTAAGAATCAAATTGAATCGGTGATTAGATGCACATTTCCTAAGATATCCCTAAAACTAGCATCTCATACATATTAACAAATTGTAATTATAATTTTTTTGTAACAAGAGACTACCTTATACAGTTATTCATTTTACTATGACCTGTAAAAATTACAATAATAATAATTAAATTTCACATCGCCTTTTTCGTTGTCATTCTTCCATCCTGCAAAACCCACATGAGCATGATATCAGGGATAATTTGTTGGCATGGCATCCACCCTAACCTAACATAAGTATCATTTTTCAGTTTCCCATTTACATATAATAATAATTATAAAATTTCCAGCAAGAGAAAGTGTTTAGAGACATGTATTCAATGCATTTCATTTCACTTCACTTTGTAACCCAAGAGAGAGAAGGAGAAAGGAAAAGAGAGAAAACATCATTTTGCCAAAAGTTCTAATACACAAAAAATTTCATTATAGTGTTTTAAACAGTTATTTACATGTGTTAAAATTTTCCAGGGTTATTTGGCAACCCTACGAGGGTCCGCAGCTTTCTACTTTTACATTTTCTTACTAGCTACAAATGTACAAAATGGGCTCGGAGGCTAAGAAACCACTTCCAAAAGTTATCTTCCGATGAGAATGCCCACCACGATCAACTTTCTATGTGTCCCCATATATACGAAGAATTCATATTAACTGATGGATTTGAAAAAGAGTGAATGGTTTGTGTTTGGCGGCTAGTTTTCCGGGGCCACTGATCGCAGTTGACCCAGTTGTAAATGGACAAAAATTAGCTCGAGGGCTCAGAAAACCACGTCCAAAACTGACGTTTGACATATGTGCACACAACGAGAAACTTCCTACTAGTTCCCCTATATAAGGAGAATTCATCAGAGTTGACGGGACTAGGAACTAGAAAACCATTTTCAAACGGCGATAAATTTTTTGGAGTGACAAGATGAAATTGGTCCAGTTTGACCTCATCAAACTACGCCTGGAGGCCTACAAAATGGCTTCGTCAAACTATCTCAAACAGTTCTCTTTCTTATACTGAATGTTCCATGCAATTTTCTAGTATAAACACTAGATGTTTGTGAAGACAGGAGGTAATTTCTCCATCCAGGTTTCAAATTGTGGTTCAAAATGAAAGCTAACTTCCTAAATTTAACAACTTTCTACTGCTGTAAACTAGTTTAATAGGGCTCCTATAAGAGTGTCAAAAGGATGTCATATGTTTGTTTTGGGTCAAACCAAAAGTCAAGGTGACTCCTTGTATACCAAGGTACATGAATGAAACTTCACATTTCATTTCCAGAGTTACAAAGGGTACTTAGTGAGTCTCTGAAAAATGCAAAATTTAACTATTTAAAACAGGGAGAAGGTCAACTTTATCAATGGGGAGTCAAATTCATCTAGTTAATAAAACAATATTGGAGCGAGCAAGAAGGGTAAGAGTTTTCTAAATAATCTCGAAGTAAGGGTGATAGTTCATGGTTTAAAGTAGGTGAGTTATAATGACTTTGTGAGTTACAACACGATAATTTATTGTTTTGCAACGAGTTGGAACATTTAACTGTATTAAAAATCCCATAAATTTAAAATTATATTTAGTTGCAAAAGAGAACTAAAACATGAGAATTATGAGAGGTAAGGGAAGAATAACCATGCCTAGAAATGATGAGTGAAATGGTACAAGGGGCTCCAAGCAGTTTACACTCACAATCCGTCGAGACCACCATTGTTTCCACATGATGCCAGGTAGTCACGTGCAAACCAAGCCATTCGTTGTGCACCCATGTCTCATCAAAAAGAACCATTTTATGTTTTCAAGTAGTCATCCTGATCCAAGAGACCACATTTTGTATGTCAAACAGATCACACGCCTTTTCCAACAAAATCCATTTTTGTGCATATGAATACTCTAAGGAACAGTTTTCAAATACAATGCATAGGAAGCATTACTTAATGGTTCTCACATAACAATCCAAAAGATTGCACTTTTTAAGAGGTGACCCAATAATTCTTGGCATGATTCTACAAGAGGCACTGTTATGCCATCCAAGTATTTACAACCCTCATCCATTGAACTTGCCTGGCTACATGCTAATTAAACAAAAATGAATCTTACATGGTTAGGGTATGTTCCATAAGACCACATCTCTTTGAGGCATTCTATGCAAACAGTTCACAGGATTCCACATTTTGCATATGTATCTACCAAGGCGTTTGTAACTTGAACATAAAAATGATCCCTTCTCCATAATGCTTTGATGGATGACCATGTACTAATTATCAAAGCTCTTATTTTCGGCATAGGCTGGGAGGTTAAACTGGAAAAAACTTGTGGATTCTGGCTTTACACGTACCCAATGCATTTGCTTGGAAGTTTCCAAGGCCTTTTCAACAAACTCATTTGTGCATATCCTGCCATCGTGGCATTCCATGAGCCCGGCATCTATTTGAGGCAAATCTTTCAAACAGTTCACAGGCCTCTTCTTTTTTTACAAATCCATTTTGCGCATAGGCATGTCTACCATCAGGGCATTCCATGAGCCCACATTTATTTGAGGCATTCTGTCAAACAAGTTCACGGCCTCTTCTACAAAACGCATTTTTGACACAGGTTGGAGGTACGTTTGCTGGCAAATGTAAAACTGACCAGGTTGGAGACCTGTTTTGCTGCACGGTGAAACAACATGACTGCCTTATGAGAAAAAACCCCACCATTTTTTTTACCAATGGCCATGATCACTATTTCAAGTGAAGCTGTCTCATTTTTCATTCGGCCAGACACTAAACAGTGCCCACCAATGCATTGAAACTACCACATCTGAACAAAATGGGAGTAGGCTCATTTTTTTTTGTTTTGGACACAGGCTGGGCAGGATGCTGGCGTGGGCAAAAGACCAAAGCATTCCATGAGAAGACATCTGGCGAAGGCATTTTTGCACAAAGACAAAAAAAAATTCCCAAGCACAATGATTCGTGTAAAAAAACTGTGACCAGAGCTCCGTGAAACCACGTTTCCTTCACGTGAATGGAGAGGAATATGACGTAAAATATCTCTGGTTCTGCTCTGTTACCCTGCCCCCCCCAGACTCTTCCAAAATCCAAAAAGACAAAACCCTATGGAGGTGAATTTTTTGCCTTCCTCCACTTGAAACCGCCCAACATGACGGGCAAAAATTATGCCCCTTTATTTTTGTTTGTTTGCTCTTTTACCCACCAAAAACACAAACAAGCCTAAAACGAAGGAAAATTGTAATAAACCCATTGATCGCCACATGCCAAAATAGACACAAAACCCTAACATAATACGTTTTAACGGCAAAATTTTTCATCATAGCCTTCATGAGTTAATAATTACCAAAATGACAATTTAATATTAATTTATGTAGACTAGGCTGGACACGCCCTAACATAAAACCACCTAAAGAATTCGAGAATATTTCCTTAACAGGGTATTTATTTTTCATAATTAAAAAGGAACAGGTGAATGGGGCATTACATTCTCCTCCCCTTAAGAAAGCATCGTCCTCGATGTGACATGACAATGAAGAAGGAGAAATGGTATGCAACAAGGAACGAATAATGGCAAAGGTATGCTCTAAGGTTAAGATTTCAGTTGACAAAATCATGACCATAAGGTGGCCCTAGGAACTTCTGGTAGAAATTTTAACTTTCAAGGTTCTGTGAAGATTGGCAGTTCTCTCTTATTCATTATTTCATTAATCTCTTTCCATTAACATTATTCTTAATTCAAGTCCTTTAAAATTTCATTTTTATCAAATTTTAGTTTATTCATTCCTGTGGGTTCCCATCATGAACTACAGTCACAACACCCTACCAGGGTCATACACAACACCAAATTTTCACAAGCATACCTTTACATACTTTCATGACCGTTTCACATCACAAGGGTTTCACCAAACCATGGAATGACAACAAGTAGACCACATAGCAAATAATTTCCAACAATTACGTCCTAGACATAGATCTAGTACACACCTATGACTGACAACAAAATCAACACGCTGATACATATACAATGGGTATCACAAGCCCCAAAAATCCATGACTGCACCAACATAGTGCCAAGACAATATCCAATAGTCCATACCAACCAAGAGGAGAGTCAAGCCTCATACATAACAAGGTGTCAAAAAGACTCATACAAGTACACATAACTCACTATACCAATCTCCTCACATCACAAGGATATCACGAAACAACTCCAGATATATCCAAAAGCAACATAATACAACTCTATATACCTCCCCAAAGCATCACCAAATAATCTCCATATACCTCCCAAGAGGAAGAAACATAGTGCCAGAACCAAGTCTGGTCACTCAACCATAGAGCCCCGTCAAGAATAATCAGGTCACTCAACCATAGAGTGCCATAAGAAATAATATCAGGTCTCTCAATCATAGAGGCCAATATCCTTTCTCCTTTTAAATGAGGTCGGGTTACCCTATGGCATTAGGCACATAGAGCCCCGTCACCCCCAAACCCAAGTGACATAATAACTCGTGGTTCAACAACCCGCTAGTTATCCATAACTCCTTGGGGCGTACCCCCATACAACGAAGCAGGTCCATAGGTTCAACCACTCCATGGTTAATCCCATGACCCTAATCCAACACATTACGACATTAGAACCAACATAACAATCCAATCAAATGCCAAGTGGCAAAATCAAAAGCCTTAGGCTAGGCTACAAAACTTTCAAATATGAAAAGAAATTTTTAAAACTAAGAAAAAAAAAAAATGACTGATTAGCCATGGTTTGTGCAAAATCCAAATGTTAATACAACAATCAAATAAATACCCAAAATATAAGAACATGTCAATCAAGAAAAACATATGGTTCTAGCTAAAAGAGATAAGGATTAATTTACGAATAAAAATACGTATTGAGAAAATAGCACATTACAATCACTATGTGGCCTCATACCACCACCAAAGGGGTACTCATCGAGTTGCTGGCACTCAGACATTGAGCCTCAGCTCGTAAAAATATACATGTAACCAGAAATGAGTATATCAAATAATGTAACTGTCATCATCTCTGCCTGAATCATAACTCCAAACTCCCACAAGGATCAACATAGTCAAAATCACATAGGATTATTCAATGAACAATCCAATAGGAAAGAGCAGGGAACTCTAGTTGCATAAGTTGAGCCTAAGGTGGTGCGCACCCACAATATACTGAGCAAGCTCGAAGTATACTAAACAGATAAAAGTGGGTTTTTCAGTCTATATAAGACTCCACTTTCTCACTTGTACTCAGCTCAAGATTATGACAACCTGGTCCACGCCTCCTCTCTCCACACATACACTCTTGACAATTTATCCCCTTAGGGTCATCTAGTGTAAGGTCCACAACATACACATAACTACATCACAAACACAATCTTAATTCACACATAAAAACCATAACATCTTGCGCATGGTATATATATACAGGGTACAACACAATCATTACTTTCACGGGTTACGATACATCACATTACCACATCCTACACCCAAAGTGCAATCACTGTACACTAGGGATCATACTCACCATATGCCCCTAAATCATGACATGAACCATCACATATTACATGAATTATACGTATGAGGAACACAATGTCTAACATTACGACATATAGTCAATTGCAAAACAACATGACGATGCACACAACTAATCACAATACGGTGATGACATCACGATAAACTACAATTCACTTTACATCAATTTTTCATGCAATACATCAATACATCTTCACATCACATAAGGTCAAAATGTTCAACACTCTGCAATTCACCATATCATTCCTTTCACACAAAACAAGGAAGTACATCACACATGGATTCCTCATTGGATCCACGAAAAGGAGAGTCAATACTCTCATCACAAGAAGTAATTCACACGTGAATTCTTCATAGAATCCACAAGAAGGAGAGAGAATACTCCCATCCCTCGGCACATCAAAATGATAACAAATGTGCACTAAGTGACATACACACTCATGTGTGTTCACACTATCACAATTACGACATAGATCACATCACTCTTAAAACACATTACTCTTCCAATATTTATCACCATCATGAAACACCATCACCATCATGCAACCCATCATGTAACACCATCACCATCATGTAGAATCATCACAACTCCAATCCATCCCAGAGGTTCGAGAGCATGAACCTCCACTCTGATACCATATGTAGTGCCCACATTTTACACACACAATGTCAACAGTAAAATACCAGGATAATTTTTTGTTTTGACTTACAATGCACGCTACACACAATGCCACAAGGGCTCCAAGTACAGAAACTTGGCAACTCGCATATGACAATCACATAAGTCATCAAATCATATAGACACAAGACAACATATAGCATTTTGATGCCACACTTCTCCATAATGAATGAATACCAGCTAATGACCCAACCACAAGAAACATGACTTCAGGAACGGCGAACCCACAACACATCATTTCTTTAATTGCATCTTAGTTTACGATTAACATTCTAAGAGCATTATTGTGCAAGTATTGTTTTCTCCTTTTTCCATCTACAAAATCTCAAGTTCAATCCACATTTAATTTACAGTTCGACCAATTTACGTTGGCTTCCTTTATGCATCATGGAAATTTCCCATAACTTACTAGCTTATTTGGCACAATTCAAATCATATATACCGTACTTAATTATCTTGTTCTTATGTTAAGAATGTGCTTCTCAAACGTTTATTTAATGTTTAAAATTTACCCTTTGCTACACAAGTGAATCTAACGTGATGTCAAGGTGAAATCTTGGGATTAAGGAAGACATAGAGTCAAGATAGCTTTTTTCCCCAAGAACATCCATCGATCACGGAATATTTATTTCGCTACCATTATTTTTATAGTTCAATAACTGGTTGAATTCCAAATTTGGTTTATATATATATATCTTTTGTTTTCTCGAAGTTTGATCACACCAGAGCAATACAAATTCTTTGAAAACACATAATAGATGTTTAAATTAAGTTATAAGGACTCCAAGAGTGACCTTAATTCAAAACTCCAATCTCGTTCTCATCTTATATGACATGCTTTTTACATCGCACTAAGGTCTCGTTATTAGCATTGTTTTGAAATCAGGAGTTATAGAAGTATTTGTCTAACATCTTGAAGGGGTACATGATTGGAAGAATTGTAAGCTATACATGAACCGCGAGAGACACCTCCTAATCAGCTGAGGTTTTGTTTATTCCAATATGCACCTAATGATTTACACCTCAACTATATATGATTTTAAGGCAAGTGGACATATTAATAGTAAACCACCTTCAAGAAGATACCAAGATGTTATTTTGATAGAAATCAAGGTAGTACCGCTTAGTCGATCCTTCGAACAAGGAATCATAAGGTGACTTCTAAGGTGGTCTTCAACACTCAACCTGGTGTCAAACCTAAAGAGAGGGCATTCTTCTTGAAATTACCAAAATGAGAAGGAAACCGCATACTTTGGATAAAGTTGGACCATGTCATTCCTAAAATATGGGTTCACGACAATGTCACTAAACATAATGACTATGACGGTAAACTCCAACTAGGGGTTTTATTTACCTAACCTAGGAGGTTCCATCGAGTGCAAAGCTTAAGTTCATTCTATGGTTTTAAATTTCTTATATGGTAAAAAGGATCACACATGTAGGCAAGCTATGCACGAATATTTTATTAGGGTTGAGTGTTCCCATTAAAACTCTTTATTATGTTTACAAGGTAAGAAGATAACCCAGTAATTAATTTAATCATTTATTGAACACAAAGAAAGTACTACAATATATTAACTTCAATTTCATTTACTATATATATATATATATCAAACCCTTTTTCCATACACAACTAAGAATCAAATTGAATCGGTGATTAGATGCACATTTCCTAAGATATCCATAAAACTAGCATCTCATGCATATTAACAAATTACAATTATAACTTTTTTGTAACAAGAGACTACCTTATACAGTTATTCATTTTACTATGACCTGTAAAAATTACAACAATAATAATTAAATTTCACATCGCCTTTTTCGTCGTCATTCTTCCATCCTGCAAAACCCATGTGAGCATGATATCAACGATAATTCACTGGCATGGCATCCACCCTAACCTAACATAAGTATTATTTTTCAGTTTCCCATTTACATATAATAATAATTAAAAAAATTCCAGTGAGAGAAAGTGTTTAGAGACATGTATTCAATGCATTTCATTTCACTTGACTTTGTAACCCAGGAGAGAAAGAGAAAGGAGGAGAGAGAAAACATCATTTTGTCAAAAGTTCTAATACACAACAAGTTTCATTATAGTGTTTTAAACAGTTATTTACGTGTGTTAAAAGTTTCCAGGGTGATTTGGCAACCCTATGAGGGTCTGAAACTTTCTACTTTTACATTTTCTTACTAGCTACAAACGTACAAAATGGGCTTGGAGGCTAAGAAACCAACCATTTTCAAACGGCAACAAGTCTTCTAGAGTGACAAGACGAAATTGGTCCAGTTTGACCTCGTCAAAATGTGCCCGGATGCCTACAAAATGGCTTCGCCAAACTATCCCGAAAAGTTCTCTTTCCTTTACTGAATGGTCCATGCAATTGTCTAGTATAAACACTAGATGTTTGCGAACACGGGAAGTAATTTCTCCATCCTGGTTTCAAATGGTGGTTCAAAACGAAAGCCAACTTTCTAGATTTAGCAGCTTTCTACTGTTGTAAACCAGTGTAACAGGGCTCCTATAAGAGCATCAAAAGGATGTCATATGTTCGTTTCGAGTCAAACCAAAGGTCAAGGTGACTCCTTGTATACCAAGATACATGAATGAAACTTCACATCTCATTTCCAGAGTTATAAAGGGTACTTAGTGAGTCTCCGAAAAATGCAAATTTTAACTATTTAAAATAGGGAGAAGGTCAACTTTATCAATGGGGAGTCAAATTCATCTGGTTGATAAAACAATATTGGAGCGATCAAGAAGGGTAAAAGTTTTCTAAATCATCTCGAAGTGAGGGTGATAGTTCATGGTTTAAAGTAGGTGAGTTGTAATGACTTCGTGAGTTACAACATGAAAATTTATTGTTTATCAACGAGTTGAAGGAACATTTAACTATATTAAAAATCCCATAAATTTAAAATTCTATTTAGTTGCAAAAGAGAACTAAAACACAAGAATTATGAGAGGTAAGGGAAGAAGAACCATGCTTGGAAATGATGAGTGAAACAGTACAAGGGGCTCCAAGTAGTTTACACTCATGATCCATCGAGACCACCATTGTTGCCACATGATGCCAGGTAGTCACGTGTAAACCAAGCCATTCGTGTTGCACCCATGTCTCATCAAAAATAACCATTTTGTGTTTTCAAGTAGTCATATCAATCTAAGAGATCACGTTTTCTATGTCAAACAAATCACACACCTTTTCCAACAAAATCCATTTTTGTGCATACAAATACTCTAAGGAACAACTTTCAAATACAATGCATAGGAAGCATTACTTAATGGTTCTCACATAATAGTCCAAATGCCTTTTTAACAAACCCATTTTTTTTTGCATATCTTGATATCATTGCAGTCCAAGAGACCACCTATCTTTTAGGTATTTTGTCAAATAGTTCACATGTGTTGTGTATGCCTTCACATTTTACATACATGCCAATTTGGGCACCTGACAAGACATTTAAAAAAACTATTATCTTTTCATGATGATTTTATGGATGTCCATGTGTTGTTCTAAAGCTCCCATTTTGACAGCAGTTGGGAGGTTGCTGAAAAAAGGCCGTGGAGTCTAGCTTACATGTACCAAATGCATTTGCTTGGAAGTTTCCAAGACCTTTTCAACAAAATCATTTGTGCATATCCTGCCATTGTGGTATTCCATGAGCCCACATCTATTTGAGGCATTCTATCAAATAGTTCACAGACCTATTTTTTTTTTCAAATCCATTTTGTGCATAGGATGCCTTTATGGCATTCCATGAGACTACATTTCTTTGAGGCATTCTATCAAACAGCTCCCACACCTTTAACACAAAACCATTTTCACACATGTTGGAGGTACGCTGTCAAAGTAAAATGATTGGGCTAGAGACATGTTTGTTGCATGGTGAAATGACGTGTCTGCCTTATGAGAAAAATCCCCCCACATTTTCTGTACACGGCTGTGATCACATCCAAGGAAGTTGTCTCATTTTTCATCTAGTTAAAAAATGCAAAAAAAAAGCTGGGGTCATTTTTCTTGTTTTTGACGCAGGCTGGGAGGATGGTGGTGCAAGCTGGGACCAAAGCATTCCATGAGAAGACATCTGGTGAAGTATTCCTTTGCACAAACAAAAAAACACCTTTAAGCATTGGTTTGTGTAAAAAACTATGACCAAGCTCTACGTGAAGCCACATTTCCTTCAGGCATCTTCCAAACTGCGACGTCCCTACTTAGATCTCTGATCCATGGTGTGAGATAGAGGAGGATGAGGCAAAAATGCCCTTGGTTTTTCTCTGCCACCGCCCCCCCAAATTCACCCCATTTCTAAATGCCAAAAATACAAAACCCTAATAGCAACATTTTAGAGCTTTTCACCTTAGCCTTCATATTAGTTTTATTTATTTTATGCTAAATTATATATGTATTATTATTATTTTATTTTTATTTTTTATTTTTAAAATAGTGTGGGGCACTACATCTGCACTTGCCTTATGGATTTTTCCGTAACTCCTTCCATGGTGGTTGGGTTATGTACATATACCTCTCCACTAATGATATGATTCAGCTTCATAATGAAATTATGTATCATGAAATTTTTTATCATTTTGGTAATATGTTACATACTTGAAATGCTTGGTAAACTTCTCCTAGTATTCAGCTATGGTAATTTTTTATTGCACTAAGTTTTGAAACTCTGACATTTTTTTATCACAATAGAGATGTGGCAACCAACACTGCTTGAAATAGCCCTTAAATTGATCCCAAGTAATGTTGGCCTCATTAACATTTAGTTCAACCTTGCAGTTGTCCCACCTTGATGATGCTTCATGGGAAATCCAATAAGCTCCCCATACTGCTTTGGTTTCCTCTTAAAAGTTCATTATTGCAAAGTACTTCTCCATTTTACTAATCCAGTTCTCAGCCCCATCTCTCAGTGTGGTGCCATCAAAAGTTGGTGGACTTATCCTTTTAATGTCATTTGTGAGTTCATCTGCCAATCTTGCTTTTTTGTTTTCAGGCTAATTAGGTGCATTTGCATTTACATTTGCAACATTATTATTAGAATTCACAACATTATTATTTTTTGCATTATTGTTATCAACACCAAGATTTCCAGCATTAGCATTGTTTTCTAGAGGTGGATGATTGTTATTATCAACATCATGTTCCTCCTCTTTGTTTCCCCTTAATTTTTATTCAAGTAAAACCAAAAGATCCCTTGTGTCCAATAGGAGAGCGAGGATCTCATCAAGTTTTTGTATTATAGCTACCTCACCACCTAGAGGAAAATTATTTGCAGCACCTCCCCTTGTTCAAACCATTTTTTGTTAATAATAAAATGAGTTTTTATCATTTTTGGACTCAAATAGGTCCAAGAGTTATAACCTTTAGCTCTGATACCAAAATGTAACATCCTCAACTAATACCTTAGAAAATAGGGGAATTTTTTTTATCATAATGTCTACCATTCTAATTTATACTAGTAGAACAACATTTATTGCCAATCCATCTCATAACAGAAAACCATATGCAGTTATAATGACTCGGTATAAAAATGATCTCTCATTTCATGACTCGGTGATAAGTCAATCTCTCATGTTACATTTAATTCATGTGTATACATAGTATACTTTGGTTCTTCCACCCTTTAAGGGTCAATCAAGTGTTACTGTCTAAGGAGCCCACCTAAATATTTGTTACTGATACTCATCTGATATGACACAACTTAGACTAGGTGACATAGGACATCACAATCAACAATTTGTGATACTTTGGCCAAAGTTTAAGGTCATGTATCTCTTGCCTTCAATTCCTAGATGGCATTTTCATCGAAAGGAATTTTTCCTTCGGCCCACTTGAACTATTATCTAGTTTAGGCTTTCTTGACTGCTTTCAACCAATGTTTCACACTAAATTAGGATAGCTCGCATATGCTAGTGTGGCCATATAATTAGGGTGATTAAGGGTAATTATACATACTCGAATTGACTTACATCAATTCAAGCGTGTTTATTCACCCTAAGTCAACATAAGTTGACGAATTCACTCGATTATATGCCTATCTCAATTCAGAGTAAATAGTGAATTGAGATTCCACTTATGACAATTGAGCTAGAGAATCTCAGTGGGATATTGAGGCATAGTGGCTACTTCACAGTATCCACCTAATTACTTTTGTCATTAAGTTGTTATTGTGCTACAACAACCCACTAAGTACCTTTATCGTAACTATTACACTTAACAAGGCATTCATTTAATTAACTTTCAGCTTGTTGATTATTTTTCCCTACGTTAAGCATCATACCTAGGGGTCAATTAACTTTGTACAATTAATTATTAAGTAAATATCATAATGAAACTTTTACATTAATTGAAGGTATGTCATTCAATTCTGCATTCATGTTCATGATCTCATTATTCATTAATCATTAACTTCGTTAGTCTTAAATTCAATTCAATTTTAGTAAGCAAGTACATCATCATTTCTATTTTGATTAAGTCCATCAAATATGTTCTAATTAGGTTTTTATAGCTGATAGAATAAATTTAACGATTCTATTATAATTCAATCCAGTTTACCTATCCCTATTATCCTTCTAATTGCAATGTTTTAGTTCTCATTATAATAAGACATCAAACAATTCATCCCTGTTGGAATAATTCATCAACATACGTAAGGGTTATAAACTATGTCTTTTTCATTTAAGACAATTAATTTTTCTCTATTTCCTAATTAAGGATTATTATCTTATACATAAGTCCATGAGAACATAAGGAGTCAAAACTTCAAAAAAATTCCACATCATTCTATATATCCTGAAATTATACTAATTTCCATTTTCAAACAAGGTTTCACAAGTTAGAATAATAACTCCTAACAATTAAATGTTATCTCATTAATTATTATACTTTTACGTAAAATTTCTTTTCCAAGAAACTATCTTATACTTAGCTGACTAGTAAGTTAAGTATGTTAAAAACATAGGAATATCAACCCAATCTATAACAATAATGCATAATAGATAAACCAATTTTCACATTCCATTCATACATAAAATATTTATAGCAAAATGGATTACACTTTCTTCCACACTTTATAAATATTCATAAATTTTTCATACAATAAAAGGAAACAACTTTTATCCACAATTACAAAATATTGAGGCCCTTGGCCTTCATAGTTCAACTAGGAAATAATTTCAAAACTTAAATACTTTCAAGTATCCAATAATAAATTAACTTGATCAGTAAAATAAATGCAAGTTCCTATAATTATTTCTCCTTTCACTTCTCAGGAAATCCATTTGTAAAAATTGTTAGCATGTGTCAGTTCATGAGAAGTGAGCATGATAAGTACTAAATAATTATAACAACATGCTTCTATCTTACAGATTTCATGAAAGGATCTTTAGTTATTAATGAAATTATTCTAAGTTCAAAATATTAATAACTTTATACAACATGCCTAAAATGTTATAATTGTTAATTTTAAGAGAAAGAAGTAGTATATATCGTTAATGAACCTTTTTCATAAAGTAACTAAAGTTTAATAACATTCAAGTCAAAATATAGTATAGTGAGTGTTTAAATTGTTAACCACTAAACCATTCACTATCAGATTACTTCATGCCTCTGAAAATAATCAAGAAAAATAAATAATCAATCAATATGAACATTTTTTGGAATACAACTTATTGAAATATTAAAATAATATTTTCAACATACTGGAAAATGAAAAGTTAGAGATCTGACTACATATCGTTTCTACGTTACAATGCATTTTAACACAACATACAAATGTTATAATTTTCCTATAATTAGCCAAGTTCTCATCGCAGAGACTACCGAGTAACTCAAGTCACCCAACGGTGACAATACCCACCAAAAACAGAGAACAATGACCACTAAAGGTATTTCCAAGATCGATATGGTGAGTACATGAAACGATTCATAAGACACTATACATTGACAAAGTATGTTTAGAAGATACAAAATATTATCTACAACAAACATGATCAGCTAGTCTAGAGAGTAAACCATCTCAGATAGAAATCACTTAACAACATTTGCAAACTTCAACTACATATGCGAGTTCAAGTATCAAAATGGAAGAGGCACTACAAAAACCTCTTTTTATTTGGAATTCCTTATTACTTATATTGTGGTCATGTCAAGATTTCTAGCTTAGTTTATGTGTTTCTTGATTCCATTGTGTTGTTTCCCAGTATTTCACCATTTTTGTCCAATCTATCAACCTATTTTCAATAGATTATTTGTCTCACAACCGAGTAACTATTGTGATACAATGGCTTAGTACAACATATTCCATTGGCATGAATTCTTTAATTCCATAAACCAGCTGGAATGGTTTCTATCATGTTCTTATCTTATAGTTGGTTTTGTATGCCCATAGAACTGTGGGTATTTGATATTCCCAATCATCCCTTTGTACATTACAAATATTTATTAAGAATTTTTATAGAAATTTGTTTGTAGATTCCATTTTTCCATTTTCTTGTAGACGATATAATATACTTTTTTGGTGCACGATCATAAATTATTCTGTGAGGATTTTGATGTTATTTTCAAAAAGTGGGTTCCACTACCACTTACTAGCTTTTGTGGACATCCAAATCTATTTATTATCTATTCATATAGGGATTTATTCATGTGGTTGCAAATGCTACCCATTTTGTAAAATAATCCATTGTTGTGATTATATATCTTTCTTTGGACCTTCTTGATGGAGGGTGAGTTGTCCTAATGAAGTATATTCCCCATTTCTCAAATGGTTACATTGATGACACGGGATTAAGAGGTAATTCATCCTTCTGATTTAGTTTCCCCACTCACTGACAAATTTCACAATTCCTTGTCATATGATGTGCATCCTAAAACAAGGTTAGCAAAAAAAGATTCCTCTGTAATATCTTTTTTACACTAAGTTATCTTATAAAAATTCTCTCTGAAAATGTCTTCATGAGATTCATGTAATAGTAAATTTATTTCACATTCTAAAAAAACTCTGCGCAATACTTCATCCTCTCCTACTTTGTAAAAAAAATCATTGGTAATATTATATGGTAAGGTATTTGTAATTAATTGTTTCTTTTCTTTTTATATATAGTGTTGTGGTGTTGGATAGTAAAATGTGATGGTAAGTTGGCTTGGATATAGTTCATGATTTTAAAATCCTTTTGTATGGATATAGTAATGTAAGAAAAAATATAAAATGCATAGCTTCTCTATGCATAGGTAGATAAAATGAAAAACCTTTGAAGAGACAAGAAGAAGATGAAAGGACTGGTAGTGCAATAATCATCGCATTATGTATAAAGCTATGTATTTTGATTATAATAAGGTTGATCTTTGATCCTAATAGAAATTACTTCAATATTGTTTATTTTCCCATTTTTGTTCTTACATTCCTCTATTTAATTATATTTTTGCATTATGATATTCCTATAATATGGCTATATTTTTCATAAATCTTAGTATATACTCCATTGTGGAAATGAAACTTTCTTAAATGTTCCTTGCCTTACTCTAGACTATAGCATATTACAAGTTATGATGTCATAATCCAAGAACCTATGTTAACAATGGTTCCATTTTTGGGACCTCAAAATTCTAAGATGGTTACCAGGAATAATATATGTTGAAAGATGGCTAGAGGAGAAGATGAAGAAACAATTACAAGAATCTCAACTAAAAAAGTACGTTTACAACACAACTACGGAGATGTTTACTAGATTTTTGGGTGTGAACTTCTAGATATTTTGGATACATAATTATCAAATCTATAATGTTATTGATTTTTACATGAGCCCAAAGAGGAATACAACTACATGGAGGAAAAAGAGGAAATAATGAGCAATCTGGATGTTTTGTGGACCTGTGGTGTTGATCATTAGATGAATACTATTATTTATGAGTACGTAACTGATATTGTTTTTAAAAAAATTCTTCATTTGATTATACTGAATCATGCTTTCTATCTGGATTAAGAGGAAATTTTGTTAGGAAGTTACCATTGTTGGTCAAAATGTTGGTTATGTAAAAGGCTATGGTGTAGATTCCACATATTATGGAGTAGTTGGGTACGTTCCAAGGGGATTCAATCCTATAGGAGGAAGATGAAGGGGAAGGGGATGAAGCTAAAGAGAAATATGGAGGGGTCTGAAAAAGATAAAAAATAATAAAAGAGAAGAATGGAAAGGATGCAGAGAGAAATAATAATTCACAATAGACATGGAAGTGGAAATAAATCTATGGGAAAGAAACAACCAAATGCAAGTAAAAATAAATAAGGTGTTGCTAAATAGTATGGAATGAATCCACCTTGAGGTATAGATGGAATTTAAAAATAAAGAAACTAAAGTGATCAAGAGGGTGTGCAGTAAATCATGAACCCTAAAGAGGAAACCAGAAAAGAAACTGAGAAATTGGAAATAGAAACTTAAGAATAAATCATGAAAAAGAAAAGGAAATAGAGGATAGCCAATTAGAAGTAGTTAGGAGTAGATTTAACAAGTAGTGGATGTTTAACCCAAAGAAACGATCATTGAAAAATTGGTATTGTGTGAATCAAACAAGCATACAATATGAAGAAAAAACATAATATGAACCTTAGAGGCCTGCAGAAGATGATAATACCCCTATTCTAGGATACATATCCCTGAAGTTAGATAGAGAATTGATTACTTGGGATTTCCTGAACAATATAAAATAATTCAAAATTTTGCAAGAACTACTAACAAGATTGGAACAAAATTTTGAAACATCATCAATACTAAAATCAAGAGTAGAATAAATTGGTATGGGAGAATTCATAAGAGAAATATTGTTTTCATTACATAGTCCTCTATTACAGATAATTTCATTAAGAGGGAATTGCAAAAGTAAGGAAAAAGATAGTAATAATAGTTTTAATTGCCCAAAATACAAGGTAAATTTTCTAGAGTCTGGAGAATTAGAAGAAGAAAAAATTGAAGTTAGCATGGATGGTACAAGTATTAGAGTGAACAAGTCACAAAATATAACATCCCTAAATTCAATCTTGAATTGGAGTTTTCAAGTTGTTTAAAGTCAACTAGAAAATCAATTGGAAATAGGATGCATAATGGCTCATTTCTCCAATTTTTTTACAAACCTAGTTCCATATAATGGATATACCAATCTTGAACACTATTTTTTGACCTATGACATGCAATGAGGTGTAAAAAGGAGTCACCGATAATAATTCTGAAAAATTTGAACTAATATGTGCAATGAAAGAAAAATCCTTATAATTCATTTACTCAAGATAATTGAGTTCGAAGAATTTACAGGATGTCCACAATGTATTAACTCAATCATTCAAAATTAAAAAAATGTGTTATGGAAAAAATTCAAGATCTAAAAGAAATAAAGCAGAGACCAACAAAAATAGCCATAGAATATGATCTCAGATTCTCATATGTTATCAATAAAGAAAATTTTAAATTTGATGAATCAAATAAAACTACCTGGTTTGTATAAGGTTTGGCAATAAAATTTGGTTTACAATTGCGCATAAATTGTTTTCAACCGAAACAAAACCTATTAAAGCATCTATTAGAGTGGAAATAATTAAGGACTATGGCGATAGTAGTAATCTCATGTTAAAAAAATAAGCAAAGCTTGATGGAATATGTGAAGGTTAGAGGAATTACAAGAAGGAAAGAAGACTAGGCTCTGCATATGGTGCATAGATGATGGAGAAGAAGAACATCATAAGAATGACTACCACAATATGAAAATTTAAGGCCGAAATGAATTTTTTAATGTGTGTGAAATTTTTGGACACTCAGTTAACAACTCCCCTTTACTACAACATTATGTAAGACACCCTCAAAATTTTCTATTTTATTTTTTCAAGGCCATGAAACATGATACAAAATAATGTCGAGTGTTGATGGATGTAAAAGATTAAATTACTATAAATTTGTTTGTGGTACAAGATCAAATGGCACCAAAGAGCCCAATTTTTTTAGCTGATAGGTAAATTGGCGCATCACCAAATCTAGCCAAAAAATGGGATCCATCCTCACTACAAATAAATCCACAGTGGATCCCACAATATCCTCAATTTATTCCAAGTTAAGCACCTCCATATCCATAAATCAATATAGAATGGGCACCTCCTTCACCAGAACAATCACCTAGGTGAAACATGTCTCCACCACAAGCACAATATGGAGGATGCCAAGGTTAGAATTAAAATTATAATGCACCATTAATACCATATGGAGCACAGAAATGAGGCTACCATGGTGGGTACCACTAAAGGAGGACAAGACCCAAACCCCAATGAAAAGAAGTGATTTTTTACCTTTACAGGGAGCCGAATCACATTTCATGAAATTGTCCTTCAAATCCTAAAAAAGATGTTTATTGTGCTTATTTCAATATGCAAGTGCAACACAATACAAAATATTGTCCCGTATTGGAGAAACAAAGAAAATAAAAATAATTGTGTAATGTTAAAATTATTATTATGGTATGAAGATAAACTAGAAGTGTTCAAGTTGTTACACATGCACATAGGAAAGAATGAGGCTTGGAACATGAGGAGATTCCTATGGAGCCCCAAATATGTCGAGCACACAAAGATACCTATCTTGAACCAAGAAAGGAAGATGTATTATTAAAAGAAGCTAAAAAGTTACTCCAATCAATTCAAATTAGGGAGGGTGATATACATAATACCAGTGTAGCAGAAGTCCAAATTTATGGACAAATGATTAGACTGATAAAATAAGGAGTATTTTCATCTTTACAGGATATTTTAAACATAGTGAATGTATTTCACAATGAATATATCTCGCAGAAAATATCCAATCTTCTCATAAATCTACTAAAAACATATCAGATAAAGAGGTAAAAGTGAAGAAACTATTTTGGTATGTAAAAACCAAAAAAACCATGGGATGTGGAAACTCAGCTAAATGTAGCTATGGGGAACTATGAAATAAGATACATAGTGTTTGAGTTATCGAGCATCATAAATATGATGCCAAGATCAAATTTTGAAGAAATGGGAGATCATGCTCTGGCATATAGTCATGTAACACTCATCCTTGTAGACTATGAAAGAGTAGAGCCAATTGGTCAATTAGAAGACATTGAAATACATGTAGGATACTTATGTTTGAAAGGAGTGTAGACACAATAATTAGGATACCCTAAATCCCATAGGTGTGTATGCACTCTAAAGCACCCCTTCGCAATGCCATATGGTCATTTTCACCTTTCTATTGACCTACATTCACCGTTACACCACATGTAACCATAAAACAAACTTAAATCAATAAAAACAATCTAAAAAATCTAGAAACCATCCTACCAACTTAAAACAACTTAAACCCTATTTGAGAGACAAAAATCCCATAAAAGTTAAGTAGTTGAACTTATCTTGAAATTGGCACAGATTGGTGTGGATCTGCAATGATCCATTAGAATAACATCGATTCTATATAAACCATCCTAGGACATTTTCTAAGGATTCTGATTTTGATCCTGAACTCTTGAATATTATCCCAAGCATCCATCCTTAAAACCCATTTATAAGAAGTCCAATATATCCAAGACCATACGTGGATTGAGCATGAAGAATCCTAGACATCTCACAGTGTTAGGTTCCATTAGAAAAATCATTTTGGACACTGATTCAACCAACTCAATTTACTTCTTTTCAAGATAATTTCCTCTTATTTGAAAATGTTTATATTCCATTATCAAGGACCTACCTTATCAATAATTAAATCTATCATCTAGAATCATGTTTCATTTTCTATCAGAATAACAGACTTTAGAAAACACATTTTATCAAATCATGTTTCTATAGTAATCAACATCGATCATTTAGATCTGCAAAGATCTATTGGATTAGCATCAATCCATGTTAAAAAATCATGTATTGTGTTTCTGATCAGTTTTTTCATATTTTCTCTATATACAATAATCATTGCTAATCAATTGTTTCTTGAGGGCCTTATTTTGTTGTGAATCTTGGTTGTCAATAATATGATAAAAACCAAAAAATTGGAAGATAACAAGGTTTAACAATACCTGTGAAGACAGTGTAATGGATGAATGGATTCTAAAGACACAAGATACTCCTCCGTTCAGTGGATGAGAGAACGTACATGCAAAGATAAATAAACAAAACAGATACTAGATAGTGATTTAATGAGTTTCTTGGCAAAGGCCGATCCCAAGAACAAATGGGATTCCTCAAAGGGTGACAACTCATTTTTATAATTAAGTGATATGATATGAAAGTAATTGACAATATAAGTAATGGTTTATAGAATCCTAAGGGGGTATGAATATCATGTTCCGTCGTGGTAGGTGGCCCATGCGAGGGGCTACAACAAGCTCAAATTCCAAGAATTAGTCAAACCAAAATTGTTTAAGCAGCATCCCCTTCTTCTTGTATGAATTAAATTTGGTACATCGATGTCTTTAATTTCAAGTTTCAATACAATGGACATAGAGGCTAAGTTCATGTGTGATGTCAAATTGTTCCCAAACATGAAGGGTTGTTGGATGATTCGGAAGTTTGTAAATGCTTGGAAAAGGGGTGTGATTCACCTTGGCATTTTCCTCTACAGAGAGGACACATCTTGAAATACAAGTAAATATTAGACAAAAAATAAAAATGATAAAATGATTATAGATATGATAAATATGATTAAAATGATAAAAATAATAGGGATCACTAATAATTATGTATCTCCATTAGGTGATTCAAGTTAAAATCATTGGTGATTGTTGTGATAAATTTGATCTTTTGACATGGAATGTAAATTTGATCTTAGAGTGAATTGTATTCTAAGATTTGTTGTGGTCTCTAAAATTATGTATTGATGGACTAAAGGTACGGACTGAAGGTGAAGAACAGAAGATAAAAAACTCACTTTTGTTAATAAATGTTATGAAATGACGTTGTGGGATTCTTACGTAGATTACAGAAGCTTCTAAGGAGGTAACAAGGGTGAGTTAGATATGTCAAGATGTCTAAAATGACGTAGTTTTAGTCTTGAAAAGGAACAAAGCTTTGTTTTGGATGTCAAAAGATCCCTCATTAGGAATTTTGATGTTGCTTTTATAATCTTCGGTGATTATGTTAGGGTTTCTGCCGATATGGAATATGTGGGGAAAACATGTTTGGAAGTGGTTTTAACCACTTCCAAATGAGGTTTTCAGGATTTTATGCAGATGAAAATGGTTGGGAATTTTTTTTAGGGAGTAGGGAGGTTAGGAGGTTAGGATGTTAGGTTTATAATGGGTTATAATGGGTTTTAAATGGTTAGGGAGGGTTTAGGATAGTTAATTAAGTTTTGCAGGGGGTAGAAGTTTGTTTTTATGGGGTTGAAGGTATGACTTAGGATAGGTTTATGATTAAATTCAATAAGATTAGATTAATATTGAAGATATGGATGTGAGGTATGTAGACATTGTCACCTAGGGTGATGAAAAACTTGGGTGTCTTCAATTTTCACCATTTTGTCAAGTGGTTTTTTGATGGACAAGCCGACTCGTAAAAAAACATGAGTGGAATGATCTTGATTTGTGTTGATATAGGTGAGTCCCTCCTTAAACTAGGGGGTCATTGCAATGAAGTGAAATGGTCACTGGTTTGAATAGGTTATTAGATGAGGTAGGATTGTGTAATTTTGTGTTTCATTTAAGATGCCTCAATACTAGGTATGAGAACAAATTGACACAAATGTGGACTTGTGCAACCAAAGAATCAAGTAATAGGGGAACCCATGGGTTATCGACCTATAGACGCATGACACATAGGAAACATATTGCTATAGGAAAAGTTTCATGAAATCTTACAGTATCCAAATTGTATCGGAAGATGTAGAGTGGATAAATGATGTTGCCACACAGTTGGGATTATACGACCAAGAATTCAACTAATAGGGGAACCAATGGGTTTTCAACCTATAGACGTATGACTTAATGTAAGAAAGGGAAAAGTTTCCCTAATGGCTAAAAAATTTGAAATGGATTTGATAAAGGAAGGCTTGATATATATATTGACTATTTTTTATTCTTAGAGCGTATTTACGCTCAATAAGGAAGCACATACTTGAAAAATGTGCAATTTTGGCAAGGAATGATGGAAATGATGGTTTTATGAGGCTCTAAGGCCAATCAAATGATGTTTTGAATAAAAGGGGAGACAATCACTAGCAATTTGATAGAATCATTAGCAGTTAGTCTAATCATCGGTGATTAAGTGGGTGAATAAAAATTAGTATAAAATGCAGTTTGTGGGCTCATTAGATTCACTTGTGAGTTTAGAACCTAAGAGATTAAGAGCCCCTAATTTCCAAGATTTTTTTAGTTGAATAAGATGTAGGTATTTGTAGGTATAAAAAGGTAGAGAAGGCCCACACGTGTTGTGGTAGGTGATTTTTGTAGATTTTTAATGTTTTGATTTTTTTGTTTTTCTAGAAATTTGGAATTTTCATAGAAACAGCTAGCGATTTCGCATGAAATCTCTAACAATTTTATGAATCGTTGGTAATTTTGATAGGGTCATCATTGATCTAATTAGATTCATTGTCAATTCTAATAATTAATTGTTTTTTATTGATTGATTGATTGATTTTGGAATGATTTATTTCTAATGGTGTGTTGTCTTATTATGGATGCAGGCTAGGCACGAGGATAGGATCCCGAAGATACTTTAGGATGTTTGAGATTTGTTGTAAGATGTTGATTGGGCTCATTTAGAATAGGTTAGATTGGGTGGGATGGGTCACTATAGACACATCCATAGAGACATGGGTTTGTTGTTGGTATTTTTTTAGAGATGGGACCATGTCACGGGAACTTTTTGGTTGCTAACAAGAGAGATGATGGTGACTTTAGAGGATGTGCACCAGATGGACTGTGTTTTCTAATATAGGGTAAGCATGTGTATACTATTAATGAGGTCATTAGGGGTGGTACAATGTAATGATTATATGGGGATGATGTAGATGTTGTAGTGTACACGTATGGGGGGGTTTCATATGGAGACCTATATAGTGGTGATGAAGAGGGTCGAGACTTAGTGACTATGATGATGATGGGTATCAATTTCTATGATTTACTGGATTCCACCAGAGATTGATTCTCATGCATGTTGATAGGGTTTTTGAGGGATATGTTTGAGCACAAGATATTATTTTCTTGCGCTCATACTTTATTAGCACGGGTTTACAGAGAGCTACACTCTTGGAGTACTAAACGTAGGTTGAGAGTAAGGAATGCCTTAGGATTTATGGGTCGCTCTATAGTATCCTATTTCTCTAATGATATTAATAACACATTTTGTAGCTACAGGGCTTGTGAGAGGAAGGGATTACTACATGAAGCTTTTATCCATCCTACAAGGTGGGGATATGGTTTGGAGGCCCTATACAGGTTTCCCAGTATGGCTTGGTACAGAGGGGATTCAAGATCACAAAAATAAAATAGATGGGTGTGGGGGAAGAGGGAGGACCAATGGGAGTTGAATTGGTTTAGTTTTTTCAGATGACAGTTTGGTTTGGCTTAGGATATATCGGAGGCAGAATTGGTCTATTGGCATGATGATGCAGATACATATGTAGTATTGTTATTTTTCCATGAGGTAGTTGACATGATAGATAAGAAAGGATATGTGTGAGAATATACTCTCAAGGAGAATTAGTAGGATACAATGATGTTGGAGTAACAAAGGCCTACCCTGTATAGTGGCTAGGAGAGGAAGGAAAGTTTGAGAGGAAGATACGAGATCATGTAGAGGCCGCACTTCAAGAGGCTAGTGGTGGTGGTGAGGGTGAGGGTGGTGGTGGTGGATATGAGGAGGCTATAGAGGAAGTATTGGAGGCTGAGAAGGCCTTATGGTTAGTTGAGTGGGCCACATTGATAGCCAAGAGAGATATAGTTACTAGTGAGTGGGATGGGTTTAGTCAGTAGCTCACGTATGTGCAAGTAGAGCTCACACAAGCTAGGGTTAGTAGGGATTGGTACAGGAGAGACAGGGAAGCATTACAAAAGGCCATTGGAGGGACACATCCGTTGATCTCAGGAGATAAGATATAGACTACTAGGTCTTAAAATAATTGGTAGATGGCACCACCTGGTAGTCTAGGTATGGCCAACTACTAGGAAATGTGTAAGTAGTTATGTTATTATGAGGATATAGTGTGAAGAAGGCTTCCAAACGAGCCTCGTTATATAGTGTTTTTAATGCAACGAAATGAACATCCATTAGGTAGTGTTAGGATAATGGGTTATCCATCATGAGGTCTGGAGGGAGGATAAGACAAAGGACCAAGTAGGGAACCAAATTATGGGAGCAATGTCGGGGCTAGTGTTCATTTGACAATTATTCAGTTTACCCAGTAGCTTTATAGATATGATTTTTATGTATGAGGCTCTTTTGAAGCCCTTACCAATTATGTATATATGTGATACATGGGGCTTTTGAGGCCCTTAATGATGTATATAAACATGATTTATATATGTGTGTGTGTGGAAGAGAGAGAGATATATATTCTATCGTTGATTTGTTCTTTGTTTTTTAATTGTGATTGCAATGTGATGGATGTAGATGTGACTAGTGAGGATTTAATTAATGATTTTTTTATGATATGATGTGTTAGGAAATATTTGAAATGTATGAATTAGATTATAGATATATGTGTTATAATATTATTTTATACATTTTCATGGTACATGGTAATATTTTTGTATGATTGATGCACTTATACGATGTATAAGAACTTATTGTGAATTTTTTTCTTATTTAATGTTCTAGACATATGTATTGTATGATGGTAAACTAATTTACTCATATGATACTACACATACAGACTTATACTAGATGTTAACATATAACCCAACTGGTTATTCACACTAGGATCATAGATAAGTATGATATAGTTAGATAATATCATTTTCCAACACGGGAAATATTTGTGTGTAGAAAGCATAGGGAAATTAGTAATTCATGATAGTTTCCATGGTTTTTCCACATCTTTATTGTGTATGATATAGTTTGATCGATATATGAAGCTTAAATTTGGGGGGAAAGTTTTTGTAGTCATAAAATCATGCACTTTAGGCAATATTTAGCCCGGTCTCATACTAATATTTAGAAGGTTCTTAAGTGAAGAAAGTACTAATTAATCCCACCTTTTAGACCTCTTGTGTTATCTTTTGTTTCATCATTCCCGTACATTTTTATATACATGCCTAGTTGCTTCAGTAATGTATTTTCATATTATCCTAAATGAGGGTGCCCATTCCTGTACTATGGCACCTCAAGGTGCCCTGGTCCCACCTAGGGCACCTTGATCCTTATTTTTCTTTCCCTCCTCTTTTTGGACCTCTTATAGTAATTTTTCATCCTTATCTTTTTCCTAATTAGCCATGTCGGGGTTAATTATGAAATTAGAGCAAGAGAAACCTAAATATATAAAGTTATGAGAGCATAATGAGGGTCCTAACGTTACTTACTACTATCACCCCATCTATATTTACATCCATTACATCCACATACTTCCATACATATAGGCTAGGAGATCTACATCAACGCACACTTCATAGAGGGAGGGATTCTATTATATTCCATGCACACATATTATTACATTTTCTACATTTAGTTATTGCTCGCTACTTCACAGATTGTAACTAACACAAGAGAATCTAGGGCACGACATACACACAGACAGTAGAACTAAATTTGGGTCTACAATGTAGCACAACTCTCAGTTTAGTAAGCCTACTCTTGTGGCAGATGAGGTTATTCCAACCCATTCATTTTCATATTTTAATTTTTAGTTTTTTTATACTTCTCTTGTTTCTTGCAGGTCTTCAAATTCATCTGACTATATTCAGCACATTCGGTGAAGTTCAACGAATCCAGTATGACAAGAATTCAAGGTTACAGAGAATCTTACGACCCAAAAAGAACCAATTTCTGAGATTTTTCAGATACCAGGGCACCTATTCTACCATACCAAGGTTCCCCATGGCACCGCATTACCCTTATGGGAACTCTAGTTTACTTAGATTGTCCTAATCCACTCTTTTTGATGCAACCATTCTAGCTTCTGTATTTTCCTCTCAGACCTGCGAAACCATGGGAAAATCATCCATAATCATCAAAGTTCAATCCTTACCTTCATCTTGCATATTAGGGTTTTATTTCTACTATTTCAATCATTATAATAATTTTAGTCACTTTATATTACAATTGTAGTGCATTTATCTATCATTACACTTCCCCCATTTTTAGTTAATTTTAGTTGATCATTTTGGTGAACCTGACATCTTTCACACTTAGGATCCTTATTCTTCTTCTATCATGGGTCAAGTTTATTTATCTGATTTACTTAAGAGATATCCCATATTTTCAGGTTGTTTTCCAAAAATTTGTAGACACCAAGTATCTTGATGATAATACATGCCACCACATGAATTAATTTCTAAACTTTGTTGTTTCTTTATCGACCCTATTCTTAATGATAATCCATTTAATCAACCACTATTAGAATCAATTCTAGCCTTACATGATAAATTTTCAGTCATGGAATCTACCATCACATCTCTTAGATCTGAAATTCAACGGCTTAAGGATGGTTCTCAATTGCATGTTTATGCTCCTTCTACATATTATTCGCAATCTATGTCCACTACATTTCATATAGGTAAACCTCAAGTCATTCCATCACCAAAACCTTGCATACTTGATCACAATGCTAAGCCACATGACATTATTATTGATCATATTAGTCGTTAATTGATCATTCTACTATCTATTGATTATTATCCTCCTTGTCAACTAACAAAGTATCAAGATCATCTATATTGCCACTATCATCAAATTAATGGGCATAATGACCACAATTTCTATGCTTTATAAGTAAATTCAAACATCTTGAGTGTCAAGGATTTATTTCATTCACAAGAAAACATCCTATAGCATGCCCACCTAAAAATACTATACCCACATGGGCTCCTAAATATTTTCCTCCTTTGCTTGGTCAATTTCAATCTAATCAAGATCTTGCAGCCACTTGCGAACCCCCCTCTAATATTTCTATGGAAGTTCGAGGTGATTCTCTTATTCATTACATGAGTGATATTGACAACCCCTCACATGTTCATATTGATCCTTATCCTAGTCAAGAAAACACTTCTCCTATTCCCGATGTTACTTCTTCTCTAGCTAACGAGCATCATGTTAGCATCACTCAAGCAACTGTTAAGTAACCACCTATCAACGCTAGTTCACTAACTCCTACTAAGTCATCTATAGAATTAAAAAATTCAACCTAAGTGACCTCCTTTAAAACTCAATGCAACATGGCATCCTCTCAAATCTAAAATCCAAATAATTAAGTTTGTCCAAACATCTAATCCTCCTTCCAATGTTCATGATATATGTTGACTTTCACTGCCACCACCTGCTTCTAATGTAATCCTTTCCCAACAAGGTCCCACCGCACTGCAAAAATTTTCTTTAGTAGGTTACTCTTATCAATCTATCCTCCTGGTCACACACTCAAATTCTTATGGTTCTTATATGATTCTTGAGGGATATTTTACCATAAAGAACCTTGTTCCATCTTACATTCCTCCATTGCATTACCACCTATGCATACACACATCTATAATAATTTACATTCCTTGTGCATAATCAATTAAATGAAATATATCATGTCTCATCACCCTTATAATTATTCATGATATAGTATACACGTTATCATACACTTGAGGGGCATAACATCCCACAACCCCCCTAATCTTAGCATCTACGCATATATCACTTTTACATCAATCTCATAGCATACACGTACTCATCACACATTTTAACACCATCATTACCTGATGATGCACTATTTTTCTTCGGTTCACACTTGATTTTTGATGGATTACCATTACAATGAACCCCGCACACTACACCTTAGGAATTATACATTACATTTCATCATGAATTGGACGTCATACACCATTCATTCTACACTCATTCTACATTATATTTATCCTCATCTATGCATTACATCTATTAGGGTATCTACGCATTTAGTCACCTCATACACTGCATATTTATACATATATGATGCATACAATGCTAGGTTACATTACATATGAGTCTATATTTACATTTTATCATTATATATTCCATTTATATCTATGCCTATTATTTCATTTTACATATTATGCATTGTACATCCTACACCTTTTAGCATCAAATTCTACATACCATGCATTTACAAATCCTACTAATCACACAGTCATCTAGTTTTATCATACTTGCTACAGTGTCTTCTACATGCTACACTCACCACCCTATGACGCACTTTATTTCTTTGGTCCATACTCAACTACTGAGGGTTTATATATAAAATGGACCTTACACTCACCATGTGACATTTCATCATACAACATTCCTATGATAGTGACATATGCTTTAGGCTAAATCATCATTTATTCTATCATTTTGTAGCGGTATACACCTTAGGTTAAATCAACCACTCCCTCTTTTCATCTTGTAGTGACATATGCTTTAGGATAAATCATCTCCTATTTCTATTCATTATGTAGTGATATATGCTTAGTGTTAAATCATCACTCATCCATTCATCATGTAGTGGTATATGCGTAGGGATAAATCATCACTTATCTATTAACCTTATAGTGATATATGCTTAGTGATAAATCATTAGCCACCATTTTCATCTCATATTGATATACACTTAGTGCTAAATCATCACCTATCGTCTTATCATCACGGTGGTATACGCATAGGTATAAATCACCATTTATCCATTAAGATTATAGTGATATACGCTTAGTGATAAATCATCACCTACTAATTTCATCTCATAGTGATATACGCTTAGTGCTAAATCATCACTCATCGTTTCACCTTATAGTGATATACACTTAGGGTTAAATTATCACTCATCCATTCAACAAGTAGTGATATACGCTTTGGCTATATGGTTCATGCACATCTTTCAATATGTCACATCTCATCAACACTATATATACACAGTCATCACAACACGCTAGACACAACAACACATTACTCGACCATTTCCCAAGGATGTACTTTCGTTTAAGGTTCATTCTTAACTGTTAAGGTGGAAAACAAAATGAAACTCATTTCATTCACTTCCATACACTCGGGGCACATTTCTCCTATCATTCCATCTTGTATTCCATTCCATCCATCCACAACATATTGCATTGTCTTGGGGGCATTTACTCTTGTTTACTATTGTTTTACATGATCACTTTATTACACATGTTATATTAATTTATTAAATGTCATTTTATATATAATACACATATGCACATTCACGCCTTTGTTTACTTTGATCACAGATACATGAATTTTACACGGGGCATAAATGCTCGCCTTCTACCCTTCCTATAGTTGTCGCTGGTGGTCACATTCATCTCATAGGGGCATCCACATTCGTCTCATATAGGTGCTATTGTTTCATTTTTTACTTAGCATATTATATTATTTGATCATACACTTTGAAATATTTTATATTTCTCTAACATGCTAATGGTTATTCTATGTGCAACACTTGTTTTGAACGATTAAATGTTTCCATGACTACTTGTTTTTTGTATGTACTTATATGATATTCTTTGCCATTTAATGTGGGATTTGCTCTATGTTTGTGTGCACACTTATTTTGTGTTTGTGGCCATGATGGCCTTGCATGTCTTATGAAATCATGAATGATGTCCCATGTTTACAACCCATTTTATGCAGATTATTTTTTTCTTACGTGTTTACACTGTCGTGCTTTGTAGTTCTTGCATTGTCTGTGTATTTTACACTTGTCTTATTTTATGCATGTATTTTCAGACTAATAATTTTCTTGGTTGTCCATCCTTATTTTTTTGCACCTTGGTTTCTACTAAGCACACCCCCTTTCCCCTGTAAGGAAGAGTTACCAAATTTATAGTGTAGTACATCCTCTTTTAGGGCTGCTTTATCCTATCAGTGATATCACATGTGCCCAAAATAAGGGAGCATCATTGATGGTTTACATACTAACACAATGTATTTACATTGGTTCAGTTTAATGCACTTTCCACCCTTGGCATTGTGAGTTTACATACATCGAGTGGGTTCATACTAGTCTACGAACCCTATACACAATGGATTTTACTAGACATGGCATCCTTAGGATTCTAGGAAGAATTTACAGGATTTGAGATTACAATGGGTGTGCCTCTCTACACTACTTCGGCCAGTGGAATTGGATCACCCAATAAAACAAGAAAGTGTAGATATCCCTTCACACACATTTCAGCAAAATCAGTCAAACGTTGGAGGACATAGGGTATTTCCTCCTACACTTCTTTAGCTAGGGTGGCATGAGATCACCTAAAAAAACTTGCAGCAGTACAGGATGTCCTTCTACACCCTTTCTCTCAACAGGGATCAGGTGCACATGTTCCATTTACACTTTTTCATTTCACCTATTTTATATTTACATATTTTACACATTTCTATACACGTGTATTTTACACAACGTTTTTACATCCATACATATTTGAATACTTGATCATTTTCTCCTTGTCAGGTCTAGACTGTATGAGAAACAAGAAGTCAAATTAGGGGAAACAACAATGCCAATGATGATAAAAACAACAACAACATTTCGTGATGGCACATGCCTTACTAACCATGCAAGTACATTACACACTGCAACAACTACACATGTGTTTCACCCTAGGTTCACTCTCATCACTTTTTCTATGTGCATTTTTCATCTATAACTTCCATGTTCCTCCATCTTTTTATAATTCCACACTTTTTGTCTATTCCATCAGTATGTTTTCTACTACACTCTACATAGACATCAGGTACACATCTCTATCTACTTTATGTAACCTGAGACTTTACACTCGCCAACATAAAGTGGGGGGGAAAATGTAGTAACAAAATCATGCACTTTAGGAATTATTTAGCCCGGTCTCATAATACTATTTAGAAGGTTCTTAAGGGAAGAAATTACTAACGAATCCCACCTTTTGGCCATCTTGTTTTATCTTTTGATTTTTTCATTCCTGTACATTTTTTACATACATGCCCAGCTATGTTTGAACACTTTCCCTATCATTTTAGCCTAAACCGGGGCACCTAGTCCTATACTGACGCATCCGGGTCCCACTTAGGGTGCCCTAATCCTTGTTTTACTTTCCCTCCCCCTTTTTAGGCTCTTTCTATGCCATTTTTCATCCTTAAATCTTTTACCTAGTTAGACATTTCGGGATTAATTACGAAATTAGAGCAAGAGAACCCTATAAATATAAAGCTTATAAGACCATAATGAGGGTCTTAGCATAACTTACTACTATCACTCAATCTAGAGTTACATTTATTACATCACTTGCATCCACATAGTTCCATGCATCAAGGCTAGGATATTTTCATCAACACGCACTTTATAGAGGGAGGGATTCTATTATATTCCATGCACACATACTATTACATTTTATACATTTATGTATTGGTCACTACTTCACAAAGTGTGACTGGAGTAAGATCACCTAGGGCATGACATGCACACACACACACACACACACACACTATAACTACATTTGGGTCTCAAATTTATTGCATCACTCAATTTAGTAAGCTCGATGTTGTGGTAGTCGAGGTATGTATGCAGAGAAAACTCACAGTGAATGAGAGATAAACAATAAAAATGCAAACCTTCCAGTAACCTTCCAATGTAAACCTCGGTAAGGTTTTAGAGAATTTGTTTATGGAACCTTGTAAATGAATGTGGGTGCTCTTGAATATTCTCCAAATGTGAGTGCAAATTCTATAAACACAGATACTTTGGAAAGCTTTAGATTGAAAATTGACAAAGTTTATTTGCAAATAATTCAGGAGGATTTGTAAGAGAGTAAGCTTGCAATTTATGTAAGAAAAAGTGGTTGGAAGTTGGTTGGACACAATTGAATGCACATGCTAAAAGTAGCATTAGAGGAAGTTACAGTAGTGTCGGGGAATTTAGGGGCAGTAATGGATATAATTGCAGAAGTTGCATCCGGGAAGGTGGTTGTATGTATAATTCAATTTCCCCCACCTTTCTAGGATTCTAGAAGTCTAGTTGATTAGGATGAGGATGTGGAGTACAAGTGGATTCCAAGTGGTTTTTGCTTGAAATAGGTGGAATTAAATAACTATATTTAATTAATATTTAATTGTGAGGAGATAATTAACCATTTAAATAAATAAATGTTTAATTATATTAGCTAGAAGGTGTTAGGAATTAATTTAATTAATTCCAAGAGAATGGTATAATTAAATTAATTTAATTGTGAGGAGATAATTAACCATTTAAATAATTAAATGTGTAATTATATTAGCTAAGAGAATGTAGGAATTAATTTGATTAATTCCAAAGGCATGTTATAATTAAATTATTTAATTCAAATGGGTGGGAATATAGTTTATAGAATTAATTTTAATTAATTCTAAAGGGGAATATTTGAATGATGGAATTAATTTAATTAATTCCAAAGGGGTGTACTACGGTGAGATATAATTAATTTAATTAATTCTAATTATATAGAAGTGTGATAGGGTATGTATGTATTTTTAGGGTGTCTACATTTTTTCCCTCTTTAAAGTGTCATTGCGAAGTAATAGTTCTTTTAAATATATCTGATACATGTAGATCAGTGAGTGGAAAATTGTGAAGCGTCAAGATGCCCCAACAAGAAAAATGGTAGAGTAATGACCCCTCAAGTGGGTGTATGATGTAGTAAGGTGATGGAAAACCACTTGATAGGAAGGAAAAACAAGGATTGGAACAAGGATGGTAAAAGGACTATGTTCGTAGCATGAGAGTTATTTGGAGAGTAATTTTTTAGAGAAACCTGATTTTTGTTGTTGCACAATAGATTTTTCACCATGATTATGAAATAATCAAGATGGTTAACCTATGTTCGTAAGGATGGTAAAAGGACTATGGTTAACCTATGTTCATAAGGATGGTAAAAGGACTATGGTTAACCTATGTTCGTAAGGATGGTAAAAGGACTATGGTAAGTGGGTGGATGATGTAGCAAGGTGATGGAAAACCACTTGATAGGAAGGAAAAACAAGGATTAGAAAAAGGATGCTAAAATGACTATGTTCGTAGCATGAGTGTTATTTGGAGAGTAATTTTTTAGAGAAACCAGATTTTTGTTGTTGCACAATAGATTTTTCACCATGATTATGAAATAATCAAGATGGTTAACCTAGATGTGCGTAATAAAAACACAATAAATAAAAGATAAAAAGGAAAACAAACCTAATATACAAAGTAGGTGTTGACATCAGGGTTATAAAGGAACCAAGATGTAATCACACTACTTATAAGTGGTCTAAAAAGAGTAAAAATCAACAATGCCACAAAAATGAAAATAAGACAATTAGCTATGCCCCTAATGTGTGCCACAATGATGAGTAAGTAGACACAAATACTCCCAAGTGAGAATAGGCTTAGACTGGAAGAGTGGAGTTAAAGCAAATCATTATGACACTCTTGTTGAATCTGTTGTGCAAATGATCAAAGTTGAAATTTCCCCAGGAGAAGTTATATCATGAAGGGAAAAAAAAATTGACTTTCCCTAAGAATATTTAGCATATCATGCAAAGGGAAGAAAGTGATAGTTGTAAGATTGGCACAATCACTAAGGTAATAGATAAATGTATGTCATTTATCAAGATTTTATTGAAATATTGAATGATTCACTTTAAGTATTTTTTTATTGTAGGATTTCTATGATAAGTGAATGCCCGTTTGAAAGTTTTGTAATTTTTTTATTATTTTGGATTTTTGAAATATTTGATTTTTTTGGATTTTGAAATATTTGAGTTTTTTGTGGATTTTCGCAAGTTTTGAAATAAAAATGCAAACAAAAAGGAATACATTCCATGGCTTAAATAAAATAGGAGGAAAACACAACACATGCAAATGACAAAAAGATATAAAAGAAGTAATAGAAAGAAACCCAATATGAACAGGAAGGAACAACACTAGAGTTATATGTGAACTAAGATGCAAGTAAATTTCCTGCAATTGGTCTACAGTAAAGATAAACAAAGTAAAACAAAATGACAAGGTGAAAGAATTAAAATCATCTTCATAATGTTAACAAATTGAAACAATACAATACAACGTGAAAAAACAACATCTAATGACACTTTGAATGTGTTCGACATCGAAGAACTAGACATATTTGAATGCCCCCAAATGATAGCTTAGCACATGAGAGGATTGGATGAGGGTGAAGAGTAGAGTGATACTTAGATACTCCAAAAGATACTCTTTTTGGATCCCATTGAAATTTTATCTGTATTAGATTAAAATGTAAAATTCAAGTATGATCCAAACAAATTTATATTACGAAAGGGTAAATGATTTCCTCGAGCATAAATATACACCACAAGTAATAAATATGAGTATGACCTGGAACAATCATGAGGAGCACCATCAAATGGAAAAATTATTGAACTATGTTATCCAGTTGCTGAAAGTTTGTCAAACATTATCTAAATGTTTTGATTATGACAATTTGAAACTATTTTTGGAGTTTTTTGACAATTTTATATTGTTTTTTTTTTATTTTTTTTATTTTAGATTTTTTGTATTTTTGAAGTTTTGTGAGACATTTTAAATTTTTTTTAATAGTACAACTCGGTAAAAAAGTACACTTCTTGAAAGTAAGTAAAAATAATTAAAAGCATTCCATTCCATTGGTAGAAATGTAGATGATAAAATTATTATGTGTTTCACTCCATTCGTGGCTCCACGCAACTGGGAATATGCAAGGGCTCATCACAGAGAGCAAAGAAGGATGTGAAAAATAGATGAATAATAATATGAAAGGTGAAGATAATGGATGCGAAGACACAAGGTGTAACAATGATCCATGTGAGAAGAAATGTAACTCATCTCTAGTCAAGATTATTTGACCGATTCCAAGATGATTCCAGTTTATAGGTTTTGACTTGACTTAGATCCATTAATGTCCTACTAATTAGAAAAATACGATTGAAGTCATTGGTGTCTCTCTGTAACATGAGAAGATAAATTACTTCTTGGGATGTTTTTGATTAAGTACTTTGATTTAGATTTCATAAAAGGATTTATTAGTTAATTATTTTTTATTTTTATGAAGGACACCCTGTATGTTGCCCCATGGTATCAGTAATAGTCAAGGGCTCAAAACCGAAGACAAAATGTAGGTGAGTAAGGGCTTTCTCTTTTCCTAGTCTCATATTGCCAGTAAGAATTATGGGCTTATCACCAAAGACTGTGAAGGACAAAAGGTGTATTGATTTTATAATTTTTTTCTATTTTTTTGATTGATTTAATTTTCCTTGTATGTTTATAGTGTGCTTGTTGGGAAGGAAAATTTTTCCCCTAAGTCTCAACCTCATGTAACTAGTAAGATGTAAGGGTTAAACACCATAGATTGAGATGGGCGGTCAAAAAGGGGTGGGTAAAGAAATTTAGTGTTGTTAGTTAAAGAGAGAGATTATTTTAAAGGAGTTTCCATCAGTAAGCTTCAAGACAAAACCATAGGTAAAAAAATCTGAAATGGTAAGAAACCATAACAAAGATGAGACACACAATTCCCAAGAGGAATACGGTTAACATGTGTGGTAAGAGGTGAAGAAGGTGAGTATATGATAATGTTATGATTAAGTTATCTACCAACAGATGGAATTCCTAACATTATATGTACACACTTTTTTGTTTTTGGTTGGTAGACAGTGCTCTAATATAGAGTTTTATTCTCTTTTTATGATTTTTAAATAATTGAACATGTCTAGGAGTTGAAATGGACTCATCAAGAAAAAGGTCCATGTTTATTGAAGTTGAATGGTCCTAAGATACAAGACTTATATAGATGAAATACAAGTCAACAGGGAGAATCAAAAGATTTGATAAGTCCTAAAACACAAGACTTGGATGGAAAGGAGCCAAGGAAAAAGAGTGAAACCAAATATTTATGATACTTGGAGGGACATGAGCCAAGTCAAAATATTGAATCAAACAATTTTATGGGTCCTAAAGTAATAGACTTAGGCGGATAGGATCCAATTCAAAGGATGTGTGATTGGATAAGTCTTCGATGAGATATAAAGTCATATGTGATGTTAAAATAAGATTGTCAATGTGGGGAAGATGTTGAGATACATACTTACATGTGAGAAAAAGAGTGCAAGGGAAGAAGGATATATCTATAGATGTATACTCAGGGTTCTATATAGGTCGTAGAAAGGAAATAGTCAATGTTTCACCTTCTAGGTTATGAATTAGTTGATTGGAAAAAATATTTGTAATTAAAGCTTGAAATGGTTTAATAAGGATATTCCTAGGTATACATACCTCATTAAGTGTGCTCATTTAGATATCAAGAGAAGTAGGAATCATCGTTGATGGGATTCCTACATAATGGATCATGTGAGGTATAATGGACACGGAAGGCTGCATTGTCGCAAGTGTCCAAGCTTGTTGTGGTTCTATTTTGACAACAAGAATAGATATGTTAGGCATAGGAGCTAGAATGGGAAGACTGGAATGAAGCTCAATTGTGCTTGATGAAGAACCCTCTTCTGTTATGTCAAGTGTTGAAAGAGAGTCTTGAAGAAAATTCAATTTCTCTTTAGGTGTTAGAAGATTGTTGTCCAAAATAGGTTCAATGTATGTTTGGACTATAGGAAGAAAATTTGTAGAAGAAATGGATTGGTTTGAAGGGGGAGATACTTGACCTTTTTTTGATATCACAAAATGTCAGTATGAATAGAAGTGGGAATAACATTCAACTCTTCATTTGAAGGTGTGGAAGTTGACATGTCATTGATTGCAAGAGCTTTATCGGCAAGATCTACAAATATCTCTCCCTATTCAATTAAGTCTTGGACATACTTCTTAAAACATGTACATTTATCAGTTGAGTGGCCATCAATGTGATGAAAATAACAATATGCATGGTTTTTGTACCAATATGGCTTACGTTCTCCTTCAATCCAAGGTCTTATAAGGGGATATTTTATCATCCTAGCCACTTTGAGTTGATAAAAGACAATAAAGAGACTTTCTCCGAGGGGTGTAAACTTACATTTAAATTTACGTGGTGTAGTGTCTTGGATAGGTTGTATGATTGGATTTTTTATTGATTGATCATGTATATTGGGCATATTGTGATTATACTTGTCACTAATAGTGATGACATTTTGGTTGCAATTGATGTACCAATATTCATTGTGAGAAGTCCTAGTATGGTGATTATTGTGAGTGAGGTTGAAAGAAAAATGTTTGAAAAACTTCTCTGAGAGGTCTGCGAAGGTGGTAATAGATCCCTTTGGAAAGTGTAAGAACCAATCTAAAGCTTTTCCTCCTAGACTTCGAGGGAAATGGCACAAGATAAAGTTATCGGTATATGTCACTTCATGGCATGCTATGGAAAATTATTTAATATGCTGTCTTGGATTAGTTCTTCCCTTGTATTTATTGAATTTGGGCATCTCAAAAGACCATGGGAAGGGTATACATAAAAGTTCCATATTAAAAGGGTATGGACACAATTCATCAAAATCAAGTTTTTTGTGTTGTTTTTGTAAACTCGCAATAGTGTCATTCATCATTTTCCATTCTTGGGAAAAGGATGAATTGTATAAATCCACCATTGTAATGAGAAATGAGGTAGAGTGAAGAAAGGTATGATGAATAACGTAACCCCTAGAAAAGTGAATTCTAAGATGGAAGTGATGAAAATGTTTGAAAACCTTGACTCCTAGCAAAGTGAATGCTAAGATGGAAGAGGAAAGAAGATGGAAATTTTTTGACCTGTAGAAAAATGAGTGCTAAGAGGGAAGGATAAAAAAAAGGTTAATCGAGTGTTTGTCTCTTAACAAAATGATAGTAAAGAGAAAAAGGGACGAAAAGAGGTTAGATGTGCTCTATTTTGTAACAAAAATGATTCATGAAGGAAAAGAGACTTGACAAGGTGGACGTGATCAACTTGTAATCAAAATGAATGATAAGAGTGATGAAGAAATGTAAAAAAATTTAACTCATAACAAAGTAAGTGTTAAGAGAAACAAAAAAAATATGGGGAAAATTGAAACGTGCTAGACACGTAACAAAAATAAATGTCAAAGGAGACAATACTTAATAAGATTAAGTTGATCAAATCCTAACAAAATGTGTGAGAAGAGTGGCGATAAGAGGGGACCTCGCAAAACTTAACAAAAATGAGTGATGTTAAGGTAGAAGATTGGTTGAAATATTAATTTAGATTATTCTTAACAAAGTGAGTGTTAATAAATATGAAGAGGTTTGGAATGATGTCATGATTTTTTACAAAATTTAAGGTAAAGAGGGAAGAGATGAAATAAGTAAGTGTACTCAACTTCCGTCAAAGTAAGTGTGACAAGAGGAGACTGAGAACATGATGGACGATGCCCAACTCTCAACAAAAATGTGTTAAAGGAAGATACTTAGGAAAAATGATGATTTTGTTTGACTTTTAACAAGATGTATGTTAAAAAGGGAGACTTAAGAAGATTATGAATGATGTTAACTCTTAATAAAAAGTGTGTTAAAAGATAAGACATGATAAGGAAGTGAAAGAACTAAAATAACAAAAAGGTAAAGGTCGTCATAAGAAATGAATAAATGATGAGAAAAAGGTTTGAATCTCACAAAAATGGAGATAAGAGACAAGGGGGAAGTGATGGATTAGTGATCTTGAATTAAAACAAAGTGAATGCTTTAATGAGAGAAGTTATGAAGTGATGATGAAGAGAAAAGATGACAAGAAAAATAAGTGAATGTCAATTCCAAATAAGGATAAATTTAGAGATAGCGAACAAAATATAAGATGAACCCAAATAAGGAGTATTTGGGATTTTGAAAAGAAGGTGAAAAATAATCCAAGTAAAGTGTACTTGGAAAGATGAAAGGAGAATTAATGTAGAATCTAAACAAGGAATGTTTGGAAAATGACTAAAAGTAATGAACGTGAAAGATGTATCCCAAACAAGGAGTGTTTGGAAAAAAGAAAGTGTGGAACACAATGACAAAGAGAAAGAAAATAAAAGAATAAAATAGAAAAAGAGTTCTTGTTTAACTATTTGTTTGTGGCCTCTACCTTAGATTGGATTGGATAAGGCGTGGCTTCCTAGGTGGCTCTCTTAACTAGGTTTCAGAAAAATATCTAAGTGAGCATGACACTATTTCTAGCTGACGGATTTATTTTACCCCCTTTGAAACCTTGAGAAAAGACCTTGCTCAGAATGAATCACACTGGGGTCGCTACTAAGGATATTTGTGACTCTAACTCACAAAGGCTTTACTAGTCATGTAGGATAAAAAGGTTCCCATTTCGTCCACTAGTTCCCTCAAGGTGTGGACTACTTTTGGGTTCTTAGAACCACCCCAGGATTTTTTGTAGCTTAAGGCTTATACCAAGGGGGTTATGTTCTAGTTAAGCGGTCGAGCCATAGCTCTTAACTGAACCTACATTGTTTTGAATGTGGTGTTTTTTTAAATCTTTTGATCTTAATGTGGTTTGGTTGTAAACCATTTGGAAACCTACAGTTAGTAGTTTTTGAGTGTTTTATCCACCTTTGTGAGAGAGTTTCCTATAAGAAAATATTAGAAAGTTCTCTGGAAGGAGGTAAAAGAAAAAACAATAGAAGCAAGTTCACGCTTTAAAAAGCGCAAGGAAAGAGCATAAATGTAAAAGAAGCTTTCATTAAAAAAATAAAAGAAAGGTTAATTCCCAAAACAAAATAAAAAAGCACATTTTCAATTTCCAAGATCGCTTTGAAAGTGCGAGGAGAGATCATATGCATGAGGTTGTTACATTAAAAAACTGAATTAAACTTAAAAAACAAGTGTTAGGAGAAATGAATCCATAAATTTTCTGTCAATCCAAATCAAAAAATTATTTTTCCATTACATAGATATTTTCAATACCTTTCCATAAAATAAATAAAGTCATTCTAAGTTCAAGAGAAAAATTTATGGCTTCCGGAAGATGGGTACGATATCATTCTTAGTGAAAAATATGAACGTGAGAAAACACCCCGACAGCTAGTTTTTTGAATTTTTTACTTCACCTGAGAAACTAAAATTTTAACAGCATGGTTAAAAAAGAACAATAAACATAAAGAAAGAGTTAGATCAAAAAATGATTAACTAAAATGAAAGAAAAAAATGCGGGGAGTCCCACCGAGTGTGCCAAAAATGTATGTAAATAAAAATCATAGTGAATGAGAGATAAACAATAAACAATCCAAACCTTCCAGTAACATCCCAATGCAAACCTCAGTAAGGTTGTAGAGACTTTGTCTATGGAACCTTGTAAATAAATGTGGGTGATTTTTAATATTCTTGAAATGTGATTGTAAATGCTACAAACACAGATACTTTGGAAAGCTTCAGATTGTAAATTGACAGATTTTATTTGAAAACAATTCTAGAGGATTTGTAAGAGAGTAAGCTTGCAATTTATATGAGCAAAATTGGTTGGACATAATTGAATGCACATGCTAAAAATAGCATTAGAGGAAGTTACAGTAGTATCGGGGAATTTAGGGGCAGTAATGGATTTAATTGCAGAAGTTGCATCTGGGAAGGTGGTTATACATGCAATTCAATTGCCCCTACCTTTCTAAGATTCTAGGAGTGTAGTTAGCTAGGATGAGGATGTGGAGTACAAGTGGATTCCAAGTGGTTGTTTCCTGAAATAGGTGGAATTAAATAACTAAATTTAATTAATATTTAATTATGAGAAGATAATTAACCATTTAAATAAATAAATGTTTAATTATATTTTTTTTAATATTGGCAAATAGTTTTTTGAAAGGGACTATACCCTTGAATACAAAATAAGGCCTATAAGCCGGAATAAGAGAGAGGAGCAGAGTAGCTGTAGCACAGTTCAAGAGTTACAACAAAATCAACGTAGCCCAGAAACAGGTACACAGACAAGACTTAACAGCAAAACAACGGCAAAAAAACAGCAAGACGACAGCCAAGAAACAGTAATATTAACAATAAAGAGCAGTAGAAGTATCCAGGACTACTTCTTGGCCGCTTGATCAATATTGATCTTGACTTTTTTTCCAAGCTTGAAACATGCCTAACGCGGTCATTTGAGCAGCATCCATCTTATTGAGCTCCTCAATGGTTCTCTTGCTCTCTTTATCATTGCCCCAAAGCGCTGCCGGGACACCGCTTAGATTTGAAACACTCTTGGCATGACCCATGATAAACTCCTCGATGGCCCTAAAGGCTGCAATATTGTAGTCATGTCTGGTCTTAGCCTTTCCAAGGCGGGAGTCTAAGGAGGTCAGCTTTTTGTATATGTCATCAATCTGACTATTGTCAATGCTCCCTTCCCCCTCCATGCTTTTTTTACCTTTTTACTTAGCAAGGTTTTTGACTTCAACCTTCAGCAATTTAATCTCTGCCTCTAAGGCCTCCAATTTCTTAGAAGGGTTATCCATCTGTGCCTCCCGGGGACTGGCACTTCTAATGTTCAGTAGATCACGAGCAATGTCAAGCTCAAGAGGTTCATCCCCCACAGCAGCAGTCTCAAGGTTGAGTCTCCTAGAAGCCTTAGTGACTTGTTTAGAGGTAGAGGCAAGGTGGGTGGTAGGGGCAGCAGCAGGAGGAATAGAAGGAGAAGCATGAGCATCTGACATGGGGGTAGCAGCACCTAAGGCGGGGGCAGCAGCAGGGGAGACAGGACTGGCGGCAGCAGAGCCCATCAAAGGGGGAGCCGGGCTGGGAGAGGAAGGGAGACCGGGGTACTTAAGAAGGCAGAGTTTTTGGATAAGCAGAATAAGCCCTTGGTGCAAGGGAACCACCCGGGTATGTTTCTGGAACTCCAAAATGGAGCACTCAAGAGAGTTTTAACAAATAGTGTGGGAAGCAAACCAACCTATTCCTACGGAAGTGGTTCAAAAAGACAAGGTGCTTAGCAGGGACAGTAACAAACCTGCCTTCCAAGGAGATGAATCGAATCATCATGCGGGTGACTTCATCGTACAGAGATGGAATTGAGCTTACAAGCAGACCCGCAGTGCTGAAAATAAGCTTCTCATCCTCCTTCACAAATCTTCTTTCTTCAACCTCTTTGATAACCCTCTTGTTGAAGAAGCGGTACCCTTCCAGGCTGAGGCCAGTCGCTTCAGCTATGAGCTCTTCATTGATAAGAATTTTCTGCCCCCCCATAGTCGACTGTCCTCCCATTCCATTCCTTGGCAAAGCGAACAGAGATGCTTTGATCATGCCCTTGCATCCTTTCAACAAAGCTGGTGAAGCCGCCAATGCTAAGAATGTTCCAAAGCTCCGTGTTTTCTTTCCAGTCAGGGTCCGCGCACAGGCTCAATTTGGCAGGGAGGCCCTCCCATCTTCACTGTGATGTGTTGGTTACAGCAATTTCCAGGATACCTTTGAGCGTGAAGATTATTTCATTTCTTGCTGTTGAAGGTCACATAAAAATAGGAACTATAGCCGTTGGTCTTCTCACGAACGGCTGTGTGATTGCTGATCTGAGCCTGCGGGAAGTCGCGCATGAAAAACCCTTTCCCTGTCAGCTTTCACCTTGTAGTTATCATTAGTTTTCGTGGAGCTTAGCATCCGGATATCAACAGCTATTGTACCTCCCGCGTGCATGATTTTTAAATCCAGATATCTCCACTTGAAGTTCCTTAAAAAAATCTTGCTATTATTTGAAAGATATCATTTGCCACGCCATATACTTTAAAGTAGCACATGTGGAAGAATTTATGGATTTGATTTTCCTCCAAAGATTAAGGCATATATCTAGAGATTGTTTGCATGTGAAGGTCCGCATGGATGCTGTTGTGGAGCTGATTAGGGATACTATCCTTATCCCATGTAGTGAAATCTATGTTAATGCCATAATTGGCTAGTGCATCCGCCAGCTTGTTGCCCTCCCTGTAAGTATGTACGATTCTGATACTGTTGAAGGTATGACTGATGCTTATGGACTCAGAGATAAAATCTTTAATATTCTAGCTGGGAGATGAGGACTGATTCAGAAGTTTAATAATATTAAGGGAGTCCCCTTCAACAATAAGGTTCTGGATATTTTGGGCCCGTGCAACTCTTAAACCCCAGAGAGCAGATAAAGCTTCGGCAAAATGATTGGTTTGAATTCCCATTTTTCTAGCATATGCAGCAATCAGATTGCCTTTGTGGTCCCGTATTGCCCCTCCTCCTCCTGCTGTTCCAGGGTTACCCTTACAGGTGCCATCAAAGTTCAGCTTGAACCAATTGGAGTCAGGAGGATGCCATTTAATCAAAGATCTATCCACACTATTCCCGGGGTTTCTCCAATTACCAAACTACCAATTAGATAAGATGTGCTCTTCATTCTTAGGATAACAATTGTTTTTGGGAGGTTTAAACATGGCCATGTCCTCTTTGATGCCTTGGGAAATTTTGCCAATACTGAAATTATAATTCTGTTTCCTATTTCTGAAAATGATATTATTTCTATCCTTCCAAATCCTCCAAATTAAATGAGGGATGGCTAATTTCCAGATTCTTTTGATAGCACAATGTCTGAATGGTGGGTTCCATTGATTCCATAGCTGATTAAGATCCTCCGGCAACACCCAAAGAGCTTCGAATTTGGAAAGGACAAAGTTCCAAATTTTATTGGCATAATCACAATGAATGAACAGATGACTAATGTCTTCATAATCATTCCTACAAAGGTGACACCAATTGGGAATGATGAATCCTCTTCTCATCAAATTGTCAGTGGTGAGAATTTTACCTCTGATGGTCAGCCAAAGAAAAAAATTTATCTTGGGGGTTAACTCAGGCATCCAGATCAAGTTCCAGTTAAAATCAGATTGGTTACTGTGAAAAAGATTGGTATACCCAGATTTGACTGAGTATTTTCCATCTTGTGAATTACTCCAGACCAGCTCATCCTTGGAATCCAACTGACACAAAGGGAAGAGATCTAGAAGGTCTTGAAGGGAGGAAATAATTTGTTTCAGTTCAATACACTCCATAGAAAGTCTTTTCCAAGTCTTGTTGATGCCATTTCCTTCAATGTAGTCCTTGACTTTAGTTCCATACTTGCTTGTAAGGCTGTCCTTAGCCATCCCAAATCTCTCTAAGAGATTATCACTGGACCAGTTATCCTCCCAGAAGTTTATGTCACTGCCATCCCCCACTTTCCATTTGCTGCCCTGCTTTATGAAGTTTCTACTCTTAATCAGATTATTCCAAAAAATGGAACCATTGGGGAGTTGCTTATCATGCAGATAGGAGTAAACAGCTTGTTGATTCAAGTATTTTGCTTTAATAACATCAATCCAAGGTTGTTTCTCAGATAGCAATCTCTAGCCCATCTTAGCGATGAGTGCCTCATTCATTTTTTCAATATTTTTTATACCCAGCCCTCCCATAGTCTTTGGGGTGCAGACTTTATCCCAGGCCACTAGGTGAAATCTGAATTTCTCTTCCATGCCTTGCCATAAATTTTTTTTCTGAATCCTTTCAATTTTCTCTCTGAAGGAAGAAGGAATTTTGAAAAGTGACATGATATAGATGGGCAGACTTTGGAGTGTGCTTTTAATGAGAAGGCACTTACCAGCACTGGAGAGAATGGCCCCTTTCCAACTGGCCATTTTTTTCTGAAATCTTGTCAATAAATCATCCCACACCGTGTGAGAGACTTTCTTAGTGCCAAGAGGGAGGCCTAAGTACGTTGCTGGAAGAGCTCCAATTTTACAGCCCAGAATTTTAGCAATCTTGAGCTGTCTTTCCCCAGGGGTGTTAAAGAAAAAAATGATGCTCTTGTCATAGTTAATCTCTTGCCCAGAAGCAGATTCATAGAGCTGTAGTAGATCCTTAATAGCTTTAGCTTCTACAACTGAGGCCAGAAGAAGAAGGATAGTGTCATCCGCAAACTTTTGATGAGAGACAGCTTGGCTGAATGAAGTGGGTTTAGAACCATTTAAAAGGTCGTCTTCCACTGCTTTGCTAATTGTTCTACTAAGGCTGTCAGCTAAAAGGATGAAGAGCAAGGGGGAGATGGGGTCTCCTTGCCTTAGACCTCTGCTGCTGGTGAAAAATCCCACAGGCTCTCCATTAACAACCACAAAGAACCTAGTTGTAGATATACAAGACTTGATAATTTTTCTAAACTTTTCTGTGAACCCAAATTTGGATAAAATCCTGTCAAAAAAGACCCAAGAAACTTTGTCAAAAGCTTTATTCATATCAAGTTTAAGGATCATGTTTTCCTTTTTATTATTTTCCATGGAATGTATAGTTTCATGCACCATAATCACACCGTCTTGTATTATCTTGCCTTTAATAAAGCCACTCTGCTGCCTTGAGATGAGATCATTCATTATGAGCTGCAGCTTAGATGTAATGATTTTGGTGAAAATTCTAAAGATAGCATTAACAAAACTGATGGGTCTGAATTCCTTGAAATCTTTTGCATCCATTTTTTTAGGTGCCAACACAATGTGTGTGTTATTGAGCTCTTTTAGAAGATTTCCCGTTCTATAAAATTCATTAACCGCTTTGAGTAGATCCTCTGAGCATATTTCCCAAAACTTCTGAAAAAAATTAATAGAGAATCCATCCGGCCCAGGAGCCTTATCTCCCTCAAGGGAAGAAACAGCCTTTTTCAGCTCTTCAAGCGTGACAGCTTTAGTAATATCTCTGAATTTCTGGTCCTCAATATTATTCTAAGGGATGGCCTCCAGCATGAAGGAAATAGCTTCTGGATTGCTGACATTTCTCTCTCTAAGAAGATTTTGGTAGAATTCAAGTGCTGTTTCTTGATGTTGTTTGGATCTTTAGTGATACTTCCGTTGCTTTTAGAAACCTCTAAGATCCTATTACTGGCTCTGTGCTTTAGAGTGGTCATGTGGAAGAACTTTGTGTTCCTGTCACCCTCTTTAAGCCAGATAGCCCTAGATTTAAGGCACCAAAAGGACTCTTCTCTACTGCAGATCGTATGCAACTCAGAAAGAATTTTCTTTTCATTAACTTCATCTTCAACCAATCTCCCCATAGTATCCATTTTTAACTCAAGATCCTGAAGCTTCTGTTTTAACTCTTTCTTTTTTTCGAAGATATTCCCAAAAATATTTTTGTTCCAGAGTTTGACTTGTTTTTTGACATTTTTGAGTTTTTGAACCAATCTGAACTGAGCAGTGCCTTCCCCATTCCATTCCCACCATTCTTTTATTCTGTATAGATATCATCATGCTCCATCCACATTTTTTCAAATTTGAACGAGATTCTTGCAGGTTTGGTCCAATTGAGAAAGCTTAAAGCAATCGGATTATGATCCGATCCAATTCTGGGTAGAGAAGAGAGGTAAAAGTCTTGGCTAAGAATCCAGTTTGCTGAGATTAGTGCCCTATCCAGTCTCACCTGAATGAACTCCTTTCCCAACCTTCTATTATTCCAAGTATACTTATTACCATGCAGATCCACATCAATGAGGTTATGTTCAGCGATAAAATCAGCAAAATCCTCCATACCATTAGAGAAGGTGGGGGTTCCCCCAAACTTCTCGCCTAGGTTTAGAGGGGAGTTGAAGTCTCCCATGATAAGCCAGTTAGCAGAGATGTGCTGGTTTCTAAAGATTTTAAGATCAGCCCATAGTTTTCTTCTACCACTAGCAGAGTTAGGGGCATAAATATTAGACAAGATCCATTCACACTTTTTCTCAATAGTGACAAATTTAATTGCAAGATGATTAATATTATCACTAAGAATCATACCAGTACAGTGCCTTCTATCCTAAAGAGTAGCCAGCCCTCCGGAAGCACCCTGAGAATCAACAGCCGCCATTTCAGAGCTATCCCAAAAAAAAAATTTAATATTATCCATGGTCATTGCTTTCATTTTAGTTTCTTGAAGAATCAAAATGCTGGGGTTACTGGAGTCTCGTAACTCCTTGATGCTTCTTTGCTTAGAGTAACCGTTAAGGCCTCTAATATTCCAAGATATGATCGTCATATGGAATGGTTGGTAGTTGGAATTGCTTGCTGGTTCAGTTGACGCTGAACACCATCTGCAATATCCCTCTTTGTTTTCTTAGCTCTGAGAGTCTTTTTAGAGGGTCTTCCTCTTTTTGAGCTTCCTCCAAAATCAGCTATTCGTCTAACTGAAGATCTGGTTGTTCTGGAAGTAGAGGTGTCCCAATTGTCAATTTCCTTTTTTTTCACTATATAGTGATTCTGGGATCCTTTCAAAACCTTCCATTCTTTTTTTTTTCTTTTTTGAGCTGACCAATGTGAATCTAGAGTCTGGATCTTCCTTTTCCTTGGTAGGTGTAATCTCCCCTTCCTCTTGTTCCTTATGGATACTATCATGAGCGTGATCAGAAGTTGTTTTGGTGCTGCAACAGACCTACGCAGATGCTGTTGTAATGCTGAGGTATGGCAGCGGATCCGCATTTCCTTTCTCTCCAGTAGAGAGAATCTCCAGGGGCTCAATCACACTCATATCCTCCTTGTTACAAGCTTCCTCTCTAATGAATGACAGGATTTCTTTCTCTTATGAACCAGAAGGGATTAAATTGGCCTTCTTTTCCTTAATCTCCCCTTCCTCTTGTTCCTTTTGGATACTGTCAGGAGTATGATCAGAAGCTATTATGGTGCTGCAACAGACCTGTGCAGTCGCTGTTGTAATGCTGAGGTATGGCAGCGGATCCGCATTTCCTTTCTCTCCAGTAGAGAGAATCTCCAGGGGTTCAATCACACTCATATCCTCCTTGTTACAAGCTTCCTCTGTAATGAATGACAGGATTTCTTTCTCTTCTGAACGAGAAGGGATTAAAATTGCCTTCACTGAACCATCTTGTTCGTTTACTTCCAAGGATACCTTAACAAGGTCTTCATTCACAGAAGTTTCAAAAGGCTTGCCCGGAGATGCCTTCACAGTTTTGTCCACTACTTCTTTGTTGGGGACTTCAGGAAAAGCTATTGTTGCAGCTTTGGGATGCCAGACAAGATGCTTCTTACTATGAGTTCTAAAACCCCCTTTTTTCTTTTTTTTTTTCCCTACTATTTAGTTGCACATTCCTCTGGCTGGGACCTTTATCATCAGTTTTCCTTTCCTTGCTTGGATCCCTACTAACTTTGTTCAGATCTGAGTCTATCCCAGGCTGATCAGAAACCAAAAGAGGGGTCTTCTTGTTGTTGTAGTTTTTGTCAGAGTGACCAATGCTATGGCACAGCTTACATCTTAAGGTCTCAACTTCAATTTTTTGAGTCCAGGATCCAAATCTAGTTTTCAAGATTATGTGCTCCGGAAACTCCTAATCAATGGCTGAGACAATGCAGAACCGAGCAAAAGCAAGCCTGGATCTGTTTCTTGTGGGTCCATCTATTCCAATAGGTGCGCCTAGGGATTTTACAATATTTAGCAGTATTTCATCATCCCATAGATGCAATGGCAGTCCTGGTAGCCTACACCAGATTGGAATGGTGTTTATATTTTCTGTATTTGGATCAAAACCCAGATACCATTTTTTTTTTAAAAAGACCCATATTTCCCAGCCACCAGGGGCCTCCCAGTAACACCGAATCTAAATCCTCTTGTTGGTTAAATTTAGCCAAGAAAAAACCTTTTGGCATAATGGTAATGCTTAGGGCTCCCTTAGGTTTCCATTTTCTCATAGCCCATTTTCTAATGAAATCTATATTAGGTCTAGAGCCAAGAAACTTACCAACAAGGGAGAGGTTTGTTTTGTTTAAAGCTCTATCAACAAAACCATCTGGGACCCTTAGACAGGTGGCACCCTCTTTGTCCATTTCCCATGTAAACTGTTCAGTGCTTTTCGGACCCACCTTGAGGTTAGGGCTTTGAAAAAGCTTATTCCAAGCCAAAGGTGTGGATCTCAGTATTTCCTCATTTTCTCTGCTAGCCGTCCGATTGCAGTCTGAGATCTGCTTTTCCTCAGTAAGTTTTGTCATATTGCGCAGACTTTCCACGGCCAGAACTACAGAGACCGCACTGGCTGTACCTCCCACTTTTGCGTCGTTCATACCCGTATCAACAAACGTTCGGCTATGGCTATAGATCAGCCTTTCCTCAGCATTTTTAACTATGGTTCGCAGACATTCTGCAGCCAAAACTGCGGAAACCGTATCCCCGTAGTTCTCTCCATCGCTGGTTCTCTCCATGGTTAGGAATTAGCTAATAAATGTTTAATTATATTAGCTGGAAGGTGTTAGGAATTAATTTAATTAATTCCAAGAGAATTGTATAATTAAATTAATTTAATTGTGAGGAGATAATTAACCATTTAAATAATTAAATGTTTAATTATATTAGCTAAGAGGGTGTAGGAATTAATTTAATTAATTCCAAAGGCATGTTAAAATTAAATTATTTAATTCCAATGGGTAGGAATATAGCTTAGATAATAGAATTAATTTTAATTAATTATAAAGGGGAATATTTGAATGATGGAATTTATTTAATTAAATCCAAAGGTGTGTGTTGTGGCAAGATAGAATTAATTTAATTAATTCTAATTAGATAGAAGTCGGATAGAGTATGCACGTATTTTTAGGGTGTTTACAAGGTCAATCTGACCCATTCGTTTGCATCTTTTATTTTTTTAGGGTTTTGATACTTCTTTTGTCTCTTGTAGTTTTTCAATATCATCTTGCTATATTCGGTACATTCAACGTAGTTCAGCGAATCTAATGTGATAGGAAGCGAATGTTACAATGTATCTTCTGAACCAGAAAGAATCAACTTCCAAACTTTTTTTAGAGAATAGGGCACTTATTTCTGCATAACAAGGCACCCTTGGGTGCCCCAGTACCCTCCTAGGTGCTCTAGTCTTCTTAGAACTTTCAGATCCACTCTTTTTGGGATCTTTGTGCAGCCATTCCTGCTTCTAGATTTTCTAGTAAGACCAGTGACACTCGGCAACAGTCATTCGTAACCAATTGAGTTATTTCCTAACCTTCCTCTTACACATTTGGGTTTTATTTCTATTAGTTTAATTATTTAATTAATTTATATTAATTTAGTGCATTTATTTACATCGTTTATGTCCTCCTAGATTAGATTAAATTTCATTATACTTTCCCATAATTTAGTTAATTTTAGTTAATCAGTTTATCAATGCAAGAATCCTTCCTGGGATGATTGTTTTTTTTTAATTTTGAGCATTGATCGATATGGGAATCCATTTTTGATTTGAGGATTGATTAATGCAGGAAGTCCTTATTGTGTATTTAATTAGGTAGCCATCCTTTAAGGGGGTGATCTAGGATTTTATTGACTTTTTATTTCATGCTAGCTATCCTTTGAGGGAAAGGTCTATGATTGTATTGAATTCTGATTTCATGGTAGCTATCCTTTAAGGGAATGTTCTACAATTTTATTGACTTTTGATTTCATGGTATCCATCTTTTAAGGGAGTGGTCTACAAATTTAATTGATATGTTTGATTTTTCATATTTTTCCTTCAAGAGATCATTTTATATTTTGATTATATCCATCCCATAGATATTTTTATTTTGAGCTAAGAACTACCTAGGGTAACCACGTCGAAGGAGATGAGTAAGTGTACAAGATTTACTTATGTATTTTTCATGGTGTTCAATATGATAAGGTAGGGGATGGTGAGATTATCAATTGTGAGGTTCCCTAGCCATGAGTGAGGAACTTATCCATGAGAAATATGCTACGAATCATGTCATGGTGCCCATATTCAAGGTCATGAGTGATGTGCTGACGGAATAGACCACATGATTCCATTATGAGAGTGATAGGATTTATGGGTTGATGGAAAAAGATCATAATTTTACTAAGATCTTATGATTTGATACATTAACAGTAGAACAAATACAAGTGCAATGCATTAACATAATCCTTCTTAGGTTTACTATTAAGAGAATCTAAACAATAAGCCCTAGACCCATATTTATGAGTGATGATATATGGTCCATGTTAATTTGGAGAAAACTTTTCACATTTTCTCTTTTCCATGTTAGTGATATATTGGTTTTATTTGAGAACAAGATCACTAATGTTATAAGAACATTGTTTGAGATTTTCTATAGGATATTTTGATTCATTATTGATATATGTTAATGTTTTTGAGTGTAGTTAGATGACGTTTGGCTAATAGTTTAAGTTGTGATAAATTTTCTTGATGATGGTCCTCATCGGAGATGAAATCTCTGAGAGAAAAATGTAATGATGGAATCTAAACTTCAAAGGGAAGAATTGCCTTAATGTTGTAGACTAAAGAAAAAGGTGTAGCACCTATAGGGGTACGGATGTTATTCTGATAGGCCCACAATGTGAAGGTAATTTGAAGATGTCAATCCCTCCGAGCTTGATCAACAATTATCATGAGGATTTTGTCGAGTGTTTTTTTAGAGCCCTATACTTGACCATTTGTTTGTTGATAGTAGGGTTTATAAAATCTAAGTGTTATGTTGTAGGTATCATAATTTTTCTGAATATTTTTGTTTTTGAATGATTTTATGTTATTTGTGATGAGTTTATGAGGAATACCAAAGTAAAAGATATTGTGATGATGGATGAAATCGATAATTTTATCAACTTTAGTATAAATAAGGGGGATTACTTCCACCCCCTTTGTAAAGTATTCACTTGATGTAATAATGGAGTTGTGTGGTTGTAATGAGTGAGGGTTGATAAGTCCAATGAGATCAAGTTCACATTGTGAGAAAGGCCAAATATCCTGAGTTTTTTTAAGAGTGTGACTAGGAATAGCTGTGAGGTTAGCATGTTGTTGACACTTGACGCATTTCTTAACATAGTCACTATAATCTTGATTGAGTGTAGGCCAATAATAGCCCATGTGTAAGATGTGTTTGGAGACATCCAAACCATTGAAGTTTCCACCACATATGTCATCACAGACTTTTATAATAGATAGAAAAGCCTCCAAATATTTAAGACATTCAAGGATGAGGGCATAAAATCCTCTTTTGTGATGGATACATCCTAATATGACATAGCGAGACATGCATTTTTGAAAAGATATTTTTCCATTTCGAAATAGATCTGAGGGTAGATTGTTGGTGGAAAGATAGTCATATGTCTGATTATACCAAGTATAGAATGAGATATATTTTATATGATTTATAGTTGTAAGATCATTGCTGGTGTAAGATGGTTTTGTTTCACCAAATTCTTATAAAATTAATGAAATAGAAAAGGGTATTAGGCCAAGGAGGAATACATGTTTATGATATCGGTTGAAGGTTGCCTATGTGTTCTAATTTCCTAATCCAAGTTTATTGTGAGAGCACCCTTTTAAATAGGAGGAACTACCTATAAATGCAAAACAATACCACCAAATAGATTTTAAAAAATTATGAGTGGATTGCCTAGCGGAAGCGTGATACTCCCTGAACAGGATATCAATCCACTTTTATATAACAATATTAATGTTAGTTAAATCATACATGAAGTAACAATCCTATTTGAATAAAAATTATTTAGTTATCTCATATGAAATAATAAGAAAGGTCATTCAAAGGGCTATTTAAGGTCAAAATGGGAGGTTTTATTGGTTGGTGTTGAGTTATACGTTTGACATAGGTTCTGGCTAAGGTTTGGTAAGGATTAGAAATGGTTCTGGGCTATTAGGAAGTGGGTATTGTTGTTGTAAATCACAACACCCCTGGATGTCGATCAGGTTTCCAGGGGTGCTGTGATTTGCAACAACAGTTTTGGCACGCCCAGTGGGAGACTAGAGGTCTCATTTTTTATTGTAGCAAAGTTGATGTGCATCTGCTGCAATTTTCTTGCTTGAAAAGAGTTATTATTTTCATATCTGGTGACTCCAAGGGGAAGAATCGACTGGTTTCAGCAGTGCAGGCCTGAAAACTCATGAGAAGAATCACCACAAGGTCAAGAGTTGGAGAAGAAGAAGTGCTATTTGAATACCTGCAATTATCTCCAAGAAGAAGGCAAAGAGGAAGAAGGATTCAAAGGTCTCCATCTCCACCAAATAGAACACTCTCAACTCCTCCACCTGGTAGGCCTTTCATTCAGTCAACAAGGTTTTTGTTAGTGCAAAATCACAGCACCCCTGGACGTACATCAGGCTTCTAGGTTGATGTTCAGGCATCCAGTGTGATTGCACAACATGGAAACCTCTCTCCAAGCGTGGGACTTGTAAAGCCGAGAGAGGAATCTCCAGAGAAGGCTGGTTCCTGCTCCTAAACTACCTGCCACAAGCTATTCCAGTGCAGGCAAGCTAATCTAATCCTAATATAACCATGCCAAGGAGACAGAGAGAGAGAGAGAGGGGAAGAACAACAAAATCCTACACTAAAACGGTGATACACCAGAGAAGGAGAATGTTGAACATCTATCAAAACTGCCATGGGACAAAGAGAGGTGAGCCATTGGGAAGGATGGACAGAAGCATCACAACCCCAAGGATAGATTTCACACAGAAAATGTCCCAAAACTCCATGAACACAGCTCCAGACCTGCAATGAACATTCAAACATGCACAGACACCTGCAATGAAGAGAGGCAAGAAGAAGACAAGCAAAAACGAGAGAGGATGGACAAATGCATCACAGAACATGTTTTGTTGCTCCAGAGGTTTGCACAGAACATCATTCCATTAATGGTAAAAGGCAGGAACTCCATTACAGAGAAAGGGAGGAGGTTCGAACTCCATTTTCAACCCTAGAGAAGAAAAGAAGGGAGGGTGCAAAGCAGAAAATGTCCAACTTTTTTAAAAATGAGCCAAATCTGGCTTTTACATTGCATGGGTCGAGCCCAGGGGACAAAAAACGTGGGAAAACGTGCAAGCCCATTCCTCATTGACTACAGATGCATTAAATTAACATGGAGGATCTTACAAACCCATACCCTATCACTTTGACTGATTTGGAGGAGAATGCGACCCATTTGCATTAATCTGGCCGCTAAAATGTCACTTCTGGCCATGCAGAAGAAGAATACGACCTAGTAGCATTAAAACAGGTTGTTGAAAGGTCACTTCTGGCCATTACCACATGTCAGAGCCATTTCTCTATTTTCTCTCTTCAGACTGCACCAAAACTCGAGATTGATCCTAGAATCATGTAGAGAATCTCAACAGCTTTCTGTTGATATAAAGAATGTGGAAATCCGAGCTCTGGATCAAAAGATATGGCGATCTGAAGATTTAGGGCATGGAACAGATCAAAACGAATTTTAAAATATTTTCCCGCGCACTGCAACTTGGACGCCACGTGGCACCTGCTGATTCGCTGAATAATTCTCTCTCCTCTACTTTTCGGTGGGCTGTCTCTTGAATTTTGACTTTTGGTGCTCTTGGAATATTTTCCACATTTTTTTCCCACGCCCCGCCACTAGGGATACGTGGCATGCATTGGTTGGTTCACGAACCTGCCGGGTCTTCCTTCACTTTTACCCCTTTTGGCTTAGATTTGGCCAAACTTTCCAACTCCTCCCCGAGCTCCGCACTTCTATCCTCCATTGGACACATGTCCAATTTCTATTGGCTCGGGCCAGTGCTTCAAACCTTGCCTTTTGACCTTTTGGCTTCTCCTTGATGACACGTGGAAATTTCTCAATGGTTCTCGAGCCTGCCGGGTCTTCCGCGTACTTCGCATCCATCCGTCCCGAACGTCCCAGTGCTGCTTGGGACAAAAACCTCTGATCCGCCCGAAATGGGCTTCCTTGTCCCTCATTTGGCCAAAGACACGTGGCACCTTTTGATTGGCTTTCGGCTCCTTTGGCTTCTTCGCGTATTTCGGGTCTTTTTGTCCCGGACGTCCCATTTTGATTTTGGACCTTTTGGGACAATTTCAGCCTGTTCGGCCGGTTCGGGTATTTCTGGCCCACTTGTCCCACTTTGATTCGGACTGACTTGACTCTTTTCAGCCGGTTCAACCGGTTCGGGTCCTTTTGTCCTGCATTGTCCCGAACTGCGCCCCTCTCAGCAGTTAAGTCGATTTTCTCTCTCGGTCGAACCGGCATTTCGCACCCTCCGCGTACTTTCATCCCACTTGTCCCAAATGCTTAGTGGGCTGCCTGGACTCATTTCAGCCGGTTCGGGCGGTTCGCGTACCTCTGTCCCATTTGTCCCACCTTGTGCTGGACTAGGACTTAGCCGATTTTCACAATTTTTTTTGGTCCAAACTACTTGCTTTCTGTAACCTTCTCCGCACTTTCTCAGAGCTTTCTCCTTCCAACTTCGACCAAGGGAGTTAGAAAAAATCTGAGGGGACCCTGGAAAAATGAATTTTGGCCCCGAATCAATCAATTTTTCTGGGACCTGAGAATCTGATGCATGTTATCGAAATTTACCCAAGGGGGGGTGAAATTTTGATAACAGGTTTTAAGACCAATTAGAATGGCTCTAAACAACCCCTAAGTCAACTTCATAGGCAGCAGCCCACTTGCCCTCAATACACAACATCCAACTCCTATTGCAGCCTTGAAGAACATTCCCTACTTCACTGGAGAAAATCAGACTACTCCAGGTGATCATGTTAAAGATATTGCTAACCTTTGTGCAATCCATGAAATCAATGAGATGCAAGTGGCTGTCAAGTTGCTAGCATCTTCATTCAAGGGTAAAGCATTGCAATGGTTTAGGAGCCTTGGAGCTGGTTCTATCAAAAATTGGAATCAGTTGTGTATAGCACTTCACGAGAAATTTGGAAAGAAGGGAGACAACTTGTCTCTTTTGGAGCAGCTAACAACCATCAAGAGAGCTCCCAATGAGCAGCTGACCGATTTCAACTTCAGATTTCAAAAGACTTGGGAGAGAATTCCAATGGCAGTCAAGCCAACAGCAGAAGGTGCTTTTCTCTACTATCTCAACACTTTAAATTCTGATATTTCTATGTTGATTTAGTCCATGGGAGGCATAACCATCCCTATGGCTTATAGCATTGCCATTAGGGCTGAAAATTATTTGATCCAAGCTGGCAAACTTGCCCCTAGACCCCCCATGCCACTGTTTCTAAGTTTAGAGAGCCCAAAAACCAATCAAGCACCCAGTTTAGCTCCTTCTCCCACTCCTAGAAATCATAGTTCAAATGAAGCTTCTACTTCATCTCCAAGTGCCCCAAATGAGCTTCAAGAAGTCATGAAGCAATTGCAAAACCTAGGCAATGAGCTGGTTACTCTCAAAAGGTAGCAGACCCAAGGTTTTTGACCTTCTTATCAACCCCAAGCTCATCCTAACAGATAGCCATACCAACCACAAAGGCTTCCTAATCTAGTTGCAAATATAAATCAAACAAGTCCTCCTGCCAATAGACCATTTCAGCCCTATAATCCAAATGCCATATCTGCCTCTAAGGCATTGGTGCCAACACAAAACAACGTTGCTCAGGAGTATGATTGGTTTTTTCCATGCAATGAGCCTCATAACCAATCCATGTGCTTCAATGGTGCTTTGAATCAAACACTAATGGTGACAACTACTGGTGTGGAGGGTGAGGGAAGTTAAGGAAATAACCAACAGCAAGAAACATTCCAATAGCAATCAGCCCCAAATGACACCACATTGGTAAATTGGCAAGCAGAGGAGTTTTGTGGCATGAATCAGGTAGTTTCTTAAGGTGTTGCAGCCAACACAAGGTCAAAAAGAAGGAATTTGGGTGAAGAACATCCATTAGCCCCAACCAATCCACAATCTTCCATGGCTCCACAAGTGGTTGGCAAGCAAAATCCAAATTCAAATGCACAAGGGCATCCAAGAACAGCTCCTAGGCCAAATCAAATACCAGTTGTTGTTGCCCACATACAAGGAGTGAATGTGCAAGCCAAGGGACAAAAAAGAGATCCTTCATCACCATTCAGTATCATTGATTAGATGAAGAAGACAAATGTTAATATATCAATGTGGGAATCCCTATCTATCCCAGGCCAAAGAGATCTGCTGCAAGCTGCCATGAAGGACTAGCCAACTTCAAATCAGCAAGTTCAGATGTAAGACAAAGTGTTTACAAATGATGCCCAGCCTGAGGGAAATCATGAAGGATAGCAAGGTAAAATTTTGAAACCCCCTCCTTTCTATGTTTCATTGATCATTGGAAATCAGCTAGTACATAATTGCATGATAGAATCCGGGGCAAGTAGCTCAGTAATGCCTAAACAGATAGCTGATCAGCTAGGGCTCCAATATGAAACCATATCCAAAGGGGTAGTGCAGCTAGATGGGACAGTAGTAGCAATAGTTGGAGTGATTAGAAACTTGAGTCTTACCTTGCATGCATGTCCAAATGTTGTTGTTTTACAAGATGTATCAGTCATAGACCTTCCACCACTCTTTGCCCTATGCTTGTCAAGGGACTTCACAGACAAGATTGGGGGATATTTGTCTGTTGATTGGTCACACATGCTGTTCAGAACGAGGTATGGAACTAAGACTACAATCAGGTCAGAACCTATTGCAAACTTCCATATTGAGCCTTACACTCCAAGTCAGATTAATGCCAATTGCTCAGCATTTGATCAAGAGGATCACCCAAGCACTGATGAGGCTGACACCAAGGTTGGAAGCATCCCGGATCTAACTCTTGATGAATGGGAAAACAAGGTACATGCATTTGATCCTTATCAAGAGGTGGAAGAATCTAAGCTGGGAGTCTATTCTATACACGAAGAAAATCAACTTATTCCTAGCATCACCAAGCCAGACCACAAAGATGACAATGAGGTATGGCAGCTATTTTTTGATGGATCAAGGAGTAGACAAGGTGTAGGAGGTGGAGCTATACTTGTTCCTCCTCAAGGAATAAAGTACTATTCATCTTTTATATTTTAGTTTGCATGCTCCAATAACACTGCTGAATATGAAGCCTTGGTGCAAGGGATGCATTGGGAAATAAAGAGAGGAATAAAGAACTTGCAAGTCTTTGGTGATAGTGAATTGATTGTAAATCAGGTCAAGGGACAACATGCTACCAAGAATGATCTACACAGGTGCTACAAGAATAGGGTGTGGGACCTCATGGAATATTTTGAGGGTTTTGGCATCAAATCCATTCCTACGAAAGAGAATCAAGCTGCTGACAAGCTTGCAGCAGTAGGGGCAGCCTTTGACATTGTGGAAAGCATTCAACAAGACAAGGTATAGCCAAACATCCACATGATTGTGAGGCCTTTAGTACCAGATAACAATGTTAGTTGGCAAGTGTTTGAAAATGACCAGCAAATCATCCATTTCTTGCAAGAAGAAGCTGAGTTCTCAGCCAAGAATCAAGAAAAATTGGAACAGCAGTATGGTGACCAGGTAGTACAGCTGAAAACTAACAAGCTGCACAAGGGACTTATCACTTTGGAGTCCATTTTTAATCCCAATGACCAGTTTAGAAAGGAGAAAGCAAACATTCAGGTCAAAAGAGAGGATTCAGTATCCATATTGGTAGAAGAGAACAAACCATTGCAAATTGGAAGGATGATAACTAAACAAGAAAGGTATGATTTCATACAACTGTGTCAAGAGTTCCCTGATGTGTTTGCTTGGAGCTATGAAGAATTGAAAGGTTTCAATCCCAACTTAGCTCAGCATACCATTGAATTGGATCCAAATACTAAGCCTGTCAGGCAGAAACAAAGACCAGTCAATCCACACATGGAGCCTCTCATGAGGAAAGAATTGGACAAGCTGATTGAGTCAAGGATTATATTCCCAATCAAGCATTCTAGTTGGGTTGCCAACTTAGTTCCAGTCAGAAAGAAGAGTGGAGAGATCAAATTGTGTGTTGACTTCAGAGACTTGAATAAAGCCTCTCTCAAGGACCATTACCCACTCCCTTCTATGGAGCAAATCTTGCAAGTGGTGAGTGGTTCTGAGAGGTTTTCACTACTTGATGGCTACTCAAGCTACAATCAGATTATGGTGAAGGAAGAGGACCAGTTCAAGACAGCCTTCACAACCAAATGGGGAACTTTTTGGCATAGCAGACTTCTTCTTTCACCTCCAGTAAGTGATTGTTGAAGAATCAGACCTCTTCAAATACTGTAACAGCCTTTTTTACCTCTCTGATGTTGTAATGTAGTGATTTTGACATTGGAAATGATAATGCAAGCTTTTTGAATGAGTTTCAATCCTTTGTTTGTGTTATTTTCTTCATTTCAAATCCTAAATTATATATTCTCAGCCTGTGTATGTTTTATGCTGCAATCTTTGGTTTGTGTCTATTTGCATGACAAGAATATTCACCACTCCTTTTTGGTGCATCACCATCTTTAGTTAGTTTCAATTTTGCACTTCTATCCCTATCTCCTTGCAATTTAGATTAGGATAAGGACCTGAACCTCTGTAGTTGTGCAAGCATTAGATCTAAATCAGAGAAGTTTGAGGAACCAACCTCTAATCTGGAGATTCCTCTCTCAGTTTAACAAGTCCCACACTTGGAGAGAGGTTTCCATGTTGTGTAATCACACTGGATGCCTAAAACATCAACCTAGAAGCCTGATCGACATCCAGGGGTGTTGTGATTTGCAATAACAGGTATTAGCTCACTGGTCTGAGTTATATTGACAGCACAGTAATTGGTTTTGGTTGGCTGACCAATGTCGGTTAGGTAGAGTGACCAACGTCGGTTGGCTAACCGATGTCAGTAGGGTAAATTAGCATAAACTTGTTAAAATTAGGTTTTCAAACTCCCTATGATTGCACATAGGCTGGAAATGGTGAGAGTGGGGTCGTAAGATGGTTCTGAGGACACAGAGATGATTAAGAGAGGGTAAAATGGGTGAAAATTATAGGAATGATCATGTGATGGGTTGATGGAAAGAAGGAAGTATATGGGTGTGGAGATAAATAGACTACATAGATGAATAAATGAATCTACACAAAGAAACTAGAGTTTCAATGAAGAGATGTTGAATACTTACTAGAAAATAGATTTGAGGATGTATGTGATGAATATGGTAACAAAAGAGATCTATTGAGAAGATTCAGTGTGTTCATGTTGTGGAAATTAAGACCTCCATGCCTCTTTGTTGTGAATTCATGATCATGTAGAGGATGATCAATGGTGATTGATGTTGGTAGTGCTCTCGTGTGTCATTTTTTGATTGAGTGCTAAAGAAATTTGAGTGATCCAAGTCTCTGTAAGAATGAGATCCTGAATGAATTGGCCAACCTGGGAAAAATATTTTGGAAACTTATATAACATAACCATAAATGATTAGGTGACTGATGTTGGTTGAGACATAATTGGTGTCGGTCAAGGCAGGAATATCTAGGTTGGCCAAAAATAGCTAGATTGTTATTATTGGCGTGATCTCCAACCTTCTACCGAATCTTGAGTAATAGATCATAGCAAGATAAGTAGGATTCCTTTTAGGTTTGTTAATAGGAGTTAAATCTGGGTTTTAGACTAAGTCCTAGTTAGTTAGGATAAGTTTAGACTCAATCTTAGATCATTAATGAATTTTGAGTAGGTCATGGAGTGAGGTGGATATGTGAGGTGGTTAAGTGACTATATTAATTAATTTAATTAACATGTACACTATGGGATATGAATAGGTATGATATGGTTAATTTAATTAACAGGGTTTAAAGGGGAGTATGACCCAATTTTGGTGTTTACATTTTGCCCCTTTTTGTTTCTTAGCTTGTATTTCTAAGCGATGCTAAAAAAACAAGATATCAGTGTTCCAGGTGTGAATGGAGGTTAGATTTCTCCAAGTAGTTGTGAAAGTGAGATTTCCCTAAGTGTGGGTGGATGTGATCCCCCTCAAACTAGGAACTAATGAGGTGTTAGATGGAGTCAGTGAGTGGTTTGATAAATATATAAGTGATGACAATGAAGGTAGGTGGGTTGTACATAAGGGTATGGGTACTTTGGGTAATAGGTAATGGTCAAATCGGGTAATAGGTAATGTAAATAAAATGCATGCACACGTATATATTGTGGCACGATACCAGGTTGAAGATCTTGAAAACTCTACATTGTCCCAAGGATGATAGGTTTATCCAAATTAGGGTTAAGTGATTCAGTTATCCAAGGTACATGATATGGTCCATAAAAAAAACTTAGGTTAGGTGCAGGACTATTAAGGTATGATCCAGTACACCAAAGGTTTGGTCAGGATAAACAACAAAAAAATAGGAAAGTTAAGGTCATTAGGCTAAACCACATAGGTAATAACATTACAATGTATAGAAATTAGATGAGTTCAAAGGTCACAAAAGATAGTTTTGGTCAGCGTATGTAGGTCATGGCATAGGTAAGGCCAAGGTATGGGTAAATAACATGTCCCTAAACATAATAAAGGAAATGTAGGTAATAGGTTATTGGGTAAGATATGACAGGTGTGGATATGGGTAATTTTTTTGGAAATAACATGTGGTGTAGGTAAAAATGAGCATAATTTGGGCCAAATGAGTATGTTGAGTGACCGACACCAGTTCAGGTCTAATCGATGTTGATTATCTAGGGCACGACATGACCGATTGGTGAATTGATGGAAACTAGGTGAATTAGGGATGATTGAGATGAGGTCATGTAGGCATGACTGAGTTTAGGTCATTTCAGCATGGTTGAGTCAGGTATAGGCATGGTGGAGTCTAGGTGATATAGGCATAGTGGCATCTAGGTAATTTAGGTAGTCGAGGTCATGTAGGCATGATGGAGTCAGGTATAGGCATGATGGAGTCAATTATAGGCATGGTTTGGTTATGTGTATGGGTTTGATTTAATTTCCAAGTTATTGGTAGTATGGAAAATAAATGATGATGTTTATGTATGTCATGGTGTAAATTTGTGAAATACTTGATATCATGAATATGTGAAATGATGGATTTGGATGTTTTGATGATATGATAGGTATGTATGTTTGTATTAATATCCAAATGTTGTAGAATATGGAAACTAAATAAGGTACAATGTGAATAGGAAAATGGGGGGAAATTGGTTAGGGTAAAGAGTAGTCGAGCTAACCTCCAAGGGCCCCATGCCCTAGGAGTGTTGCCAATATAGCCCCAGGGAAAAGGGGCCTTAGGCTGATGTAGTTCTCCCATAAGCTAGGGAAGAATATGATGAGGATAGATGAATGGGTCGGTAGGTTTTAGGCATGTTTTAAGTCTAGGTAATTTAAGCATGGTTGATTCTAGGTGATTTTAGGCATGGTTGAGTTTAGGTCAGTTAGGCATAGTGATGTTAAGGAAAGATAAATTCTTAAAATGTAGGTGTCGATGGGTTAGTCTTGTATAGGAAAATCAATAAGGAAGAAAAGAGGTGAATGGAAAAGGAGACAGCAATAGCCTTCTAATTGATAACAACCATAACAAGTCTATCATAACAAATATTGGCTTATGAACGTAAGACCCTGAAGGAATTTCCTGATTGACTATTCGAAGGGTGAAGAAAGTCACATGATCACGAAATGTCAAATTTGCGGCATGTCCCTTAAGTGGGTAGAAAATTAGGGTGAAAAGGTGATGAGGTGAAAGCAGGTTGGTTTTAGCATAATCTAGTGTGAGACAGCATGCCTATTTGGTAATAGATCTAGCATCAAAATAGGCAAGTCCATGATGAAAAAGTTAATCTTTTCCTTTTTACTTTTTCTTTTGTTTTTGTTTTGATAGACTAATCGATGTAGGAAGTCTATGTGGGATGAGTATATTTTCTCCTTGAGGTCTTCGTTAAGTTGATGGATCTGAGAAGATTCTGAATATTTGAAATTATTGTTTGCAAGAATAGTCTTCTTATTATTGTAGACTATGTACAATATAGCTAGCTTGGTATAGTTGTCCTTTGAGGGAACAATCTATTTATAGAAGTGAGATAGAAAGTGTATATGTCCTTTTTGAGGGAGTCGTCTTTTTGTTGGAAGTTTGAATCAAGGAGATGAGTCCCATTTTACTTTTTTTTACATTTGGATTTTTAAGTCATGGATAATACTATAGAGACCGATAGGATCATGAGTTGAAGACAAAACCATAGCACATAGAGTATAAATATGAAAGATATGTGTTTAAGTGATGAACGGCCATGGGATTCCATCTTGAAAAAGATGAAAAGTATCCATGAGAATCATGCCATGAGTAGATCCATGGTACTCATATTGATGATAAGGCTTAAAAGGTGACGGGTAATCACATTATTCTTATTTAGTCGTTGTTCCTTAAAATAGGTAAGTGGAAGGTGAATGGTGTTCAAGATGCAAGTGATAAATGGACAGAAGGTGATAGTACTTGATTGAATAATAGAATGGTTGAAGATGAAAATCATTAAGGGGATCAGTTTCAGGTTTACCTTAGAGTGAAGAAAAATGATAAGCACCTGATCCATAGGTATGAGTAATAATATACAGTCTAAGCCAATTAGGAGAAAATTTTCCCCGTTTACTTTTCTCTTATTTTTTTATATGTTAATTTTCCCTTAGGATGAGGTCACCAACCTGGAAGGTTTGATTGTGGACATGTTTATCGTAGGCACGTTTGATACGATTTTGGTAGATTTGGAGATGGTCGATAGCATTGAGACGATGCTCGTCTAATAAATCAAGTTGTGCCAAACGATTGTGGTGAAAGTCATCATCATTGATCATCTCTTTAATTGAGATACACAGAGATGGAATCCGAACTTCAATAAGAGGTAGAACAACCTTTATATTATAGACTATAGACAAAAGCATAGAAGTAGTTGATGTATGAATACCAGTGCGATAACCCCATAAGGCAAAATGAATGTGTGTATGTCAATCCTTTCCAATATCATCAAAAACTTTCATAAGAATTTTTTTTAAGGTTTTGTTGGTTTACTCATCTTGGCCATTTTTTCTAGGGTAGTAGGGTGAAGAAAAAATGAGTTGAATGATAAAGGCATCAAAAATATTCCATAGGTTTTTATTTTTGAATTTTTTTCCATTATCATTGATGAGATGACGAGGAACACCAAAATGAAAAATGATGTGATGGTTGATAAATTCACATATTTTCTCATCTTTTGTAGAAATAAGAGGTATGGATTCTACCTATTTATTGTAGTATTCAATAGTAGTAATAATCCATTAATGGCATTCGGAATAATGAGGATTGATCTCTTTGACAATATCCAAACCTGATTGAGAGAAAGGCCAAAGGTCTAGTGTGAATTATAAGGCATGACTAGGTGTGTGATGAAGATTAACATGTTGTTGGCACTTCAAACAACATTTGACATAATCAAAACAATAATGGTTTAAGGTAGGCCAGTAATAGCCCAGAAAAAGAATTAATTTAGTGATAGCTAAACCACTAAAATGACCTCCATAAATTCCATTACGAACTTCCTTGATGGTGTAAGGAACTTCATAACTTATAAGGCATCGTAAGAGGATACCGTCAAAGCCACATTTATAAAGAATACCACCCATGATGACATAGTGAGAGAATTTTTTTAGAAAGGCTCATTATCTATTGCGAGTAAGGTCTGGAGGCAGAATGGAAAGGGAAAGGTAGTCAATAAACTTCTTATACCAAAGGTCACATGGGACAGGTTCAATGGTTCCAACAAGGTTGACATATTGAAATATATAAGAAGGTGATTGCAACCTTTGTACGGTGACAAATATTTTTGAGTCAGAGGATGAAGTGGGGATTTTAGAAGCAAGACAGGCCATGGTATCCACAAATTTATGAGTGGAATGGAGGGTGGTTTGAAGTTCATAACGATCAAAAGTAGTCAAAAGTATGTCAACATGATGCTTATACTTTTTAAGTATCTCATTACGAAATTATTATATACCATTAACTTGGTTTACAACCAGTTGGGAATCTCCAAAGACATTAAATGACTTAACATCTAAGGCAATGGTAGTTGGAAGGCCTACTACGAGTGCTTCATATTCAGCGATATTGTTAGTATAATAAAAATCTATTTTCAAAGATAATGGCATATGTTCACCATCAAGAAAAATGAGGATAACTCCAGCACCACCCCCATGTTAACATTTGGAACCGTTGGAGAATAAGGTCATCTGGTAAATGGTATCATCTAAAGAGAGGGTAGCAATGAATTCGTCTGGGAAATTGAAGTTAGAGGATTGATTTCCTGAGAGGGGTACATCTACAAGTTGGTCAGCTATGGTTTGTCCTTTAACATATTTTTGATGAGTGAATTCAAGGTCTAGGTCTTCAAGCATCATGAACCAACACGCAACACATTGATGTTGGTAAGGCTTTGTGTACATGTAATGTAAGGGGTCCATATTGGTGATAACAAATGTTTTGTGGTTAAGTAGGTAATGGAGGAGTTTAGCAGTGACAAAAACTAAGGTTAAGAAGAGTTTTTTGCATGGGTGTATCTAGTTTCTTAGTCTAGAAACATATGGATAATGTATTAATTATCTTGTTCCCTATGTTGCTCATCACGATGAGCGAGCATGGCACACAAGGAATGATCAGTAGTAGAAATGTAAAGGTAAAATGGTTGGTCACCCTTAGGGGGAATTAGCACAGGTGGTTGAAGGAGGTATTGTTTTAAGGATTCAAAGGATTTGTGGCTTTAATCATCCCATTTTAAGGAAACATCATTTTTCAGGAGATGATGAAATGGGTGGTAGCGGTCAAAAAGCTGCAAAATAAAGCGATGAATAGATTGCAATTTTTCTTGCAAAATATGAAGTTGACAAAGATTATTAGGTGGAGGAATTTTGATAATATCCATTATTTTAGTATGATCAACTTCTATGCCATGAAAATAAATGATAAAACCATGGAGCTTGTTAGAAATAATAGCGAAGACACACTTCTTAGGTTGAAGGCAAACACAATACTTGATGAGATGGTCGAAGATGACCTTAATGACTGCAAGGTGTTCATCCCGATGTTTATATTTGGCAAGGATATCATCAACATAATCTTCCAATATGTGATACATGATGTCATGAAATATATAATTCATAGCCCTTTGATATGTAGCACCAGCGTTTTTAAGGCCAAAGGGCATGACTCGATAGCAGAAGGTCCCCCAACGAGTGATGAAAGCAATTTTGTGTTGATCTTCCGAGGTGAGTAATATTTGGTTATAACCTAAGAAACCATCCATGATTGATAGTATCTCATGGCCGGAGGTAAGATAAACTAGTTGGTTAATACTAGGTAGAGGAAAGTCATCTTTAGGGAAAGCTAAGTTAAGGTTGTGGAAATCCATGCAAATACAGAGTACCCTTGTTGCTTTTGTGACAGGAACAATGTTATAGATCCATTGGGGATAAACAATGGGTAGAATGAAGGAAACCAAAAGAAGGTGTTGGATTTATTCTCTAACAAGAAGGACAATGTGAGGATTCCTTTTCCACAGATTCTATTTTACATGTTAGGCTTTAGGAATAGTTACGATATTGTGGACCATAATGTTTGGTTTAATATCGGGCATATCAGCATAGGACCAATAAAAAGTGTTGTTATGATCTAAGAGGAAAGAAGTAAAATCTTCTTATTCAGTGGCATCTAAAGATTTTCCTATCTTTAGAATATGCAGGTTGTTTTGAGTGATAATATTGATTTTTATGGTTGATTCATTTAACATGGTTTGTGTTTCAAAAGGTAATGACTGATGGATATAATAATCCTCTACACCAAAGTAGGTGAGAATAGAATCATCATCCTGACATTGATCAATGTTAATAGAAGGTGTATCATCGTTGATCATGTCAAGATATAGGAAGGGAAGAGAAGAGGGGGCCTCACCATCTCATTAATAAGTTAGAGGTCCCAAGGAAATGGTGTTCATGAAATTTTTTTCAGGAGGAATGGATTCAGGATCTATAGACTTCGTAAGAGGAATGGATTTTTGATCCATATACTCTGTAGGTTAAGATGGTGAATTTGGTAGATGGGGTGAAGGAAGGTTGTCATCCTTAATGAGTTTGACATGGTCTTTCTTGGAATATGGTTCAGCAAAGACATTACCACTTTGGTCTTTATGTTTACGTGTGGTGTATGTGATGATAATATGATGACCATGTGAATATGCTACCAGTCATTTGCTTATCCATTGTGAATATGCTATTAAAATGTGGAGTTTTTCCCTTTCTAATTTTAAAGCTTCTTGGGTGGTTCCGAGGGATTTCAGTCAGCTCTGGACCCAATGGAGCCCACCCTACAAACATTATATTGTGAGAAGGCTCTAGAATTTGGTAATGCCTCATATTATTTGGAGGATATGGAAAGATAGAAATGATATCATCTTTAGAAATAGTAAACAGAATTATAAGCTCAATATTGGGAAAATTTCTAATGCTATTAAAGAGAATATTGCTAGATTTAAACCCCCCAAGAACAAGAGTTATCAGAAAATGAAGAGCATATCTTGTCCCAATGGTAGATTGGAGCTGACAATATCCTAAATAATTCAAGTAATAATATTGATAGATCTTTGATACACTAGCATCCTCCTGATCTCAACTAGTTTAAGTTAAAATTTGATGGGGCCTCTACGGGTAACCCTGGAATTGTAGCTGGGGGAGGAGTGATCCAGGATCATAAAGGTAGTTTGGTTGCTGCTTATGCCAGTAAAATGGGAATACAAACTAATCATTTTACTGAAGCATTATCCTCTTTATGGGGTGTTAGAATTGCTCAGACTCATAATATCCAAAATGTTATTTTAAAAGGAGACTTGTTTAATATCATTAATCATCTTAATCAGTGTTCTCCTCCAAGTTGGAACTTCAAAGACTTCATCTTGGAGTCCATAAGTATTTTCCAAACATTTAATAATATTTAGATCAAGCATACTTACCGGGAGGGTAACAAGGTGGCAGATGCATTGGCTAACTATGGCATAGATGTTAATCACATTATTTGGGATAATAGTGATCACATTCCTAAGCAGATTCAAAATAACATACAAGTGGATACTTATGGGCATGCAAATTTGGAATAAGATTAATGAGAATTTGGAGTGGGTCTTTATGAATAAGACTTTCACACATGTGGATAAGTTTAAAACAACTCTTAAATAAATATTGACAGGCAATCAAGGATATATAAAGTATAATGATGATTTAAAATGGATTTATATAAAGATTAAAGCCACACATGCGGGAAATATTATGCCTATAACAGCTATTTTACTTTTAAGTCCATAGTAAGGCTGATGATGAACTAGAGTGGATTTCTAAGGGGACAGATGGTCACACATGTGGGATCTCATAGGTACAGAGCATCAATTATGTAGGCATTCATGGGAAGTGTTATGACAGCAACAGCTACACTATTCATCATTCCCATAGCGTGAGAAAAAATAGAGAAAGGCGAGTTGGAAACTATGGCTGCTATCAAATTTCTCATAGGGATTTTGAAGTTTACACTTTCAATCACTTAAGCCCAATGAAAATGGGAGGAGCCCCTTGTCAAATCAAGCCCAGCGTGGACCCGGAGTGGAAGAATAATGTAGAGCTTTGGAATCTTCTCAACCAGGGAGGCATTACTAATTTCATTGAGAAGATACACAGTCACGACCAAAGCATTTCCATGTAATTTGTGAAGGACTGGAAAGACCGCAAAGTTGAATATGGTGGACAGAAAATTTTTATCAATGAAGAGTTAATCGCCGAAGCTACTGGCCTTGGAATGGATGGGTACCGATTTTTCAATAAAAGGATTGACAGGCCGGCTGAGGAGAGGAAATTTTTGGAGGGCAATGAGAAACTAGTTTTTGTCATGGCGGGTTTGAAATTCAGCTCTATCCCTCTATCTTTTGATGAGGTCACCCGTATGATGGTGAGATACATCTCTTTGGAGGGGAGATTTGTCACAGTGCCCTTAAAACATCTTATGTTCCTCAATCACTTCTGCAGAAATTACACGGTATGTTTCCCTCATTATTTTCTTAATTCTCTTGAGCACTCCATTTTGGAGTTTCAAAAGCATGCTCGTGTGGTCCCTTTACATCAAGGTCTCATTTTTTATTGCATAAACTGTGTCTTCTTAAACTTCTCAGCTTTCTAACCTCCCCCATCTTTGTTCCTTCTTTTCCCACCACCGTTGCTGATACCACTCCTTCTATCCCCATCACCACTACTACTACCCCTTTGACTTCCTTCTTGGCTCCCCCTATCATACCCCCGACCTCTACTCCCACCCCTTTCACCTCCACCTTGAACAGGCCTATAACTAGATCTTCTAAAAGGCTGCACCTAGATACCCCTGTTTCGGGGAACGTACCTCAGGACTTGGAGGTTGCTCATAATATCCTCCACATTAGCAGCATAGGTTCTCAAGAGACACATGCTAAGAGCTCCACTAAAAGTATGGAAGCTTTAGAAACTGACATGTTGCTACTTGTTGGTTTTCAAATAGGACTTTTTAGAAGAGCAACAGTCAGGGGACAAGAAGTCCCTCCTCTTTAATGGGAGAGGTTCCCTTATTCAGAAACAAACCTATTTACAAATGTACAGGACATGATTTGTTGGTTAAACTTGGATACCACGAAAGTGTTTTCTATGAAGGTCATCAATTACAAAAGGACTGAGGAAATGAGAGCATAGAAAAGAGCAGAAAGGCAAACATACAGAATTATAGATATCAGAGTAATTCTTTATGTATGCGAAGTCACCGTGAATTGAAAACAAGATCATTCGTATAGAACAAGTAAGATGGAATTTAAAGACACAAAGTTCTGTAAATAACATCTGCCAGAACGCAAAGTTTCTTAACGTAACACAGATTCATTAATCAAGGACACAAAGTTCCTTCTTGGTTATACAAGATCACCGAGCTTGCAAAGTTGAAGAGTATGCAATCGATGAGACTAACGAATTTGAGATAAATGATCTTCACAAAGAAAACAAATGAAAGCTTAGAACAGACAGAGATCAGATAGACAAAGAAAGGAAAGTCCTTCTGTATTGATTTCTCTATAATCTATTTACACTTGCAGAAAATATGCCAAGTTCTTCCTCCTTTTCAAAATGGCGCAAAGAAGGCCATTATATAGCTTACAATTCGGTTACTCCTCGTAACCGTTTCTTTTAACTAGAGAATAGTTAAGGAATGCCAAACGCAATTTCTTAACTAATTACATGGAATATGAAAGGAATAGGAAGAAGAGAAAAGAATGAAGAAGGAGACAGGTGGACAGTCACTGAGAAGGACCCACCGTCTTCAGAAACCGCTTCTTGAATTTCTTTAACGTCTCAGCTATGTCTTTGCCACGAGGGACACACCAGATGTTTCATCTTGAAGATGACAATGGATATCTTTGAAAACTGATGTAAACGGCGTCTTGAAAGCTTCGTCCTTCTGCCAGCTGTCCTTGAAATTTGATCTTCGCAACTTAAATTCAAATTTAGCACATTCGGGTCGAGCGGGAAAAACCAAGTATGAATTGCATTAGGTTCACTTGGGACATGTGAGACACGAATGCACGAAACACGAGGCTCGGCCGATTCGGACGAAACAGGGAGAAGACGCACAAATGCATTTTGGGACATTTGGGACGAAAATGCGCGAAGGACGCGGTCCGGGCGTTTCGGCCGAAAATGGAACAGCTCGCACTTTTGGCTTCGGGACAGTTGGAACATGAAAGCGCGGTTCGGGCGGATCGGCCGATATTGGAACAACTTGCACTTTTGACTTTGGGACACTTGGAACAAAAATGTGCGAAGTACGCGGTTCGGGTGATTCGGCCGAAAATGGAACAGCTTGCATTTGACTTGGGACAGTTGGGACGAAATCGGGCGAATCGGCCGAAAATGGAACAGAGTGCACTTTAAGTTCGAACTTGAGAAATTTGAGACAAAAAGTTCCGGAGTACGCGACTCGGCCGGTTCGGGCGAAATTGGAACAGAGCGCACTTTTGAAATTGGGACATTTGGGACAAGAAAGTGCGAAGTACGCGGTTCGGGCGGTTCGGCCGAAATTGGAACATCTCGCACAATAACTTCGGGACACTTGGGACAAAAACTTCCGACGGGCCCGAAAATGGGACAAATTCGGAGGTTTCGGCCGATCGGGGAACAAAATGCACTTTCGTACTTGGGACAGGCGGGACAAAAATGTCCGACAGGCCCGAAATACTCACAGAATGACCCAAAACTTAGATTTTTTCGACTTCAAGACTTTTTTCACACCACCAGCTCGACAGAAAAGACATTTAAACTCAAAATTTTGAAATTTTTACTTTTGACAGAGCGGGGAATTTTGAGTGGACAACAGTTGGCTCCTTCTGGGGATGACTTGGCATAAATTCAAGGAATGAGACAAGGCAAGAACTTAGACAAACTCGGTGAAGCAGACCAGTGCCTTATCCATTGGGCCACGGAGTCAAAAACAGACCAACACAGAGGGCAACACACAAAAACAACAGAAGGGAAACACACCAAAACAACAGAAGGAAAACACTGTACAGAATATACAAAGGGACTCCCTAGTCACCTAGGACTTGAACAACTTCAAATACTGCCCACTATAAGGAAGTGGGAGGGGCGAACCATCCATGTAATCAAGATAGAAAGAGTTCTTACCAGCAAAGTGTCTGATCTTGAAAGGTCCGAGCCATAGGGAATCAAACTTTCCATGGCTGCCACGAGGTTCATGTCTTTTGTCCCATAACAGCACGGTGTCTCCAACTTGGAACTCTCTGAACCTAGCTTTTTTGTCAAACAGGACCTTTACCTTCTGCTGGTGAACGAATATCCTATCAGCAACCTCCAATCTGTCTTCATTCAGTTTGTGCAGGTACATGATCCTTTTATCTAAAGCATCCCTGAAACTGGTATCTTCAATAGCCTTCATCAGGTGCAAGGCCGGCAGTTCCACTGTTACTGGCAGTTGAGCTTCTACTCCATACACCACTTGAAAAGGGGACATTCCAATGGCTCTTTTAGGTGTGATCCTGTCTGCCCAAAGAGCATCATATAGCTTCTTGTGCCAGTTTCGTTGAGACTCATTGACCAACTTCCTTATGATAGTCACCAGGTTCTTGTTTGTGGATTCTGCTTGCCCATTTCCCTGGGGGTAATAATCTGAAGAATGAGCCAGAGAGATGCCATACCCGTAGCAGAAATCCATTATCTCAGTTGAGGAGAAGTTTGAAGCATTATCTGTTACAATCTTGTTAGGTACACCATACCTTACCAAGATGTTCTCTTTGATGAAGTTGCATACCACTTCAGAAGTAGTGCTCTTGACTGGAATAGCTTCCACCCATTTGGTGAAGTAGTCAGTGGCAGTTAGCACATGAGTGTGACCAGCACTAGAAGTAGGATTAAGTGTACCAATGAAGTCTAAACCCCACTGTTGAAATGGTTCCTCAATCACAACTGGCTTGAGAGGCAAAGAAGCCAATTTAGGTCTTCCCACAAAAGTCTGACAAGCCTCACATTTATCCACCCACTTAGATGCATCTCTGAATAAGGTAGGCCAGTAATATCCTCCCCGGAGTATCTTGTGAGCAGTGACCGTTGATGAATAGTGCCCTCCACATGCCTGATCATGAAAAGCTGAGAGCAATTTTCTCTGTTGTTCCTTGTCCACACACTTCAAAAATCTCCCATCTAAGCCACGCTTGAACAAGGCATTTTCCCACAATACATATTGCGCTGACCTCAATTTAACAGTCCTCTTTTCTTTGGCAGTTAAATGAGGGGGGCATTCCCCATAGGTGAGAAAATGGGCGATGTCAGCATACCATTCATCAACCGAACTCAGGAACAGAACAGTAGGAAGGTCAGCTTTCTTTTCCAGCAATTCATGTTTAGCTCCTTCAGCAATGAGCTCACAAAGACCTTTTCCACGAACCAGCTTGGTCGGCTTAATGTCAATGTCATACTCTTGGACCTTAGCCACCCAGTTCCCTCTCTTGGATCCAAATTCTTGCTGTGTAAGAATTGACTTAACAGTTGTATCTGGAACCATCACCATAGAGTGAGAGTTGAGGATATAGAAACGGAACTGCTTAACAGCTTTGACTACTGCAAAAGCATGCTTCTCCATCATGGTGTATTTTAGCTCATGATTCTTCAGGATATAGCTCATGAAGGCAATTGGTAGCTCATGTTTATCGGAGTCTTCTTGAGTTAAGACAGCAGCCAGGGTATTATCTGTAGCATAGCAATAGATGATGAAATCTTTGCTGAAATCGGGACAGGCCAAAACTGGAGTTTTAGCGATAGCTTTCTTGATACCCTCAAAGGATTCCTTTCCTTCAGAAGACCAACCAAATGTTTGCTTCCCTTTCATCATCTGAGAAATATTCAAAGTTAATTCAGCAAAATCAGGGATGAATCTTCTTAAAAAATTGATCTTACCGAAGAAGGAGTGCACGCCCTTTTTACTGGTTGGGAGAGGAATTTGCTGGATGGCTTGAACTCGTTCAGGATCAATCTTAATACCATCCTTGGAGACAATGTGCCCTAATAGTTTTCCCTCTGTAACACAGAAGACATATTTTTTAGGGTTCAGAGAGATTCCATGCTCTCTGCATCTCAGCAGAACTGTCTCCAGGTGATCAAAATGATCCGCTCTTGTCTTGGAAAACACTGTCAGGTCATCAAGGTATATGACAATACACTTCCCTTTCAAGCTTCCAAAAGCCAGATCCATAGCTCTTTGGAAAGTGGCACCAGCATTAATAAGCCCAAAAGGCATTCTCTTGTAGGCAAAGGTACCCCAAGGAGTGGTGAAGGCTGTCTTGTGTTGATCTGCAGTATCAACCTCTACCTGATTGTATCCAGAGAATCCATCAAGCATAGATAACATTTCAGATCCTGTTACTGCTTGCAATATTTGATCCATCATAGGCAAAGGGTAATTATCTTTCAGAGAAGCCTGATTCAGGTTCCTGAAATCAACACAGATGCGGATCTCACCATTTTTCTTCCTGACAGGCACAATATTTGCAATCCATGTCGAATGGTGAATAGGAAAAATAATTTTAGCCTTCAACAACTTCTGAATCTCCTGAAAGATGGTGTCAGCTATTTTGGGGTTGTACTGCCTTTGTTTCTGCTTGAAAGGCTTAATTCCTGGTTTGAGAGGAATCGAGTGCTGCATATCTTTTGGCTTGAAGGCTTTCAGATCTTCATAAGAATATGCAAGAACGTCCTTATACCTTCTTAGGAGATCAATTGCTTTTCTCCTCTCATCTGCCGTACAACATTTTCCAATATTTACTAGCTTAGGGTCATTAGAACTCCCAATATCAATCTTATCATACTCAGCTGATTGCTGAGGTCCAGTAGAAGCTTTAGATTTCACATACCTGTCATGCTTATCAAATAGTTCCTCCAAACTCACCAACCCTTTAGGAATCTTGTTTCCTTTGAGATTGATGCATCCATCTTGATCTGTTTCTTGTCCTTGGGTGACGGCTTGGTCAGAGGACACACTCTCACGAGGCAGGTTGTCACTTCCCTCAAAATACAGTTGTTCGAAATTACCCTTGAGTTCCAGGAAGGAAAGCAAATGCTGGTCATCGTTGAAAACTTGCCAGTTATTAGTATTGTCAGGTACACTAGGCCGGTGGACCATTTCAATAGTGAACTTATCCTGAGAGAATTCAGGATGGGGAATCAGTAGTGACCCTGAGACAGCCAGTGAATCAGCCCTGCTGTTCTTTTCTCTAGGTATTGCTTCAATAGAGAAAGCATCAAGGAATTCAATGGAATCCCAAACCTGATTCCGGTAATGCTTCAGCCTCCCATTTTTTACCTGAAAGAGGTTTCTGACCTGCTTCACAATCAACTCTGCATCACCACGAGCCAGAAGGTTCTTCACACCTTGTTCCTTGGCCACTTGCAGTCCAAGAATGAGAGCCTCATACTCTGCTGTATTATTAGTGTTTTCAAACTGCAACTTAAATGAAAAAGGATGTAGGCATCCTTCAGGTGACACTAGCAGGACGCCAGCTCCAGAACCAGCTGAGGAACAACTTCCATCAAATTCTAAAATCCAAACACCATTGGGATCTTTAGGAGACACTTTGGAGGGTTGGATTTCATCAGGGGACATAATCATGTAATTGCCATGACCTATATCTTCATAGAGTATTTGTGCCTTAGGATCATCTGTTTTCTGCACAATATACTCAGATTGTTTCTCAGGCAACAGTTTCTTCATTTGTCCATTGACAGGTATGAGTGCATGCGACCAGTCCATCTGGATTTCCCCACCCACATCTTTGCAGAAGTTCCTACTTAGCAACATTCCATAAGAAGGAGGAATGTCTGCTACTAGGATGGTAGCCAAGACTTTCTTTTCAGGAAAAGCAGCAAAGGCCACTTGTGCATCTTTAATCCTTCCAACCAGGGGCACTTCTTTGCTTTCCATGGAGTAACAGGATCCATAAGTGCGAGTGAGGGTCAGGCCTAAAGCATGAGCTACTTTAGCAGGCATTACATTATCTGAGGCTCCTGAGTCAATGACACAATTACTGAGCCTATGGCCAGCTATGAGAAGTGTTACATAAAATGGTTTAATTTTGTCACCAGGCGAGGTGACAGCAGCTACCAGACTGGGCTGTGGCGCAGAGGGAGGAGTAGGTAGAAGGCCTTTAGAAGTGGTCTTAGAGTTGGAATTAACAAAGTGGATCATTTTGGCAAAGGCTTTGGGATGGGTTTGATAGTACTCAGCTTCTGAGATTTGTACCTTGGTCTTTTTCAGGTGATCAACAATATCAAAGGATCCAGAAGTGGACGGGCCATCATCATTTGGAATTCTAGGCTTATCAACTTTAGGAGAAAAAGAAGAAGCAACTTTGGTAACTGGATTGATAGGACTCACCTTCTGTGTAGACGAAGTAGGGATAGGAGATCCTCTTCTTGCAATTACAGGGATAGTTGCCGACTGCTCCTTAGATTTCTTTATGGGCTGTGTCACCTTTTCCCTCTGCTTTGTCTGTTCTCGAGTCATGACAGCAAAAGATTCGCTGTTCATGTCTGCTACCACTTCATCATAATCATCAATGCCCTCAGTGGTAAAGAAATTCACTCGAGATCCCTCAAGTTCCTCTGCTTCATCATCAAATTCCTCCACAAACTCCTCGCAAGTTTCATCATCATCTGGCTCTTCAACTTCACAGGTTGCGTTCACAGGAACCTTAACAGGAGGTCCTTCAAGTGCTAGTCTTGTGTGAGGAGCAGGCAAATGATTTCTGGGCTGAAAATTTCTTCTTGGAACATCTGCATACGGGGCATGCTGAGCCAACTGTTTCTTTATAGCGACAAGATCATTTGCGAGTTTCTGGACTAATGGATCAGTACTAGGTCCAGGGGTGGAAGAGGAAGAAGCAGCAGACTTAGATTTGGGAGGGTCTCTTCTCAACTTCCCTGACATGATCAAGTCATCTTCGATACTAACAGCCAGTTCTTGATCCAGAGCTAGTGTTCCGAGATTAGCCCTTCTTAGTGCATAACTAACTTTGGGTGATTGAGCATTTAGGAAGAAACACTTTTGAATTTGGTCGACAGGTCGGGTAGGCGTTGGAATTTTATTTACCAACCTGTTGAACCGGGCCACAAATTCCCTCATGGGCTCTTGTGAATCTTTCTTTATCTGAGAGACCTGGGCAAGCAAGGCATGCACATCTTCTGCCGGCTTGAAACGGTTCTCGAACTGAGTTCTCATTGTGTCCCAGTCGGTTATAGCACCGGCCGGAAGGTGATAGAACCAATCAGCAGCATTATCTTGTAACGTCTCAACAAACAGCCTTACGGAGACGTCTTCATATTCGACTCCCAGAACTCCACATGCAACAACGAAGGCTGCGATGTGCTCATCAGGGTGCACTTTGCCATCGCCTTTTAATTTGGGGAAGTTCTTCCGGTTTCCTCTGGGTAACTCATGCAAAGGCTGAGCAAGGGCCAGAGGCCAGACACGATAACCCCATGGTAATGGCGCTGCCATTCTTGGAAAAACGGCTTGGAGAGGAACTGTAACACCGGCAAGGATCAAAGCTCGTAGATTGGGACTAGCAGGCTCTGAAGGAATACCACCCGTAGGACTTCTATCTTGAACAGGTGGAGTGCTTGTCGAACGGGTCCTTCTATTTCTTGTTGAATTTGAAGGGAAAGGAAAACCTTGTTGTTCTAAAAGCTGAAACTGAGAATCTTCGATACCAAGGGCCCTTCTCCCTCGAGTGAAACGCGGAGTCGCCAGATCAAAGGATGATCAAAAATTGCAGAACTGGAATGCAATTTTCCCCAGTGGAGTCGCCAAAAAACTGTTGGTTTTCAAATAGGACTTTTTAGAAGAGCAACAGTCAGGGGACAAGAAGTCCCTCCTCTTTAATGGGAGAGGTTCCCTTATTCAGAAACAAACCTATTTACAAATGTACAGGACATGATTTGTTGGTTAAACTTGGATACCACGAAAGTGTTTTCTATGAAGGTCATCAATTACAAAAGGACTGAGGAAATGAGAGCATAGAAAAGAGCAGAAAGGCAAACATACAGAATTATAGATATCAGAGTAATTCTTTATGTATGCGAAGTCACCGTGAATTGAAAACAAGATCATTCGTATAGAACAAGTAAGATGGAATTTAAAGACACAAAGTTCTGTAAATAACATCTGCCAGAACGCAAAGTTTCTTAACGTAACACAGATTCATTAATCAAGGACACAAAGTTCCTTCTTGGTTATACAAGATCACCGAGCTTGCAAAGTTGAAGAGTATGCAATCGATGAGACTAACGAATTTGAGATAAATGATCTTCACAAAGAAAACAAATGAAAGCTTAGAACAGACAGAGATCAGATAGACAAAGAAAGGAAAGTCCTTCTGTATTGATTTCTCTATAATCTATTTACACTTGCAGAAAATATGCCAAGTTCTTCCTCCTTTTCAAAATGGCGCAAAGAAGGCCATTATATAGCTTACAATTCGGTTACTCCTCGTAACCGTTTCTTTTAACTAGAGAATAGTTAAGGAATGCCAAACGCAATTTCTTAACTAATTACATGGAATATGAAAGGAATAGGAAGAAGAGAAAAGAATGAAGAAGGAGACAGGTGGACAGTCACTGAGAAGGACCCACCGTCTTCAGAAACCGCTTCTTGAATTTCTTTAACGTCTCAGCTATGTCTTTGCCACGAGGGACACACCAGACGTTTCATCTTGAAGATGACAATGGATATCTTTGAAAACTGATGTAAACGGCGTCTTGAAAGCTTCGTCCTTCTGCCAGCTGTCCTTGAAATTTGATCTTCGCAACTTAAATTCAAATTTAGCACATTCGGGTCGAGCGGGAAAAACCAAGTATGAATTGCATTAGGTTCACTTGGGACATGTGAGACGCGAATGCGTGAAACACGAGGCTCGGCCGATTCGGACGAAACAGGGAGAAGACGCACAAATGCATTTTGGGACATTTGGGACGAAAATGCGCGAAGGACGCGGTCCGGGCGTTTCGGCCGAAAATGGAACAGCTCACACTTTTGGCTTCGGGACAGTTGGAACATGAAAGCGCGGTTCGGGTGGATCGGCCGATATTGGAACAACTTGCACTTTTGAATTTGGGACACTTGGAACAAAAATGTGTGAAGTACGCGGTTCGGGTGATTCGGCCGAAAATGGAACAGCGTGCACAATTTGACTTGGGACAGTTGGGACGAAATCGGGTGAATCGGCCGAAAATGGAACAGAGTGCACTTTAAGTTCGAACTTGAGAAATTTGAGACAAAAAGTTCCGGAGTACGCGACTCGGCCGGTTCGGGCGAAATTGGAACAGAGCGCACTTTTGAAATTGGGACATTTGGGACAAGAAAGTGCGAAGTACGCGGTTCGGGCGGTTCGGCCGAAATTGGAACATCTCGCACAATAACTTCGGGACACTTGGGACAAAAACTTCCAACGGGCCCGAAAATGGGACAAATTCGGAGGTTTCGGCCGATCGGGGAACAAAATGCACTTTCGTACTTGGGACAGGCGGGACAAAAATGTCTGACAGGCCCGAAATACTCACAGAATGACCCAAAACTTAGATTTTTTCGACTTCAATACTTTTTTCACACCACCAGCTTGACAGAAAAGACATTTAAACTCAAAATTTTGAAATTTTTACTTTTGACAAAGCAGGGAATTTTGAGTGGACAACACTACTGAAAGAATAAGTAAAAAACTTGACTAAGCAAAAAGGTAAGAGAATGAAGTAGGAGGAGGCTGATATTGACAACAAATAGGTTGAAGATATCTACAAAAAATTTTACTCCCTGGAAAACCAACTTGGAAAAAACAAGACTCATCATGATCATAATATGGCAATATTTAGTGAAATCAAGGAGTTTATTGAGCAGCATGTCTACGGCATCTCTAATCTCAGCGGCATACCGGTAACTCTTTGAGGCACGGAAAAAAAAAGCAAACAAACCATTCAACAGCTAGATATTATTGACCCTACTCACATGAAGGCACTGGCTATGTTCACCTCCTGGTAGACTATCAAATGTAGAATTGCCAAAGCCGCCAAGAAGTAATTGTGGATCTGTGCTACTCTTGCTGACTTCTGTCATGTTTTTTGTTGTTTTTTTACTATTTTTTGGTTGCTCTTCCACAGTGTTTGAACTGGTTTGATGCTTTGGGTAGATGCTCTTTGGTTACACTGGATTTTTATGTCTTATCTGGATCTTGATCCTTCTTATAATGTTTTTTATTCCTATTCTGGCTTCTAGGCCCCTTTTTGTATACAAGGGTATAGTCCCTTTCAAAAAACTATTTACCAATAATAAAAATAAATATGATGACCATGTTCACAAAAACCAAAACCAAAAGCCTTCCATGCACAAAGATGGAGGAAGGTGTGGAAAAAGTGACAATTGGTGAGATATTAAAGGTTAGATTAAATTTTTCACATTTGGGAAGGTAGCTTGGGCAAGTAGGTAGGAATATCAAGTCCTCCATATGTTAAGTTGGTGCAAATGTGGGGAGGACTATAAGGGAATACCTTGCCTATGTGGTGATCATAGTGAGGATGTTGGCAAAGGTTACCATAATCTTGAGGAGTAAGGAATGTGTCGATGTTTTTTAGGTGATACTCCCCTAGAGTGAGACATTAAAAAAAACCTTATAAGGGATCCGTAGTTGTTATATGGGTAGTTGGAATGGATGAATCACTAGGTGATTGGGAAGAAGAAGAATTATTTGGTTGAGAATTAGATGGGTTAATAGATGAGTCGGTTGTAAAGGCTATAATGGAAGTGGGAATAGAGGAGTTAGGTGTGGGAGAGGTAGTGGCAGAATTGGTGGATGGGGTTGAGGATGAAGGAGAAGTGGCAGTGGTGGTAGATGCCTTAACTGGTACAAGGACATCATTAGGTTGGTATAACATGTTACAAGTTTTGAATGGTGAGAGGTCAACTGGAATGGTATATTTATGTCCTTCATGTTTAAATTTTACATAATGATGTAAGGTTAAAGGGACACAACCCATGACATGGATCAAAGGTCAACTAAGCAATGGATTATACTAAAATTCCCCTTCTAAGATATAGAAAAATTCTGAAATAGTATGGGGACCCACACAAATATGGAGAATGATAGTGTCGAGGGTGGAAGTGATGGCATCATTGAATGAATGCAACAGAATTGGGTTATTATGCATGCAATTGGTGGGGATGTGCATTTGGTTATATGCATGGGAGGAGCTGATGTTGATGTTGGCACCGTCGTTGATCATAACATGTCGAATGCATATATTATCAATGTAAAGGGAAATGAAAAGGGTTGGCTCAAGATCATCTAAGTGGAGAGGTACAATCCCATTGTCATAGAAATTGAACGAAGCTACTTGATGAGTGATAGCGGATGTAGAGGAATGGGATGAATTATTCAGTGAAGCCACATGGTGAGGGATGATAATGGAGGCCACAGGCATAGGGTCATTAGTTAAAACCTCAATGGATTGCAAAACCTCCATGAGGGCCTTTTGATCGGATTTAGAAGTTTAGAAAAGGTCGTACAAAGACATTTTTAGAGAGGATTGCTGCAATTGTTTTATCATTGTTCGATGGGTAACCTCATCAAAAATAGGGTATGTGGGGGTCCTTGAATGGTAATTCTTAGTGTGGGTGCAGATGGTATATTGGGCACAAGATTGGTGGATGGGCTAGTTACTTTCTCCTTTCCTTTATCTTTTTAAGTGTGAGTGGAAACTTGGATCGTGTTAATCTAAGGAAGAGAGGTGGATGGAGAAGGTGTTGTTATCCAAAATTCACCCCTCAAGGTAATTTTGATAACATGCATCAAATTATTCAGTCCCGAGCAAGGAGATTGATTCAAGGCCCAAAATCATGTTTTTTGGGGCCCCCTCGGCTTCTCTCTAACTCTCCCAACCAAGAAGAAATCCCAACAAGTTGAAAAAACGGAAAAAATGTAAAAAATAAGGTTGCAAGATTGTTTTAAAGCATTTTGGGTCTAAAGGGTTCGGGTCGTACTGAGGTTCGTCGTACCAAGCTTGGGGCTGAAAAAACAAAGAAAATCGGTTGAGTAAGACATTTTTATCCCAGGCGGTCCATGGGACAGTTGGGATGTCGGTACGTGGGGGACGCAAACCCGGTCAATTCGCCGAAAGACAGTCCATTTCGAGTGGTTAGGAGATATTTGTCCCAAGCAGTCCGCGGAACATCCAGGACAAAAGTACGCAAGGGATGCGTGGGACGCGAAAAGCTGAAAAAGCCGCAAACAAGAACAAGGAAGCCCAAATTGGCCAAAGTAGAAGATTTTCATCTGGGACAGTTGGGACAAAGGTACGCGCGGGATGCAAGGGACGTGAAAAGCCGAAGCGGCCGAAGGCAAAGAAGAAAAGTCAACGTTTGACTCGTGAACTTCAAACGGCCATAACTTTTGACTCCGAGCTCCGATTTTCACAAAATTGGACTTTCTGGAATGAGCACGACATCCTCTACACCATCCTATTTTAATGAGGGTAGATATATTTAAATAAAATAAACATATTCGGCTCCAATCAGTTAATGCTCATTCCCGTCAAATGACAGAAAATGTCTACCAGACCCGAAATAGCTGCCCTCACTCAGAAGGCCATAAATTTTGCATTTCTCAATGAAATCACACAAAATTGGTACCGTTGGAATCATGGCTCCAAGCCCGATGCATAGTAATTAAGAAATTTTATATTTGATGAGATATTGATCAATATTTTTAAGAAAACGTTGCTGGGTTCATAACAGTGTTTTATTTGGTGGTTGAGAGTGCAATTAAGAGGCATGGTCATCATTATTTCTCTGTTGCAGCACTTGGGACAGTATAGGGAGCCTTTTACAAGTAATATATAATAATTTTACTCCATTTAATGCCTCTTACAAGTGTTTGAAGGACAGATTTCACGATTTCCATTTTCCTTTCTCTTTCCCTTCTCATTTTTCTATAAATTGGAGTGTTGGGCTCATTGTAAAAGGAGAGGTAGTTTTTGTAGTAAAGCTCTACCAAAATTATTTTGTGAAGTAGATGTGTTACAAGCCCTTGTTGTGGACTCCTTGCATGGTGATCTAGGCCCTTATCTTGTAATAGATTGAACTGTGCATATCATGAAGCAATAAAATATAAGTTTGTGGATATATCTTCCCCTGCTGTTTTTTCTTGCATTCTTCTTGCCCCTTCAACCTTGATTACAAGAATATTGTGTCTATTATTATGTTCATGCAGGGATCCATTATCATTGTGTATGTTTGAAATATTTTTGTGAATGTGTTTTGCTAGATTATGGAGAACTGTCATCACCTCTTCTAGTGTGCACTTTTCTTCTGTATTTCACGCATTTAAAGACTACTCTCACACCCTCCTTTTTTGGTGTATCACCGCTTTAGTGTAGGATTTCATTTTATGCATTCTCTCTCCCTGGTACCTTGGAAATTTAGATTAGAATAGTTATTTTCCCCTGCATTAGAGTAGATTGTGGCAGGTAATTTAGGAGCAAGAACCAGCTCTCTCTGGAGGTCTATCTCAAGTAGCAAGTCCCACAACTTGGAGATAGTACCCATGTTATCCAATCACACCGTGAGTTAAAATATATGCACTTGTATAAACCATAGAAGGGAGATGTGATTTGGTGATAACAGGTGTTTCATGAAAAGTATAATGACATGATGGAAAAAAACCTAGTGTGGGATAAGAGCCTTGTGAAATGAATAGGGCACACTGGAATTTTGGTGGGGTTTTGGCTAGCTCTCTTATACAGACCATATTGATCTCAAATTTTAGAGCAGGATAAATGGGTTGTGAAGGTGGTGATGTAGGTTTCTGAATAGGTAGTGGGTGAGGATGTGTGGTGATATGTGAAGGTGGAATAGGGTCCTCATCTAGAAGTTCATCATCGTCAAATATATTTTGAGGAGGACATAGTTGAAGGATAACGGTTTTTAGAGCGTTAAAATTTTATACATAATGTCCTAGTACATGATTGTAAGCACAAATTTTAGTATCGTATAAGGTTTAAGGGGAAGCAATGTGATGATATAGGTCTCTAAAATTTTAGCTAGAATTATGTCATAAGAGCCTACTAATGGATCACAATGTGAGGTGAGTGTGGGTCTAGATTGAAGTGTGGGTGATTTTAGTGGGAAAGGTGTCACAGGAGGTTGAATTTGAGGTGAAATAGGTGTTACCACTGTGTTGGTAGGTTTTACTATTTTAGGTTTTGATTGTACCTTCTTGGGTAAAGGCGGAGTTGATGAACTAGTGATAGAAGGTGTTGTAGGCTTAACTACCTCTTTGGGTGGTAGTGGGTTTTTCAACTTTGGTTACACCTTCCTAGGTAAATGTGAGGAAGGAGTATAGGATGTGGAAGGGAAGGAAAATGGTGGAAGAGGATGAGCTAGCCAAGGTGATAAAGGAGGCATGGTGAAGGTTGTTGGCAGAGGTAAGGTGGAAGGTGTGGGTTGAAGAGAAGGAAATCTCATAGGTGCTGATAGGGTTACTATAGGTGGTAAGAAAGATGCAAGTAAATACGAAGGTGTACCCTATGAAGGTAAGGTGGGTGTAATAAAATATTGTGATGAAGAGGTGGGTTTTTTTGCTTTTTGTTTTCCTTGGATAGGAGGTTATTTTGCCAAGGTCGACAGGTGAGGTCCTCAGTTGGAGGGAAAAAGTGAAGCTGACAGAGAAGTAGTGGGTGAATTTGGTGTATGCATCTGAGAAGATTGGGTATTCCTTTTAGGTGGGGGAATAATTTTTTAGCGAGCTTGGGAGGATATGGCTAAGTCCAATTTGACAGGAGGGTGGACTAGGCTTGATGTCAGAGTGACACCCAATGTGGTGATGGCTCTGGACACATGGGAAGGTGTAGATATAGGTAGGTTCTTATGCATAGGAATAGGTTTTTTTGTTTGTAAAGGTTTGGATGTTGGAAAGGGTGATGAAGAAGAGGTCATTTCAATAGGCATGGTCATGGTTGATTTAGTCATCTAAAATACCTTTGAATAAATTGTGGAGGTATTAGGAGGAGATATTTGAATTTGGGTTTAAAAGGGTAGCTAGAGATGTCCCCAAAGCATGAAATCATCAAAGTAATCCAAGTGGTTGGATAGACATTAAAATAGCACTGTTGTAAGAGGAGATATTGTTTAATTAGTAGTAATCCCTGTAAAATATGTCTGTGAGACAAGGAGCTGGTCACCTTCAGACTCTATAGGTAAGAGAGTCGAGAGCAAATAAATTGGATGCTAGAAGGATAATGTGGAATTTTCACCAACATGAAGTGGTGCTCTAAAGGATCCCCTATGGGTAGGGGAGATGGAAGGTGGGATGAGGTAGGTTCCTCTGTAGACAACAAAATTAGGTCATACCACCCTTATAACCCTGTTAATTAAATTAACCATACCTAACATATTCATATCCCATAGTGCACATGATTAATTAAATTAATTAATTTAATTAACATCCTCACTTGACCACCTCACCTAGCCACATCACCAACACACATCATCATGGACCTATTCTTAGCATGTTTCTTTTAAATAAGACTCAATTTCTACTTACCTTAACTAACTCAGACATAGTCGAACCCTAACTTTAGATGTTTATTCTTTCTCTAATAGCATACCCACTTATCTAAGCAAAAGATACCATTTTAGATCGGGACTAATAGGTACAACTGGAAAAAAGATAGCCAAGATCTGTAATTGTGGAAAACCTAGGATTTCCCACCATAACTGACACCAGTTAACCCTAAATCGACACCAATCACACTAACCGCCATTAGTTACCATATATTCATTTTGGAAACCTTGTTACAAAGGTTGGAAATTTCGAGAGGTTGGTCATTTTTTGAGTTTGGATGGAAGGAGATCTACATACAAGCACAAACAAGAGTCTTCTCGAGCATCCAGATGCCTCCTAGCTAGCACCAGGACTGATCTGAAGTCATTGGCATTCACGATAACATTTAGGGAAGCATTTTTGTGGCATTGACCACCATTTTCATAGATCAACCACTACTATCCTCCACCAACCAGGCCCGTGGAAACAAGTAAGTGGTTTTAATCTGCATCATTCTATACTTACTTAGATTACAATTTCTTTATCTCCGTTTGTCAAATCTTATTATCCTTTGCATTCCACCATGTCCACTTTCCTGTCAATCCACCCATCTAACCACCACAACTATTTAGCTCCCCATACCTGACTCTTAGGCATTCTTGAGCCTTCCTAGAATTTTTATGAACCTAAACATCCTTATTCCATTCGCTCTGCAATCACATAGAAACTCTAAAAAAAATTTATTTGATTTCCACCATTCTTTCCCAGACCTCTGTTAGACCGGTAGAAACTCAAAACCACTTACCTAACCTCCAGATCTGATCATAACCCCACATATTAGATTAGATTTTGTTATTGAATTTGAATGAGATGACTAAATCATATCAACTATAGTATGATTTTATTTTTTTACGTTAATTCTTGCATTAAATTGTATTAAACAATAGATTGATAGCCATCTACGAAGTTTCACACCTCCTTGATCTAGCACACGCTAGGCAGTCCACATACACATATTGTTTAATATTCTTCTTATGGTCTTTTTTTACATTTACATGTAGTTCCTCCTAACCAAAACGAAGTTCTTCATGGTCATCTTGGATCAGAAATCAAAAATGCGCACATGACCTTCAACCGACATCACAAACAGGTATTCCTCCTTAGCCTATCACCCTCTATCTATTTCATTAAATCTGTTAAGAATCCGGTGAAACATTTTTGCATGCCTGGTGGGACCCTCTCTTCGGTTCATTTCATTTTCTTCATATAGGAAAATCTTGTGTGTCTCTTTCTTTTTGAAAAATACATATTAAATCTTCTCCCTGGTAACATTCTTTTCTTCTAATTGTTTAAATGACATTTTTGATTTGGTGTTTTAAATGAATCATTTCTTTCTTCCTTCATTTGCATAGTAGTGAAAGAACACGTTCTTGACCTATTCATCATTTTCTACATCGAATATAATTATCAATTTGGCTTCTAAAATCTATTACATTTCATCCTTGTATGTTGCATTTTAGCTCACATTAAAAACTAAGGGCAACCTATACACTGGAATTCATGCCCAACTGATGGTTGACATAATTGAATTATAGAAGCATTTTATCTTCTCTCTCTCTTTGGGAAACTGTACAAATAAAAATTCACACATCTTCTTAAACAACACCTTACCTAGAAGAAGTTGTCAACAATCAGAGGATTGATAGTGGGTGCCCAACTGGTTTCTCTTTCCAGCCATTATCTTAGAGAAAGGACCGCCCCCAACAAAACATAACCTAAAACCACCCTTTAGAATTTTCCTCTTCAAAGGAAACCTTCTTAACCAAAAAAAATTGTTCTTAATTCACAATTCAGTCTTAAATAGCATAAGCTAAACACATAAAATTCACTTATAGGTTTGTGTGTTTTTCTTATCTTTTTCCTTAATTGTGTTTTGAGTTGTGAGGTTATGTTCTCCACCTTCCTCTTCATTTCACACTCCACCATCATAGTTGGAGTACTATGATTGTTTCTGAGTGTTTCAAGGTCTAATACTATCATCCTCAAACTTCTAGGTTGATACTCCGTCTGACTCAATTCACAAAAACCAATTTTTCTTCACTTCTTAAAATTTCACAGTAACCAGCGTCAGTCTAGTGACCATTACCGGTTTCCATCTGATCATCATCGGTTTACCTAACCGGTGTCAATTTCTAGTTCTTTTGGTTATTTTACACAAAAATAATTCATCACTTCTTCTGTTCTATTTGAAATTCTCAGGACATCATCATATCCCCAAAATTCTAATATCACAGTCAAATACAATTTCTTTCTTTCATTTTCATTAGTTTTTGCCTCATTGTCAAACTATTTATTTCACCACAGTAATTGGTATCAATTACTGTAACCATCACCAGTTATTCTAACCAGTGTTGGTCACTCTGTTTTGATTTTTAATTAAAATATTGACCAAGTTCACTTCCTAGAATCTATCCTTCTCCTTTTTTGTCTTATGTGTTATTTACAAAGTATGATTTACCAAGTATACGCTAATTCACAAGGTGTTGACTCATAGCCAAACCAATGCACTTATGTTTCATGCTAGCCTTCAACCACTTCCACATATCCCATCAACACCTTCTATCTTATTGCCTATGGATCCAACTCATCCCATCACCATTAATAAAGTAAATTAGGAGTTCACAAGACTCATGGACTAGAATCCCTTTTCCCTACAATATTATCTCACCCACTCATCTACCCGAGACTCCTCAGGATAGTTGGTATATGGCATGCCCATGTCTATCCCTCCTATCCTTGCCCCCACTTCCACGTCAGCTACCACTAGCTTAACATTGCCTCCATCCAACTTACTAGCTATGGTGTCTCAACTGGACCACACGTCCTCTATAACAGCTACACTAATGACATCTATGACACCCATGATTTCGACCATCCCTTCACCAACTTCCTTAAGTATGGTCCCATCTACACCCTTTACCTTGTATATACCAGTTGCATCATAACCACCCTTGGTAGTGGCAACCCACACCCCATTCCAAAACCTCGTCCTTTCTATCCCACATTCTCTACCCCCAATTACCACGAGAGTCATTATGATTTACCCACTCACTTACATACATCCCCGGCAACCCCCAATCTCATTTATCACTTATTCAGGATATCTTACACTTGCATCTATTCCCTCTTCGTAGTTCTCATATTCGAAACCCCATATACTAGGATGTTGTCCACATCATACATCCATCATTAACTTCCCTCCAATATAGGAGGAGTCCATTCCTCACAACCCACTAATGATCTCATCAGGATGATGATGAAAAATATAAAAACATTATAAGCATATGTTTTTGGCCCTCGTAACTCCTTAACTTATGACTAAATCTGTAATGATCCTATTTATCTATCTATCCAAATTTTCCCGTACCCTGTACATTGGTAAATTCCCAAGTTCAACCATTTCAACAGTAAAGAAGACCTGCAACAACACTTGTGGTCATTCAAACATGGGTGTTATCTAATTTCCCATGATGATGATTTACTCCTATGGACATTCCCCATGTCCTTGATAGGACCCACCTTAGATTGGTACAGTGGTTTACCTAGACATTCTATCTACTCATTTAGCTAAGTGTCTTGAGCATTCTTGGACCACTTCTCAATCAATGTCATCAAAAAGGTCACCATGACTGACCTATACTCAACATGACAGTATGATGATGAATCTTTCACAAATTTCATTTCTTACTAGCAAAGCCTTATAAACCAATTCACATTCAAGTTACCTCAAGTTGAGCTTATAGATTTACTCATTAGAGCTTTTTTCAAACACATCTCACCAACTCTACAGGTACAAACCTTCCATACCTTTGACAAAGCATTTACCATGGTGTGAAAACTAGAAATTTGTGACATCAAAGAGAATAAAATTCAGTTGCGTAAAAAAAATGCCACATTCAAATCAAATAACACCTCTTTGTCTTTCAATCCCCAAAGCAATTATTTAAAAGCCAAGGGATATTATAATTTTTTAGTTCTCAAACCTTCTTCCAATATTTCTCACATTTATACTTTTTAGTTCTAGTCGGAACAAAAAAAAATTCACTCGAATTGGAGAGTCATATTCTTCAGTCTTAGCAAATCTGCTTAAGGTTGGAGTTATTGCAATTCCCCCCATAAAACCTTATACTAGTTTCGATCCCACTCGTCCTATGACTGAATGGTATAAGGAACATGACTATTGCAATTATCATTACGTCAAAGGCCATAGCGATGGTGATTGCATAACTTTTAAGAACATTGTCCAGGAAATGTTAGATAATGGATATCTTGTCCTGCATAACCCAAACGCACCAGAAAATCATAACTTGCATATATTTAAAAATTTGTTTCCTAATCATATACCATCCTCTAACAAGCATGGGGACTCTTCAACCAATGATAACAATGTTTTTTAAGTCCACACTATTTTTGATATCATACCAACCATTACCTAATTTCCTCTTATCCCCTCCATCGAGGAAATTCTATCCCAAGATCCTCTACCTAAAGAGGAGCCTACCCCATCTACTCCCTCACCCATAGAGGATTTCTCTTCATCTCCTCCCTCACCTACAGAGGAGTCCACCATTTCTGGCAATGCCATTTCACCACTCACCTCTGAACCCAATAAACAATCGACGGTATTAACTCTCCTACCCATGAGAGATTCATGCTCGTCTTCTCCTCCACTGAAAGAGGAGCCTACCTCATCTCACCCATCATCTCCCCTACCCATGGGGGATCCTTTAGAAGTGCCACTACCTATTGGTGACCATTCCTCGTCATCCTTTTAAGATCTTGTTGATCTTATCTTAGCTCTCTTACCCAAAGAGTCTGAAGCCAAAAAATTCCCTATCTCGCAAAAATACTTTATAAGGATTGCTACTAAATGAACATCATCTCCTCTTACAGTAGTGTCATTTTCATGCTTGGCCAACCGCTTGGATTACGTTGATAATTCCATGCTTTGGGGATGTGTTCAGCTCCCCTTTTTAACCCAAATGTAAATGTCCCTTATTGATACCTCCATGATCTATCTGAAAGTGTTTCAAGCGGCCAAATCAACCATTAATATGCCTATTGAAATGGATTCTTATTTATCACCCTTTTCTACATCCGAACCTTTACCGACAAATAAAACCATTCCTATACCTAAGAACCCACCCAAACCTACATCTTCACCTATATCCAAACCCATCACTACCTTGGGTGTCATGCCAATGTCAAGCCTTGCCAAACCACCCATCAAATTGGATTTAGCCACATCTTCCCAAGTCCACACAAAAATTATTCCTCCACCTAAAAGGAAGACCCAACCTTCTAGGCCACATACACTAGTCTCACCCACCATACCTTTGTCACCTTCGCCCTTTCCATCTATCCTTAGACCTCACCCATCAATCTTGGCTAAATAACCCCCTACCTAAGGAAAATAAAAAGTGAAGAAACCTTCTTATTCATCACAATATTTTGTTATGCCCAAGTTTCCTACCCAAAAAACACCCATGCCATCACCCATATATTTCTTACCACCTATACCCCCGCCAGTTACCATAAATTCATCACTACTTATTAAAATTTATTCTCTTCAGCCCATACCTTCAACCTCACCTTTACTCAAGAAGTTCAATCCAAGGATAAGAACCTACTACCTTCCAATAGGGTAGTTAAACCAAAAACACCTTCCATTTTTAGTTCATCTACCACATCCTTACCAAAACAGGTACAATCAAAACATAAGACAATACTGTTGTCCACTCAAAATTCCCTGCTCTGATAAAAGTAAAATTTCAAAATTTTGAGTTATGAGTGTTTTCTCTAAAGTTCCTAAGCCGTGAAAATTGAGAAAATCTATGTTTTGGGTCATTTTGTATGTATTTCGGGCCTGTCAGACATTTTTGTCCCGCCTGTCCCAAGTACGAAAGTGCATTATGTTCCCCGGTCGGCCGAAATCCCCGAAGTTGTTCCATTTTCGGGCCCGTCGGAAATTTTTGTCCCAAGTGTCCCAAAACATTTTGTGCGAGATGTTCCAATTTCAGCCGAATCACCCGAACAGCGTACTTTGCACTTTCTTGTTCCAAATGTCCCAAATCAAAAAGTACGAGTTGTTCCATTTTCACCCGAACCGGCCGAGCCGCGTACTCCGGAACTTTTTGTCTCAAATGTCCCAAGTTCAAATGGGCCTTTTGTTCCATTTTTGGCCGATTCACCCGAACCGCGCTTTCATGTCCCAAATGTCCCAAAGTTAATCGAGCAAACTGTTCCATTTTCGGCCGATTCGCCCGAACCGTGTCCTTCGCGCAATTTTGTCCCAACTGTCCTGAGTTCCAAATTGCTCTCTGCTCCCCGATCGGCCGAAACTCTCGAGTCACGTACCTCAGAGCTCTTTGTCCCAAATCAAAAAAATGCAAACTGTTCCAATTTCGGCCGAAACACCCGAACCGCGTCCTTCGCGCGTTTTCGTCCCAAATGTCCCAAAATGCATTTGTGCATCTTCTCCCTGTTTCTCCCGAATCGGCTGAACCGTGTGTTTCACGCATTCGCATCTCACATGTCCCAAGCAAACCTAATGCAATTCATACTTAGTTTTTCCCACTTGACCCGAATATGCTAAAATATGAATTTAAGTTGCGGCTCTGATGCTATCAATCCGAAGATCAAATTTCAAGGACAGCTGGTAGAAGAACGAAGCTCTCAAGACGTTGGTTACATCAGTTTTCAAAGATATTCATTGTCATCCTCAAGATGAAAATTCTGGTGTGTCCCTCGTGGCAAGGACATAGCTGATACATGGAAGAAAATTCAAGCAGTGGTTTCCGAAGACGGTGGGTCCTTCTCAGTGACTGGCCACCTGTCTTCTTCTCCTTGTTCTTTTCTCTTCTTCCCTTTCTTTTTCCGTTTTCTTTGTAAGAAGTTAAGGCGTTACGATTGGCGGTCCTTAACTATTCTCGGTTAAAGAAGCGGTTACAAAGAATAACTGATTTGTAAGCTATATAATGGCCTTTCCACGCCATTCCGAAAAGAGGAAGAACTTGGCATATTTTCTGCAAGTGTAAATAGATTATAGAGAAATCAATACAGAAGGACTTTCCTTTCTTTGTCTATCTGATCTCTGTCTATTCTAAGCTTTCATTTGTTTTCTTTGTGAAGATCATTTATCTCAAATTCATTAGTCTCATCGATTGCATACTCTTCAACTTTGCAAGCACGGTGATCTTGCATAACCAAGAAGGAACTTTGTTTCTTTGATAACGAATCTGTGTTACGTTAAGAAACTTTACGTTCTGGTAGATGTTATTTACAGAACTTTGTGTCTTTAAATTCCATCTTACTTGTTCTATACGAATGATCTTGTTTTCAATTCACGGTGACTTCGCATACATAAAGAATTACTCTGATATCTATAATTCTGCATGTTTGCCTTTCTGCTCTTTTCCATGCTCTCATTTCCTCAGTCCTTTTGTAATTGATGACCTTCATAGAAAACACTTTCGTGGTATCCAAGTTTAACCAAAAAATCATGTCCTGTACATTTGTAAATAGGTTTGTTTCTGAATAAGGGAACCTCTCCCATTAAAGAGGAGGGACTTCTTGTCCCCTGACTGTTGCTCTTCTTAAAAGTCCTATTTGACGACCAACAGTTTTTGGCGACTCTGCTGGGGAAAATCACATTCCAGTTCTGTAATTTTTTATCATCTTTTGATCTGGCGACTCCGTGTTTTACTCGAGGGAGAAGGACCCTTGGTATTGAAGACTCTCAGTTTCAACTTTTGGAGCAGCAGGGTTTTCCTCTTCCTTCCACAAGAAATAGAAGGACTCGTTCAACAAGCACACCACCTGTTCAAGAAAGAAGTTCTGTGGGTGGTATTCCTTCAGAGCCAGCTAGCCCTAATCTTCAAGCTTTGTTTCTTGATGGTGTTACAGTTCCTCTCCAAGCCGTTTTTCCAAGAATGGCGGTGCCATTACCATGGGGTCATCGTGTCGGGCCCCTGGCCCTTACTCAGCCTTTGCATGAGTTACCCAGAGGTAACCGAAAGAACTTCCCCAAATTCAAAGGCGATGGCAAAGTGCATCCTGACGAACACATCACAGCCTTCATTGTTGCATGTGGAGTTCTGGGAGTCGAACATGAAGACGTCTCCGTAAGGCTGTTCGTTGAGACGTTACAAGACAATGCTGCTGATTGGTTCTACCACCTTCCGGCTAACGCTATCACCGACTGGACCACAATGAGAACTCAGTTCGAAAACCGTTTCAAGCCGGCAGAAGATGTGCATGCTTTGCTTGCCCAAATTTCTCAGATAAATAAAGATTCGCAAGAACCTATGAGAGAGTTTGTGGCCCGATTCAACAGAATGATCAACAAAATTCCTGTAAATACTCGGCCTGTTGATCAAATTCAAAAGTGTTTCTTCCTGAATGCTCAATCGCCCAAAGTTAGTTATGCACTAAGAAGGGCTAATCTCGGAACGTTAGCTCTGGACCAAGAACTGGCTGTTAGTGTCGAGGATGACTTGATCATGTCAGGGAAGTTGAGAAGAGACACTTCCAAATCTAAGTCTGCTGCTTCTTCCTCTTCCACCCCTGGACCTAACACTGACCCATTAGTTCAGAAGCTTGCGAATGATCTTCTTGCTATAAAGAAACAACTGGCTCAGCACGCTCCTTATGCAGACGTTCCGAGGAGAAATTTCCAGCCCAGGAATCGTTTTCCTACTTCTCAAACAAGATTAGCACTTGAAGGACCTCCTGTTAGAGTCCCTGTCAATGCGACCTGCGAGGTGGAAGAACCAGATGATGATGAAGATAACGAAGCTTGCGAAGAGTTTGCGAGAGAATTTGATGATGAGGCAGAGGAACTTGAGGGATCTCGAGTGAATTTCTTTACCACTGAGGGCATTGATGATTATGATGAAGTGGTAGCAGACATGAACAGCGAATCTTTTGCTGTCATGACTCGAGAACAGACAAAGCAGAGGGAGAAGGTGACCCAGCCACCTAAGAAATCCAAGGAGCAGTCGGCAACTATCCCTGTAATTGCAAGAAGAGGATCTCCTATCCCTACTTCGTCTACACATAAGGTGAGTCCTATCAATCCAGTTACCAAAGTTGCTTCTTCTTTTTCTCCTAAAGTTGATAAGCCTAGAATTCCAAATGATGATGGCCCGTCCACTTCTGGATCCTTTGATATTGTTGATCACCTGAAAAAGACCAAGGTACAAATCTCAGAAGCTGAGTACTATCAAACCCATCCCAAAGCCTTTGCCAAAATGATCCACTTTGTTAATTCCAACTCTAAGACCACCTCTAAAGACCTTTTGCCCACTCCTCCTTCTGCACCACAGCCCAGTCTGGTAGCTACTGTCACCTCGCCTGGTGACAAAATTAAACCATTTTATGTAGCACTTCTCATAGCTAGCCATAGGCTCAGTAATTGTGTCATAGACTCAGGAGCTTCAGATAACGTAATGCCTGCTAAAGTAGCTCATGCTTTAGGCCTGACCCTCACTCGCACTTATGGATCCTGTTACTCCATGGAAAGTAAAGAAGTGCCCCTGGTCGGGAGAATTAAAGATGCGCAAGTGGCTTTTGCTGCCTTGCCTGAAAAGAAAGTGTTGGCTACCATCCTAGTAGCAGATATCCCCCCTTCATACGGGATGTTGCTAAGTAGGAACTTCTACAAAGATGTAGGTGGGGAAATCCAGATGGACTGGTCGCATGCACTCGTGCCTGTCAATGGACAAATGAAGAAGTTGTTGCCTGAAAAGCAGTCTGAGTATATTGTGTAGAAAACGGATGATCCTAGAGCACAAATACTCTATGAGGATATGGGTCATGGAAACTACATGATTATGTCCCCTGACGAAATCCCACCCCCCAAAGTGTCTCCTAGAGATCCTAACGGGGTTTGGATTTTAGAATTTGATGGAAGTTGTTCCTCAGCTGGTTCTGGAGCTGGTGTTCTACTGGTGTCACCAGAAGGTGTCCTTCATCCTTTTTCATTTAAGTTGTAGTTCGAGAACACTAATAACACAGCAGAATACGAAGCTCTCATTCTCGGATTGCAGGTGGCCAAAGAACAAGGTATAAAGAATCTTCTGGCTCGTGGTGATGCAGAGTTGATTGTAAAGTAGGTCAGAAACCTTTTTCAAGTAAAAAATGGAAGGTTAAGGCATTACTGGAATCAGGTTTGGGATTCTATTGAGTTCCTTGATGCTTTCTCTATTGAAGCAGTACCTAGGGAAAAGAACAGCAGGGCTGACTCACTAGCTATCTCAGGGTCACTGCTGATTCCTCATCCTGAATTCTCTCGGGATAAATTCACCATTGAAATGGTCCATCGGCCTAGTGTACCTGACAACACCAATAACTGGCAGGTTTTCAATAATGATCAGCATTTTCTTTCCTTCCTGGAACTCAAAGGTAATTTTGAACAACTGTATTTTGAGGGAAGTGACAACCTGCCTCGTGAAAGTGTGTCCTTTGACCAAGCTGTCACCCAAGGAGAAGAAACAGATCAGGAAGGGTGCATTAAGCTCAAAGGAAACAAGATTCCTAAAGGGTTGGTGAGTTTGGAGGAACTATTTGATAAGCATGACAGGTATGTGAAATCTAGAGCTTCTTCTGGGCCTCAGCAATCAGCTGAGTATGATAAGATTGATATTGGGAGTTCTACTGACCCCAAGTTCGTGAACATTGGAAAATGTTGCACAGCAGATGAGAGGAGAAAAGCAATTGATCTTCTAAAAAGGTATAAAGATGTTCTCGCTTACTCTTATGAAGATTTGAAAGCTTTCAAACCAAAAGATATGCAGCACTCTATTCCCCTCAAGCCTGGAATTAAGCCTTTCAAGTAGAAACAGAGACAATACAACCCCAAAGTAGCTGACACCATCTTTCAGGAGATACAGAAGTTGTTGAAAGCTAAAATTATCTTTCCTATTCACCATTCAACATGGATTGCAAATATTGTGCCTGTCAGAAAAAAGAATGGTGAGATCCGCATCTGTGTTGATTTCAGGAACCTGAAACAGGCTTCTCTAAAAGATAATTATCCTTTGCCCATGATGGATCAAATATTACAAGCAGTAACAGGCTCTGAAATGTTATCTATGCTTGATGGATTTTCTGGATACAATCAGGTAGAGGTTGATACTATAGATCAGCGTAAAACAGCTTTCACTACTCCTTGGGGCACCTTTGCTTACAAGAGAATGCCTTTTGGGCTTATTAATGCTGGTGCCACTTTCCAGAGAGCTATGGATCTGGATTTTGGAAGCTTAAAAGGGAAGTGTATTGTCATCTACCTTGATGACCTGACAGTGTTTTCCAAGACAAGAGCGGATCATTTTGATCACCTAGAGACAGTTCTGCTGAGATGCAGAGAGCATGGGATCTCTCTGAACCCTAAAAAATATGTCTTTTGTGTCACTGAGGGAAGGTTATTAGGACACATCGTTTCCAAGGATGGTATTAAGATTGGTCCTGAACAAGTTCAAGCTATCCAGCAAATTCCTCTCCCAACCAGTAAAAAGGGGGTGCACTCCTTCGGTAAGATCAATTTTTTGAGAAGATTCATCCCTGATTTTGCAGAATTAACTTTGAATATTTCTCAAATGATGAAAAGGAAAAAAACATTTGGTTGGTCTTCTGAAGGAAAGGAATCCTTTGAGGGTATCAAGAGAGCTATCGCTAAAACTCCAGTTTTAGCCTGTCCTGATTTCAGCAAAGATTTCATCATCTATTGCTATGCTACAGATAATACCTTTGGTGCTGTGTTAACTCAAGAAGACTCTGATGAGCATGAGCTACCAATTGCGTTCATGAGCTATATTCTGAAGGATCATGAGTTAAAATACACCATGATGGAGAAGCATGCTTTTGCAGTGGTCAAAGCTGTCAAGCAGTTTCGCTTTTACATCCTCAACTCTCACTCCATGGTGTTGGTTCCAGATACAACTGTTAAGTCGATTCTCACACAACAAGAATTTGGATCCAAAAGAGGGAACTGGGTTGCTAAGGTCCAAGAGTATGACATTGATATCAAACCGACCAAGCTGGTTCGTGGAAAAGGTCTTTGTGAGCTCATTGCTGAAGGAGCCAAACATGAGTTGCTTGAGGAGAAAGTTGACCTTCCTACTGTTCTGTTCCTGAGTTCAGTTGATGAATGGTATGCTGACATCACCCATTTTCTCACCTATGGGGAATGCCCCTCTCATTTAACTGCCAAGGAAAAGAGGACTGTTAAATTGAGGTCAGCGCAATATGTATTATGGGAAAATGTTTTGTTCAAGCGTGGCTTAGATGGGAGATTTTTGAAGTGTGTAGACAAGGAACAACAGATAAAGTTGCTCTCAAATTTTCATGATCAGGCATGTGGAGGGCACTATTCATCGATGGTCACTGTTCACAAGATACTCCGTGGAGGATACTACTGGCCTTCTTTGTTCAGAGATGCATCCAAGTGGGTGGATAAATGTGAGGCCTGCTAGACCTTTGTGGGAAGACCTAAATTGGCTTCTTTGCCTCTCAAGCCAGTTGTGATTGAGGAGCCATTTCAACAGTGGGGTTTGGACTTCATTGGTGCACTCAATCCTGCTTCTAGTGCTGGTCACACTCATGTGCTAACTGCCACTGACTACTTCACCAAATGGGTGGAAGCTATTCCAGTTAAGAGCACTACTTCCGAAGTGGTTTGTAACTTCATCAAGGAGAATATCTTGGTAAGGTATGGTGTACCTAACAAGATTGTAACAGATAATGCCTCGAATTTCTCTTCAGCTGAGATAATGGACTTCTGCTATGGGTATGGTATTTCTTTGGCTCACTCTTCAGATTACTACCCTCAAGGAAATGGGCAGGCAGAATCTACTAACAAAAATCTGGTGACTATCATAAGGAAGTTAGTCAATGAGTCTCAGCGAAACTGGCACAAGAAGCTCTATGATGCTCTTTGGGCAGACAGGATTACACCAAAGAGAGCTATTGGAATGTCTCCTTTTCAAGTGGTATATGGAGTTGAAGCTCAATTGCCAGTGACAGTGGAACTGCCGGCCTTGCATCTAATGAAGGCCATTGAGGATACTAGTTTCAGAGATGCCCTGGACAAGACAATTATGTACCTGCACAAGCTGAATGAAGACAGATTGGTGGTTGCAGATAGGATATCTGTTCACCAACAGAAGGTAAAGGTCCTGTTTGATAAGAAAGCTAGGTTCAGAGATTTCCAAGTTGGAGACATCGTACTGTTATGGGACAAAAGACATGAACCTCGTGGCAGCCATGGAAAATTTGATTCCCTGTGGCTCGGACCTTTCAAGATCAGACACTTTGCTGGTGAGAATTCCTTTTATCTTGATTACATGGATGGTTCTTCTCTCCCACTTCCTTATAGTGGGCAGTATCTCAAGTTGTTCAAGTCCTAGGTGATTAGGGAGTCCCTTGTATATTTTGTACAGTGTTTTTGCTTCTCTTCTTTTGGTGTGTTTTCCTTTTGTTTTTTTGGTGTGTTGCCCTCTGTATTGGTGTTCTTTTGACTCCGTGGCCCAATGGATAAGGCACTGGTCTACTTTCCCCGAGTTTGTCTAGGTTCTTGCCTTGCCTCATTCCTTGAATTTATGCCAAGTCATCCCCAGAAGGAGCCAGCTGTTGTCCACTCAAAATTCCCTGCTCTGATAAAAGTAAAATTTCAAAATTTTGAGTTATGAGTGTTTTGTCTAAAGTGCCTAATCCGTGAAAATTGAGAAAATCTATGTTTTGGGTCATTTTGTATGTATTTCGGGCCTGTTGGACATTTTTGTCCCGCCAGTCCCAAGTACAAAAGTGCATTCTGTTCCCCGATCGGCTGAAATCCCCGAAGTTGTTCCATTTTCGGGCCCATCGGAACTTTTTGTCCCAAGTGTCCCAAAACTTTTTGTGCGAGATATTCCAATTTCGGCTGAATCACCCAAACCGCGTACTTCACACTTTCTTGTTCCAAATGTCCCAAATCAAAAAGTGCGAGTTGTTCCATTTTCACCCAAAATGGTCAAGCCGCGTACTCCGAAATTTTTTGTCTCAAATGTCCCAAGTTCAAACGGGCCTTTTGTTCCATTTTCGGCCAATTCGCCTGAACCGCGCTTTCATGTCCCAAATGTCCCAAAGTTAATCAAGCAAAGTGTTCCATTTTTTGCCGATTCGCCTGAACTGCGTCCTTTGCGTAATTTTGTCCCAACTGTCCCGAGTTCCAAATTGCTCTCTGTTCCCTGATCAGCCAAAACTCCCGAGTCGCATACCTCAGAGCTCTTTGTCCCAAATCAAAAAAATGTAAACTGTTCCAATTTCGGCCGAAACACCCGAACCGCATCCTTCGCGCGTTTTCATCCCAAATGTCCCAAAATGCATTTGTGTGTCTTCTCCCTGTTTCTCCTGAATCGGCCGAACCGCGTGTTTCACGCATTCGCGTCTCACATGTCCCAAGTGAACCTAATGCAATTCATACTTAGTTTTTCCCGCTCGACCCGAATATGCTAAAATATGAATTTAAGTTGCGGCTCTGATGCTATCAATCTGAAGATCAAATTTCAAGGACAGCTGGCAGAAGAACGAAGCTCTCAAGACGCTGGTTACATCAGTTTTCAAAGATATTCATTGTCATCCTCAAGATGAAAATTCTGGTGTGTCCCTCGTGGCAAGGACATAGCTGATACGTGGAAGAAAATTCAAGCAGCGGTTTCCGAAGACGGTGGGTCCCTCTCAGTGACTGGCCACCTGTCTTCTTCTCCTTGTTCTTTTCTCTTCTTCCCTTTCTTTTTCCGTTTTCTTTGTAAGAAGTTAAGGCGTTACGATTGGCGGTCCTTAACTATTCTCGATTAAAGAAGCGGTTACAAAGAATAACTGATTTGTAAGCTATATAATGGCCTTTCCACGCCATTCCGAAAAGAGGAAGAACTTGGCATATTTTCTGCAAGTGTAAATAGATTATAGAGAAATCAATACAGAAGGACTTTCCTTTCTTTGTCTATCTGATCTCTGTCTGTTCTAAGCTTTCATTTGTTTTCTTTGTGAAGATCATTTATCTCAAATTCGTTAGTCTCATCGATTGCATACTCTTCAACTTTGCAAGCACGGTGATCTTGCATAACCAAGAAGGAACTTTGTTTCCTTGATAACGAATCTGTGTTACGTTAAGAAACTTTGCGTTCTGGCAGATGTTATTTACAGAACTTTGTGTCTTTAAATTCCATCTTACTTGTTCTATACGAATGATCTTGTTTTCAATTCACGGTGACTTCGCATACATAAAGAATTACTCTGATATCTATAATTCTGCATGTTTGCCTTTCTACTCTTTTCCATGCTCTCATTTCCTCAGTCCTTTTGTAATTGATGACCTTCATAGAAAACACTTTCGTGGTATCCAAGTTTAACCAACAAATCATGTCCTGTACATTTGTAAATAGGTTTGTTTCTGAATAAGGGAACCTCTCCCATTAAAGAGGAGGGACTTCTTGTCCCATGACTGTTGCTCTTCTTAAAAGTCCTATTTGACGACCAACAAGTACCACCTACCAAAGCAGTAGTCAAACCTATTCCACCTCCTATAACACCTCTTCCACCAAAATCATCCACATGTTTACCCAAACCTACACTCACTTCCCTCTGTGATCCATTGACAAGGTCCTACACCAATATTTTAGCCAACCTCTTCAAGACCTCGGTCATCACATTACCATCACTTAGACCTTACGACTCCCTCAAACCCAAATAAAAAGGGTTTGATGAAACTAAAATTTGTGCCTACCATCATGTTCCAATACATGATGTAGAGGGTTGTAAGGCTCTCAAAACCACTCTCCTCCCATTCTACCCCCCTGAAGCAAATTTTGACAGCGATGATCTTATATATGAGGATCCTATTCCACCTTCACCAATCACCACACATCTTCATCCACTACCTATTCAGCTGCCCGCATGTCCACCTCCACAACCTTTTTATCCACCTCCAACATTCGTGATCAATATGGTCCTTATTTGAGAGTTGGCCAAACCACCGCCTAACTGCCAATTTTCCCTACTTATTTTATAAGGTTTTTACCCCTTATTAGGATTTTTTTCATCATGTCATTATACTACTCATGACATACCTTCTCTGTCCACCTCTTTCCCTCATATTAAAATGATCCAAGTTTTCACTCGTACCCAAAAATATAAAGGGAAAGCAAAAGCAACCAGCCCATCTGCTAATCTTGTTCCTAACATAACGACTGCACCTACACCCAAAATCACCATTTGAGGTCCCACATACCCTATTTCTGATAGGGTCTCCCATCGTAAAATGATAAAATAATTACACCAATCCCCTTCAAAAATTTCTTTGTATGACCTCATCCAAACCTTTGAATCTCACCAACAAGCCCTCATGGAGCTCCTCCAGTCCACTAAGGTTTTACCTAATGACCCTACACCCATGGAATCCATTATTATCCCTCATTATTTGTCCTCTCTCACCAACTCATCCCCTTCCTCTACACCTCCACCTACTTACCAAGTAGATGCTCTCGACTTTTCTGATAATGAAATTGTACCTCTCCAATCAGATGACCCTGATCCCACCCTTTTAATCTATATATAAATCGATAATATATGTGTATGACACATTATGATCAATGGTGGCACAAGCATCAACATCATCTCCTCCCACGCATACAACAAAATACACATACCTACCAATTTCCTGCATAATAACCAAGTTATTTTTCACTCCTTTATTGATGTCATCACTTCCACCCTTGGTACCATCATTCTCCCTATTTATGTGGGCCCCTGTATTATCCCATAATTGTTCTATGTATTAGAGGGGGAGTTCTGGTATAACTTGTTGCTTGGCCTATCTTGGATTCGTGTCATGGGTTATGTTCCTTTGAATTTACACCACTGTGTAAAATTTGAACATGAGGGACATAACTACACCATCCCAGCTAACCCATCACCATTAAAAACTTGTAACATGTTGTACTGACCTAACGATGTCCTTGTACTAGTTAAGGCATCTACCTCTATTGTCACTTCTCCTTCACCCACATCCCCATCCACTAATGTTACCACTACCTCACCTGTACCTACCTCTTTTATTCCCACTATTGTCGTTACCTCTGCAACTGAACCATCTGCTAACGTGTCTAGTTCCCAACCAACTAATCCTTCTTCTTCCCAATCACCTATTAATTCATCTATTCTACCTACACAAATGTCTACTACTGATCACTTAGAAGGTGTTATTCAATGACTCACTCTAGGGGAATACTGCCTCTACAATATAAACACATTCCTTACTCCACAAGAGTATGGTAACCTGTACCAACATACTCACATAGGATAGGTCTTCCCTTATGGTCCTCACTACCTTCACGCCAACTTAATGTATGGGGGACTTGATACTTCCACCTATTTTCCCAAACAAGACCATTTTCATCTAACCTCTAATCTCTCACCAACCACCACTTTGCTCACACTTTCCTTCACCGTTATGCATGGAAATGCTTTGGATTTGGTTTTTATGAATGATATCATCATACTGTCATCCCTTGTACCACCTTTAAACATAAAGACCGTAGTGGTATCAACTTCACTGAACTATCCTCTAAGAAGGCCTGTGTCAACTTCATCGAGGACACAAAACCTTCTCCACCTCATTCACCCACATTACCACCTTCACCCACAAAGTATATGGATCTAGAATCCATTCCTCTTAACTTTTTTTTTTGTAAACACCATTTCCCTAGGACCTTTGAATTATCAACAAGATGGCGAGGCTCCCTCCTCTTCCCTTCCTATATCCTGACATGATTAATGATGATATGCCATCCATTAGTGTCATTTAATGTTATGACGATGATTCTATCCTCACCTACCTTGGTGCGGAAGATTCTTATATTTAGCGGTCATTGCCTTCTGAGATGAAAACCATGTTAAATGAATCAACCATCGAAGTCAATATTAACACTCAGGACGACCCACACATTTTAAAGATAGGCCAATCTTTAGATGTTACTATATATGAAGCTTTTACTTCTCTCCTCCAGGATCATAGAAATGATTTTTCTTGGTCCTATGCTGATATGCCCAGTATTGATCCAAACATTGTGATCCATAATATCGTCACCATCCCTGAAGCCAAACTTGTGAAACAAAAGCTATGAAAAATGCATCCTAGTATTTCCCTTCTTGTCAAAGAAGAACTCCAATCCCTTCTCTTTGTTTCCTTCATCCTACCCATTTACTATTCCCAATGGATTTCTGACATCGTTCCTATCACAAAAGAAACAGGAGGCCTCCACATTTTTATAGATTTCTATGACCTCAACTTAGCTTTCCCCAAAGATGAATTTCCTCTACCTAGTATTGACCGACTAGTTGATCTTACCGCTAGTCATGAGATGTTATCACTCATGGATGGTTTCTTGGGTTATAAGAAAATATTACTCGCCCCAAAATATCAACACAAAACCACCTTCATCACTCTTTGGGGGACATTTTCCTATCACGTTATGACCTTTGGCCTTAAAAATGTTGGTGATACATATCAGCGGGCTATGACCTATATCTTTCATGACATCATGCATCATATACTAGAAGATTACATAGATGACCTTCCCAAATAAAAACATCAAACCAAACACCTTATAGTCCTGAAGGTCATTTTGACTGTCTCATCAAGTATTGTGTCCTCCTTCAACCAAAGAAGTGTGTCCTCACTGTTCTCTCAGGAAAGCTCCTTGGTTTTATCATTTCTTTGTGTGGCATAGAATTCGACCCTACTAAAATAAAGGCTATTCTCAAAATTCCTCCACCTACTAACATTCTCCAACTGAAATTTTTTCAAGGTAAGTTACAATCTATTCATTTTTTTATTCATAACTTTTCAACCGCTGCCAACCATTTCACCATCTCCTCAAAAAAGGCATCTCCTTCAAATGGGATGATGAATTCCACAAATCCTTTAACACCTTTGAAAATTACCTTCTCCAACCACTAGTGCTCATTCCTCCTAAGGAGGAACAACCATTTTACTTGTACATTTCTTCTACTAATCATTCCTTAGGTGTCATGCTCGCTCATCATGATGAACAACACAGGGAACAGGCGGTCTATTATATAAGTCGTACACTTCTAGACTATGAAACTAGGTACACCCACACCAAAAAACTCTACTTAGCCTTATTTTTTGTCTCCACTAAACTTCGTCATTACATACTCAATCACAAAACCTTTTTCGTCTCCAATACTGACCCCTTACATTACAGGTACGCCAAACCCTACCAGTATCAGCATGTTACACGTTGTCTCATGCTTCTCACCGACCTTGACCTCAAATTCATCCATCAAAAATATATCAAATTCCAAACCATCACTGACCAACTTGCAGATGCACCCCTCTCCGAAAATCAATCCTCTAACTTCAATTTCACAAACGAGTCCATTGTTACCCTGTCTTTGGATGATATCATTTACCAAATGACATTATTCTTCGATAGTTCTAAATTTTAGTGTGGGGGTGGTGCAGGCGTAATCCTCATTCCTCTTGATGGTGAACCTATGCATTTATCTTTCAAAGTAGATTTATTGTACTAATAATATCACCAAATATGAAGCACTCTTATTAGGCCTTCAAAATTCCATCACCTTACACGTTAATTAAATGAATATCTTTGGTGATTCCTAACTAGTTGTAAATCAAGTCAATGGTATATACCAATGTCGTAGTGAAATACTTAAAAAGTATAAAAACCATGTTGACATACTTTTCACTAACTTTCACCGTTACGAGCTTCACACCACTCTGTGTTCCACTACCAAATTTGTAGATACCATGGCATGCCTGGCTTCTCATATACCCGCTTCTCCGGCCGACTCCAAAATATTTTTCATTGTACAAAGGTTACAATCACCTTCTTATTTATTTCAATATGTCAACTTTGTCAAAACTGTTGCACCTGACCCATGTGACCTTTGGTATAAGAAGTTTACAGACTACCTTTCCCTTTCCAGTTTACCTCTAGATCTTACTCGTAATGGACAATGTGCCTTTCTCAAAAGTGTCTCTCGCTATGTCATCATGGGTGGTTTTCTTTATAAACATAGTTTTGACGGTATTCTCTTACGATGCCTTACAAGTTCTGAGATTCCTTATACCATCAAGGATGTTCACAAAAAAATTTATGGAGGTCACTTTATTGGCCTAGATGTTGTTAAATGCATCCTTCACCTAGGCTATTATTTTGCCACCCTCAACCATGACTATTGTGACTATGTCAAACACTGTGTGAAATGCCAGCAGTATACTAATCTTCATCACACACCTAGTCAGGTATTACAGGTCACATGAGACCTTTTTCCTCTCTCAATGGGGTTTGGATGTTGTTGGAGAAATCAATCCCCATTCTTCACAATGCCATCAATGGATTATTACCGCAACCAAATAATACACTAAATGGGTAGAAGACATCCCCATCATCTCTACAAAAGTTGAGAAAATATGTGAATTCAGCAATCATCACATCATTTTTCACTTTGGTATTCCTCACCGTCTCATCACTGATAACAGAAAACAATTCAAAAACAAAACCCTACAAAAAAATTATGACGCCTTTAGCATTCAACTCAATTTCTCTTCACCTTACTACCCACAAACAAATGGCCAAGCAGAATCAACCAATAAAACCCTGAACAAATTCCATATGAAAGTAGTTGACAATACTGGAAAGGATTTATATATGCACATTCCTTTTTTCCTTATGGGCTTAGCATACTAGTATTCACACCTCAACTACTGCCACACCTTTCTCTATGGTCTACGGTACCAAGGTTGTCTTTCCTCTTGAAGTCTAAATTCCATATCTCCATATCTCACTCCAAGAAATGCTCGGTGATGATGATATTTGATAGGACCATTTAGCACAACTTGAGTTATTAGATGAACTTCGTCTTAATGCTCTTGACCATCTCCAAATCTACCAAAAATGTATCAAACATGCCTATGAAAAATGTGTCCATAAGCAAACCTTCTAGGTTGAAAACCTCATCCTGAATGAAAATAAACATGTAACCAAAGAAGAGAAAAGTAAATCAGGAAAATTTACTTCCTAATTGGCTTGGACCCTATATCATTACTCATACATATGGATCATGTGCTTATAATTTTTCTTCACTGGAAGTCAAACCCAAACCTGAACCCCTCAATGCCTTGCATCTTTGACCATTATATTATTGAATCAAGTCCTATATAACCTTATGTCTATTTCAATATCATCCCTTGATAACCCTTCACCTTTCATATTACCTATTCTTAGGGTCAATTACTAAACAAGAATCATGTGATTACCCATCATCATCCAACCTCATCTTCAATATGAGTACCATGGATCTACTTATGGCATGATTTTCATGGATACTTTTCATCTTTTTCAAGATGGAATCACATGGTTTTTCATCACTTAAAACCATCTCTTTCATAGTTAACCTCTGTGTGCTATGGTTTTTTCTTCTAAACAAGAGCCTCATTTTCCTCTATAGTTTTGTCCCTGATTTAAGCATCCAAAAGAAAAATAATTTCAAAATAAAAATGGGATTCAACTCCTTGAGTCAAAATTCTAACAAAGATATGACTCCCTCAAAAGGGACATCTCTTCACTCTATCTCAACGCTATAAATAGACTATTCTCTCGAAGGACAGATATACAAAGCTATCCATACTACACATAGTCTATCATAAAAAATGACTATCCTTGCAAAAACAAAATAAAATATTTAGAAGCTTCCTACATCGATCAACTTCATGACAACCTCAAGGAGATAATATACTCATCCCACATAGAATTCCCGCATCGATTAGTCTTTCAAAAAAAAGAGAAAAAAGAGAAAAAGATAAAAAATTTATCATGGACTTGCCTATTTTGATCTTGGGTCTCTTGCGAAGTAGGCATGTTGTCTCACACCAGGTTATGCTAAAACCAACCATTTTCACCCTAATTTCCTACCTTCTCAAGGGACTTGTTGTAAAAATGACATTTCGTGAGCATGTGACTTTCTTCACCCTTGGCATAGTCAATCATGCAACGCCTTTAGGGTCTTATGTTCATAATCCCGCCTTTAGTATGGTAGACTTGTTATGGTTCTTCCAATTAGGCGGCTCTTTTAGTCACCTCTTACCCTTCACCTTTTCCATTACTTGTTGATTCTTCTATACAAGATTTGACCATTGACACCTACACTTTAAGAATTCCTCTTTCACTATACCTAACTGACCTAAACTCAACCAAGCCTACAATCACCTAAACACAACCATGCCTAAAACCTACCAACCCATTCCTCTACTTGACAATATTCTTCCCTAGTTTATGGGAGAACTACATTGGCCTAAGGCCCCTCTTTTCTAGGGCTATGTAGGCACCACTCCAAGGACATGATTCCCTTAAAGGTTAGCTTGGTCACTCTTTACCCTAACCAATTTTCTCCCATTTTTCTATTAACATTCTACCTTAGTTAGTTTCCATTTTACACAAAACTTGGAAATTAAACAATCATAAAAACATACATATGTACCATTTTATAAAATCACCATATCATACATCATCATTTATTTTCCATAAAAAACAACTTGGAAATTAAATCAAAAGCAACACCATGACCAAACCATGCTTAAATCACCTATACTCCATCATGCCTATACCTGACTCAACCATGCCTAAATGACCTAAACTCAAACATGCCTACATGACCTTGACTAAACCATGCCTAAGTGACCCAAAATCAATCATGTCTACATGACCTTGACTCAATCATGCCTAATTCACCTATTTTCCATCAATACAAAATAACAATGGAAATTAAAAACATAGGTACATCATCCATCTAATAAACATCATCAACTATATAAATGGGAGAGTTTGTGTATCAATACATATATACATAGATACAAATAAATACCGGTATCTCAAAAACTCTTAGATACATTCTCACCATGTTTGGCACGCAAGCTGACATAATATTAAAATATCAAAACTCTCATATACATCCTCACCATCTTCGGCACACAAACCGGTATATATATCAAAATATCAAAAACAATAATCATACCAAGTGACTTATCGTCACCCCACCTAAGACCCTTGGGGTGAGTTCATTTGTCTCCTCCTCTCTCCATTTCTAGTGCCCTACCAACATCTCCCCACCTCACATGTGTCTCGTTTTAGTCTCTACCTAGTCCGTAGCTGGGTCTGGCCTCTGTGAGCTATGAGTGCAAGAGCTAGTCCTCTCACTCACTTCCCACTATGTCATGTACTCATCATAGGAGGGTATATCTATCCCTACTATTGTCAGATGATCTTTGTAATATCGTGCCTCATTCAGGGCATCCCTGAACCTCACCATAGATAATCTATAAGGTGGTGTCATCAGCCTCATGGCCACCTATCCCTGCATTACTTTTACCTTGGGATCATGTCCTGATGACAACCTATGTATGATGGGACCCTATCTCGATGCCTATGTCGGTATCCATATTACCACTTGGGAAAGTAAAGTCACCACCTATTCCTGGGATGTGGCTAGCTACCCCTACAACCCTATGACCTATGCCTGCAAGGCGGCTATCTATCCTCCATCCTATGTAGGAGCCTGACCTTGTGCCTATACCTATACCTATACCTGGAAATAGTCAACTGCCCCTATAATATAGTCACATGCCCAGTCAAGGTGGCTATCTCTACCTATGTTGTTGTCAACTACACTAGTATCATTGCCACATGTCCCTATAGTGCAGCTCTCTGCACTATCACAGTCGCCAAAGTGGGCTACCTTGGCCATGGTGGTGTTTTCTATAACTCTAATGCCCACCAGCATATGTATCCATCAGATACCCCTACATCATCTATCATACCATCCACCAGTAACTCCTCCTAACATGCTCACTCTGTGGGGTGAGGTGGAGACAAAGGCCTCTCCACATCCTACCACCAAAACTGTGTAAATGGCAGTGGCATATCCTATAGTAGTCTAAAATATCATCAGACTTTGTTTACTGGTATCATCTTGTGCTCACCGGCATGTCTCCCCTATATCCATCGCACCATTTTCATCCCATATAGATCTCTCCTCATGCCTTTAAATGCTGGAAAGATAACATAAGGTTGTCATACTATGTCTCTCACATATAGCCCCTCCAGCTCCTTCTTATACACCATATTATATAACACCTCTTTTTCTCGTGGTTGACCTCCAGGTACCACCCATCACCTTAATCCTACCCTATGCACCCCACGATGCCAATCTACTACCAGTAGTCCTCATGGCCAAACTACCAAAATGTGCTCATAGGCCCAATAATGTAAAAGGAAGGTACAACACACGCCATATCAAAACATCCTATGATAGCCCCACAACTCCCTATATAATTATACCAAATAAGTCAACACCCATGTAAAGTGGATCCATTCCTTTATCATGTCTCGTAATACTCCCATCAGACCCCTGGGAAAACAACCACCCTCTAAATCAGGTAGTGCATAGCACCCTACTATCAGCATCATCAACACGGCTAGCCTCATCTCCTATGGGTGTGTGGAATACATCACCCTGTATACCAAGCTCAAAGCTGACATAATATTGTGTTTGGTTAAAGCTCACTAGCCATCTCCCTGAACACTCCAATCATCAACTCAAACATGTCATCCATAGATACACAATAAACCAGCTCCATAATAATTGAAATCCATAAAATCTTATAGACATCCTCCAACGTGATCATCATCTCACCGATAGGGAGGTTGAATTTGTTGGTCAATGCATCCCATCTATCGATGAGAGAAACCATGAGACTAGGATCCCATCAGATCCATATATACCTCCTGACCCTAATCATCCCTACCTTCTACATGTGGGTCCACTCCTCCTTCGTCACACTACACCTCAGCTCTCCTAGTAGGGGCAATACTCTATCTCACAGCGTCAACTGTTGTTGTGCCTGCAACCAACCAACTCAATAATGTTAGGGCCTGAATTTACTTTTTGTCAACAACATAATTCTACACCTGGCTACCCCATACACATTTATGATGTTCCTACTTTATCCCCAACCACTTATTTAACCCATTCCCACTTACCTAAACCCCATACCCATCATGACCTAAGTCCCACATATCCCTCACCTATGTTTACCTACCCTCATCTTCACCCACATAATTTTTTCCCTCCTCGATCCCTATTCTCTTCATTTGTTATATGTTTGTTCTACCCTATCTTTTCCACCCCTTCTTTGCCCTCTACATCTAACCTATTTTGGCCCTATCACCTATTTACAGTGACCGATGTTGGTCACCCATGACCGCCATCAGACACCCCTAACCGATTTCGGTCCCCTATGACCTCCATCAGTCATGTTTTCCCCCATCGATGCTAGTAATACATAACTGAAGTCCGCTGACCCCAAACCGGCATCAGTCTCTGGTTTGGCCCCAAAGTCAAACCCCCACAGACCTAAAATTCTAAAATTGACCAAACTAAGCCTAAAATACCCCCATTCTACCCACACCTCACCCAAATTCATTCCCCAATCTAATTATTCTACATTCCACTCTCCCAATACCCAAATTGGATCATTTTACCCGCATTTTCAAATTTTTAATTCCCCCCCATTTATTCATTTTACCACAAAAACCAATTCCAAATATAAAATAGGGGTTAGAACCTACCTCATCTTGCTACCTCCTCCTCGCTGGAACCTCTAGTCTCTGCACAAGTGGGCCTCTACTACTCCCTCCTGCTACCGCCATGTCTACAACCGACCTCTTGATCCTCCGGTGAATCAACTCGTTCCACATGATCACGCGGTCACATCTTCCTTGCTCCAAAACCCACTCACCTCTCACCCAATTAGCCTCAACTCACACCTGATCCCATTTTCCTCGACAACTCATTTGACTATTCTTCCTCCAGAGCCATTTTCACCAAACCCATGGTGTACCGGATTATACGTAAATGATCCTACACCTAACCCACATTGTATTTCTAGACCATATCCTATGCCTTGGACACCTGAATCACTTCACCCTTGTTTAGATAAACCTATCAACTTTAGATGATGTAGACTTTGCAAGCTCTTCAAACTAGTACCGTACTACAGTCTATATGTGTGCTTGCATTCGATTGCCATTACCCATTACCCAATTTGACCCTATCATATTACCTATTACCTGATTTAACCATTACCCATTACCCAATTTGACCCTGACATATTACCTATTACCTGATTTGACCATTACCCTTTTCCTAAAGTACCCATACCCTTCCCCACCTACCTTCACTTACACCAAATACACATTTATCAAACCACTCAGTGAATCCGCATAACACCTCATCAGTTCCTAGTTTGAGGGGGGTCACCTTCTCCCACACTTGGGGAAGCCCTTGTCTCACCCATACATGGGGCAATCAATTCCTATATTTGTCATTATCACTTACCAATACAAGCTACATGACAAATAGGGGAAAAATGTACACACCAAAATAAGGTCGTATCACCTTTATAACCTCGTTAATTAAATTAACCAAACCTTACATATTCATAAACCATAGTGCACATGATTAATTAGATTTATTACTTTAATTAATTTAATTAACATCCTCACTTGACCACCTCACCTAGCCACATCACCTAGACACCTTATCATGGATCTATTCTTATCATTTTTCTTTTAACTAAGACTAAATTTCTACTTACCTTAACTAACTAAGACTTAGTCTAACCCTAACATTAGATGCCTATTCTTTCTATAACAACATACCCACTTATCTAAGTGAAAGATACCATTTTAGATCGGGACCAATGGGTAGAACTGGTCAAAAGATAGCCAAGATCTACTATTTTTGCAAACCTAGGATTTCCCACTGTAACTGATGTTGGTTAACCCTAAATTGATGCTGGTCACCCTAACCATCATTGGTTACCATATATTAATTTTAGAAACCTTGTTCCAGAGTTTAGAAATTTTGATAGGTTGGTCATTTTTTGAGTTTGGAGAGAGAGAGATCTACAAGCAAGCACAAACCATAGTCTTATCGAGTATCCAAATGCCCCCTAGCAAGCGCTAGGATTGATATGAAGGAATTTTCATTCACAGTAACATTCCAAGAAGTGTTGTTGTGGCATTGATCACCAATTTCATAGATTAACCATTGTTATCCTCCACCAACCAGGGTTATAAATACAAGTAATTGGTTTTGATCTACATCATTCTATACTTACTTAGATTGCAATTTTTTTATCTCTATTTTTCAGTTCTTATTATCCTTTACATTCCACCATCCCCACTTTCTTTTCAATCCACCCATTCAACCACCCACAACCATTTATCTCCCCATACACAACTCCTAGGCATTCCTGAGCCTTCCTTGCATTTTTACAAACCTAACCATCCTTCTTTCATTCTCTGTGCAATCACAGAGAAGCTCTAATACCAAGTTTATTTGATTTCTAACATTCTACCCCTACTGATTCTAGTCACCTTTACCATTGTCATTTTCCCCTTTATCGGCATCAGTCACCAGACCGGCATTGGTTACTGTGTCTCCTGACAGATTTTCACTAAGTTGACCTTAACACCCCAAAAACCTCACAGAACCTTACCCAAACCTGGTACCCCACTTAAAGTCCCACCATAGGCCTTTTCATCTCTTTGTGCAAAAATAGAGAGATCTCGGGTACCAATTTTTATGTTCTAACATTATCCACCCTAAATCATCACCGGTCATATCTAAATCATTGTCGGTCTCACTCTGACCAGCATTAGTCTTTGTGTCTAATAACCTAGCTCAGGACAACAAGCTAATATCCATCTCTAAACTACCCAGAATTATTTGTAGCCTTTACTAGACCTCTGTCATACCATTAGAAACTTAAAACCACCTACCCAACCTCCAGATCTAATCATAACCCTACCTATTAGATTAGATTTGCTTTATTTTATTTGAATGAGATGCCTAAATCCTATCAACTACAGTAGGATGCTATTTTTTTATGTTATTTCTTACATTAAATTGTATTAAACAATGGATTAACAACCATCTAGGAAGTATCACACCTCTTAGATCTAGCACACACTAGGTATTCCACTAACACATATTGTTTAATATTCTTCTTGTAGTCTTGTTTTGCATTTACAGGTAGTTCCTCCTAGATCCTAAATAAGAAATGTGTGCATGACCTTCAACTAACATCACAAACAAGTATTCCTCCTTGTCCTATCACCCTCTATCTTTTTCATTAAATATGTTAAGAATCTGATGAAACATCCTCTTTTGGTGGAGAGAAAGGTGAGTGTGACTCTCCCATGGGTATGAGAGTTAACACCATGGGTTGTTCGTTAGGTTATGAGGTGGGTGGTGAAATGGTATCAATAGGTATTGTGGTTTCCTCCGTACGTGATGGGGGAGATGAAGGGGACTCCTCTGTGGGTGAAGGATTAGATGAAATACAATCCTCTGTGGGTAAAGGAGCTCATGCTAGAATAGCTTCAATGGAGGGGATAAGAGGAAATTGAGGGAGGGTTGATATGGAGTCAAACATAGCATGGACCTCATAGACATTACCATCATTAGTTGAATGTTCGTTGGTTTGATTAGATGATGGGGTATGGTTAGGGAATGACTTCTTGAAGATATGCAAGTTCTAATTAGCTAGTGCATTTGGGTTGTCCAAGACAAGATCTTCGTTGTCTAACATTTCCTAGATGATGTTTTTGAAGGTTATATAATTACCATCGCTATGGCCTTTGACATGATGATAGTTGTAATAGTCATGTTCCTTGTACCGTGTAGGCATAGGATGAGTGGGGTCAAAACCAGTATGTGGTTTGATGGGTGGTAGAGCAAGTGCTCCATCTTTAAGAAGTTTTTTTAATACTGAAGAATAAGGCTCCTTGATTGGAGTGTACTTTCGTTGCTCTCGCCTGAACTAGAAAGCTTGAATGGGAGAAAGGTTGGAATAAGGTTTTGATTGATTAGATGGGTGAGATGGGTCAACTTTTAAAACTACCGTGTTGGTAGATCCTTTTTCTTTGGAATATTTTTTTGTGGTTTTTAAGAGGAAGAAGTATCATTGGATTTGAATGCAGCATTTTTGATATGTAATTGAATTTTCTTCTCTTCTATGGCATGGATTTCAAGCTTTCTAGCCATGGTGAACACTTTATCAAAGGTACGAAAGTTTTGGACTTGGAGAGATAGTGAGATGTTCCTAGCACAAACCTGAGTGAACAAATCTATAAGCTCGATTTGAGGTATCTGGAATGTAATATGGTTGATGAGGCTCCACCAATGAGTGACAAAACCTGCAATAGAATCGTTTTCATATTGTCGTATTGAGTATAAGTCAGTCATGGTGACCTTCTTGAAGATATTGATCGAAAAATGGTCCAGGAAGGCTTGAGCCACTTGGTTGAATGAATACATGGAATGTTGAGGTAAACCACTATACCAATCTAATACGGGTCATGTTAAGGACATTGATAATGTTTTCAAGAGTAGAGCATTGTCATGAGTGATTAGATAACACCCATGTTTTAAAGACTACAAGTTTTTTTACGGGTCCTCTTTGCTATTGAACCGATTGAATTTGGGAATTTCCCAATGTGTAGGGTATGGAAGAATAGGAATAGATGGATGAATGGGATCATTGAAGATTTCATCGTATGTTAAAGAGTTGTGAGATCCAAAAACTGAAGCTTCTAATGATTACATCTTTTCCATCATCACTTTAATAAGGTCATTGGTAGGTTGTGGTGACTAGGAACCCCTTGCAGTATAAGTGGTTTGATGATGAATGTATGATTTGGATGACATTCCAGTATATGGTGGTGTCGAGTACTATAACTATAAGGGGGGAATATATTCAGGAGGAAAATATCCCAAATAGGAAATAGAAAAGATAGGTGGTTATTGGTGATATGTGTAAGTAGCTGGGGTGGATGTAACGATCCTTATAGTGATTGGAGGTAAAAACTGCGGGATGGAGAGGATGATGTTTATGAATGGGGTATGGGTTACCGAAACCATGGGTGGTTGTGATGCAATAGTTATATACGAGGTATTGGGTGTAGACGGGACTATGTTTAAGGTGGCTGATGAAGGAATGGTTGAAACCATGGGAGTAATTGACATTAAAAGGGTGACTGATGTTATAGGTTCCATAGATATTGATAATGTGGGGTCAAGTTTGGATACTACGAGTGGTAAGGTGGATGAAGGTAACGTCAAGCTAGTGGTAGTTGATGTGGAAGTGGGGGTGAGGGCAGGAGGAATGGACACATGTATGTCATATACCAACTATCCTGATGAATCACAAGTGGAGGAATGGGCAAGATAATTTTGTAAGGAAACGAGGTTGTGGTCAAGGAGTCTTGCAAACTACTCATCACTAATACTAATGATAATGGGTTGAGTAGGATCTATGGGTGACAGGATGGAAGGTGGTGATGGGATAGGTAGGAGTGGATGAAGGCTTATGTGTAAGACAAGGGTGTTGGCTTGACTACGAGTCAAAACCATGTGAGTTGGCATAGGCTTGGTAATCTATTTTCTATAAATGACATAGAAAAACAAAAGAAATGGAGAAAAATAGTTCTGAGAGGCAAAAATAGGTCATTGTTTTAATTAAAAATTAAAACACATGAATCGACAGTTGTTGCATTAACCAATGACAGTGATAGGGTGACCGATGCCAGTTATTTTAACTGATACCGGTTACTGTAGGAAATCAAAGTTTTTGTAAATTGGGCAATAACTAATGAAAATGAGACAAAACTAGATTTGACAGTGATTTTAAAGATCCAAGGGTATGATGATATGTTTGAGGAACTTCAAAAAGAATAGAAAATGTGGTGAGTGTTGTTTTTGGTAAAATGACCATAAATCGGATAGCCAAAAATGGTTAGGTAAACTGATGATGGTTAGAGTAAACTGATTTCGGTTGTTGGACCGACGCCAATCACAGTGAAATTTGAAAAGATGGAGAAATTTTATTTTTTTGACTTAAATCAAGTAAAATATCAACCTAGAAACATGAGTATGATAGTGATGGACCCTAACACACTCAGAAAAAGCCAGAATACACCAACTATAATTTTGGAGTTTGAAAGGAAGAAAAAAAAAAGGAGAACATGTCCTCACAACTCAAAACACAAATAAAGAAAAAGTTAAGAAACATGAAATTCTATGGGTGAATTTTATGTTTTATCTTATACTATTTAAGACTGACTCATGAACATAGTAGAATTGTTGGCTTGATAGAAGGTGTCCTATGAAAATCCAATATCTAAGAGTGGTTTTAGGTAATGTTATGGTAGGGGTAGTCCTTTCTCTAAGATAATGACTGGATAGAGGAAACAGTTGGGCATCCACTTTCAATCCTCTGATCATGTGATTGTTAACAGATTCTTCTAGGTAGGATAATGTTTAAGAAGATGTGTAAATTATGTAAGTGGTTTTTAATAGAGAGAGTTTGTGCAAGTGACCTATGATTAAATTAGTCAACCATCAGCTAGGCATGACTTCCAGCATATAGGTTTCCCTTAAATTAATGTGAGCTATAATGCAGCAAACCAGAATGAAATGCAAGTGTTTTAAGCTCAAATCCACAATTATGCTTAACATAATAAATGAGAACATGAAGAGGGATGTTCTTTCACTAATGCAATGTAGTAAAAGGAAGACGTGTTCTTTTTAAAGAACTAAAAGTATGACTTATTTTAGACAATAGCAAGAAGGAGAATGATCTAGAGAAGAAAATTAATGTGAATACTTTTTGAAGGGAAATAAACACATAATTTTTTCCTAGGAATGAAAAAATGCAAAGGAACCTTTGATGGGTTCCACTATGTGTGCCAAAATGTTTCACCGAATTCTTATCAAATTAATGAAATAGATAAGGGTAGTAGGCCAAGGAGGAATACATGTTTGTGATTTCGGTTGAAGGTTATGTACATTTTCTAATTTCCTGATCCAAGTTGATTGTGAGAGCTCCCTTTTTGCTAGGAGGAACTACCTATAAATGCAAAACAATACCACCAAATAGAGTTTAAAAAAATGAGTGGAATTCCTAGCGAAAGCTACATCTGGGAAGCATGATACTCCCTAAATAGGTTGTTAATCAACTTTTATATAACAATATTAATGCTAGTTAAATCATATATAAATTAAATATCATATTGGAATTGAAATGATTTAGGTATCTCGTAAAAAACAATAAGAAAGTTCATTCAAAAGGTTATTTAAGGTCAAAAGGGGAGGGTTGATTGGCTGGTGTTGAGTTATATGTCTGGCACAGGCTCTGGTTAAGGATTATAAATGCTTCTCAGCTATTGGGAATTGGGTATTAGCTTATTGGTTTGAGCTATATTGACAAACACAGTAATCGGTGTCGGCTGACTGACTGATTCCGCTTAGGTAGAGCAACTGACGTCGATTGGATAACCGGCGTCGGTAGGGGAAATTAGCATAAAAAATTTTAAATTGGTTTTTCAAGCTCCTTATGATTGCATAAAGGTTGTAAATGGTGAGAGTGGGGTCGTAAGATGGTTCTAAGGACTCAAATATTATTAAGAGAGGTTGAAATGAGTGAAAAGGAATGATCATGTGATGGGTTGATGGAAGGAAGGAAGTATATGGGTGTGGAGATAAATAGACTACAGAGATGAATAAATGAATCTACACAAAGAAACTAGAGATTCAATGAATAGATGTTGAATTCTTACTGGAAAATAGATTGGAGGACATAGGTGATGAAGAAGGTAACAGTAGAGATCTAGAGAGAAGAGACATTGTATTCGTGCCGCAAAATTTTAAACTTTTATGTCTCTCTGTTGTGAATTTGTGATAGTGTAGAGTATGATGAGTGGTGATCAATGTTGGTAGTGCTCCCATGTGTCTTATTTTTCCTCAGTGCTAAATAAATTTGAGTGCTCCAACTCTTTGGAAGAATGAGATCATGAATGAATTGACCAACCTGGGAAAAGGTTTTTGGAAATCTATTTAACCAAATTTGAAATGGTTAGGTGACTGATGTCGGTTAAGACATAACCAGCGTCGGTCAAGGTGAGAATATCTAGGTTGGCCAAAAATAGCTAGATTGTTACTATTTTTTGTGTCATCTCCAAACTTCTACTGAGTCTCGAGTGATATATCATGGAAAGATAAGGAGTCCTTTTATGTTTATTAATATAAGTTAAGTCTAGGTTTTAGACTAAGTCCTTGTTAGTTATGATAGGTTTAGACTCAGTCTTATGTCATTAATGAGATTTGAGTAATTCATTGAGTGAGGTGGCTATGTGAGGTGGTTAAGTGAGGATATTAATTAATTTAATTAAGATAATTAATTTAATTAACATGTGCACTATGGGATATGAATAGGTAGGATATGGTTAATTTAATTAATGGGGTTCAAAGGGGAGTATGACCCAATTTTGGTGTCTATAGGTTGATCAAATTTATTTTTGACGATAAATAATTTGGAATCATCAGGTGATAGAGGAATAAGAGAGGCAAAATAAGCTATTGTACCTGTGAAATTATTGGATGATAATGAGTTTTTTTAATTTTGTAATGGTCAAAGAGTCGTAGGATATTTTTGATGATGGTTTTTTTATTTCTAAGGGACCTCATTTTTTCATTGGTAGATCCCTTTGATTTGATTGATGACATGTTTTGAGTCATTATAGATATCTAGGATTTACACCCCTAGAAAGGAAATGGTTTATAATCTCATAAAAATGGCTTCGTATCCTACCATGTTGTTAGTACATTTGAATTTTAGCTTGAAGTATAGTAAAATAGGAGTGTCTCGTGGTGGTATTATGAATATTTCACCACCTCTCCTTACCTACATTTGGACCCATTGAATAACAATTTCATTTTAAGAGGGGCGTTGTCTTGATCAAGAGTGTTGATTGATTCGTCAGGGAAGTGTTCAAAGGGTAAGGGGAGATTTTGTGAGTTTATCAATAATGAATTTCCCCTAAATGGATTTTTGAGGGATGAACTCAAGGTAAAATTCAGTCATGAGCATGAGCCATTTACTGATGTGATTTTTTTGATATGGTTCCGCTATATAGATTTTAGTGGATTAAAGATTGTGATTACACATGTTTTTAATTAACTAAATAGTGATGAAATTTAGAAGTGAGGAAGTACAAGTCACAACATAACTTTTCAAATTTTGAATAGTGAGTTTCATACTCATTAGTGGTGTAACTTATGTAATAGATGGTTTTTCCTTATCTTTTTTGCTTCAATATGCAAGCATGGCTCCCAAGGCATGGTCAGTTATGGCTATATATATATAAGGGCTGCCTTCACGTGGTGTGATTATGGGTGGTGATAGGATATATTTTTTAGGGCATCAAAATCTTGTTGAAAACTATCATCCCAGTTCAAGTGGATATATTTTCTCAAAAGATGATGGAAGGGTTAACAGTGGATTGATAATTGCGAGATGAAACAACAAATAGATTAAATTTTTCCTTGAGGAATACAAATTTGTTTAATATTAGATGGTGGAGGAATTTTCAGAATGGATTTGATTTCAGTGGGGTCAAATTCAGTTCCCCTAATAAACACTATGAATCTAAGGAGTTTTCTTATGACAACTCCAATTACGCATTTGGCAGGGTTAAGGCGAAGGAAGAACTATAGAATATTCACAAATATTATGTTAAGAATTGCTAGATAGTCTCTTCAGTGTTTGGATTCACCCAAGAGATCTTATACATAGTATTCTACAATTTTGTGGATGAGATCATGAAATATGTAGGTCATAGCACACTAATAGTAGTTCCTGTATTTTATAGGAAAATGGGAATTACTCTATAGTAGAAGGTTTCCCGTGGGGTGATGAATGATGCCTTGTGTTGATATTCTAGCACAATAAGGATTTGATTGTAGCCAGAAAAACCATCCATAAGAGATAGCATTTCATGGCTTGTTGTTAAATCAATGAGCTAATCAATGTTGGGTAAAGAAAAATTGTCTTTGTGGTAAGAAAGGTTCGAGTCTCGAAATTCTGTTTAGACATGTAATTTTCTAGTGTCTTTAGTGATGGGTATATGGTGTAGGCATTTCACCAATTCTATTCTCACAATTATCAACCTTCCAATTGATTTAAATTTTATTCAATTTTTCTCTTATAAGTTGATCTTTGTTGTTCTCTATTCTTGAAAGCTTAAATTCTTAGTTAGAGGAATATTTCCACTATTTTATCATAATCTAATACTACAATCACATACTGCAAATCCTCTGAAGAATACAGATATTTAAATTTCATAAATATTATTCAATTTTTGCAAAAATGTGAGCTCTGGTATGGGATACCTTCCCAAATTTCTGTTGTTATGTTCTCTCTCCACACAATACCAATCAAACTAATTATTTTTTCTGGAGATGGGCGACCTTCAAGTAGATATTTTTCTTAAATATTGGAAATTTTCATTAGATAAATTGAAATTTTGATCAAAAATTTAAATCTATGCCCTAGCTTACCTGGGTGGCTCAAGAATGAAAAATAAGTATTAAATTGGTCTATCCCACATCCAGAAATAAAATTAAAATGTAATTTTAAGTGGGTCGCCCTTTTCTATTTTATCTTACAATCAATAAAAAACCTCATTTAATTTTTTTTTGGAAATATTTCTCCTCTGTGTCGTATGAATACATAGCTACCAGTAAAAAAATTGTCTTAGCTTCTTTTTTATTTCTCAAAAATAATACATTACATTATCCACTTACTCTCAGCTCGTATTCCTTTATTTTTTATAACATATATTATTACAATTTAAAATAACTAAAAATAAAACATTATTTTTTCTCAAATCGACCTAAAATTGGATCTTATTCAACACTCACTCCAACATAGACTCCACAAAATCTCTAACTTCTCCTATAAAAACTCAACTAAACTCTTGATAATAAAAGATGAGATAAACCTTATCCCTCGCAACTCACACATACCTGACTATCATTAGTTTTATTCCTTATTTAATATAAAAATTAATTACTTCTACCAAAACACGTAAATAATCTTTTGCAAATATAATTATGCAACCCCCATCACTAAATTGACTCTATTAGCCACTAAACTAACTATTTTCCAACATGTCAATGATGCTCCTGCATCATACTACCTGCCAATAAAAATAATCGTTCCCATTTAATCACATTCATCAAACCTTCTAATTTATTTCCCAGCTTAAGAATCTCATTTTCACTCAACCTTGTGGCATCTTCCTTAGGAATGTATTTCCATTTGAATAAGTATATGAAATACTCTTCGTCTTTGGTTTTATTTGTTACCTTATTGTTAATAATATCTTCAAGATGCTTAGGAGAGTCCTTTGGTAGCTTCTCTTCCCAAGAAATGGTTTCCTTATCACCCAGTTTAACATCTTGTACATTTGGTTATTCTCCTTTGTATGGATGTAGATCAGATACATTTATAATAGGATAAATTCCAACACCTTCTGGAAGTTCAATTTCATATGTATTTCTAGAAAACTTTCTTAAAATCCTGTAAGTTCTAATTTTCTTGAGATTTAGCTTGTTGTATTCCCATTTTGGAAATATTTCTTTTCTTAAATGAGTAAGAACTATATCTCCCACACTAAAATCAGCTTCTCTCCACTTTTTATCAGCTATTTTTTGTACTTCATAGTGCTTTCTTTGAGTTTCTTATTCACCTATTATGTAAGTCCAACATTACACTTGCAAAATCTTCACCATCAGCACTTCTAGTTTCAATTTTTCCCAAATTTCTTAACTCAAATACTCCTCTAAGATGCATACCATATAAAATTTTGAAAGGAATCATACATATACTCCTATTTTGAGAATCATTATAGGCAAATTCAGCTTGAGCAAGCACTAAATCCCATTATTTTGGGTGCATACTTACCAAACTCCTTAGGATGTTTCACAAGCTCATGTTCACTACTTTTGTTTGGCCATATTTTTGGGGATGATATTTTGAACTAAAACTCAATTTAGTGCCCAAATTATTCCACAAATTTCTCCAAAAGTTTCCAAAAAAATTTGTGTCTCTATCATAAACAATGCTATTAGGTAGCCCATTCAATTTGGAAATCTCTTTGAAAAACAAATTGGAAATATTAGTAGCATCACTAGTTTTTGTACAAGGAATGAAATGAACCATTTTGGAAAATAAATCAAACACTACAAATATGGAATTATGACCTTAATGTTTTCTAGTAAATCCAAGTACAAAATCCATACTTATTGAATCCCATAGCGTGTTGGGAATCGGTAAATGCTGACATAAGCCTAAATTCTTATTGTTTCCCTTAGCATGTTCACATATTTTACATCTCTCAACATATTTTCTAAAATAATTTTTTATACCTGACCATTAGTAGTGGCACTAAGATGAGATAATGTTTTATTTTTTCTAAAATGTCTTGTTAGACTACCTACATGCTTCTCCTTCACCAAGTTCTCTCTCATAGAACTTCTTGGTATACATAGTTGATTTCCTTTGAATAGTAGACCTTGAATCATATAATCCATCCATTGACTTACATCACTGGTTATAGGATTCATGCATGCTTCATAAGCACTTTGAAAATCAGCATCATTCTTGTACATTTCTTTCAAATTCTCAAATCCAAGAATGTTGATTTGTGATTCCTGCATGGCCAAATTCCTTCTACTCAATGCATCAGAAACCTTCTTAGTTTTTCCACTTTTATGTTTAATAAAAGAAGTAAAAATTTGAAAGAATTCAACCTATTTAGCATGCCTTTAACTTAATTTAGGTTGAATACTAATGAATTACAAAGCATGATTGTATGTGAATGAAATAAACTCTTTAGGCATAAGATAATGTCTCCTCTTTTTCAAAGTCTTTACAATATCATATAATTATTGATCATAAGTTAAATATTTCTTCTTTTCATTGTTCAATTTTTCACTAAAATAAGCAATTGGTTTGCTTTCTTGACTCAAAACAACACATATAGCATTTCTACTAGCATCACATTTAACTTGACAGAGTTTAGAGAAATTATGAAAAGCTAAAATTGGATCCTTTATGATTTTCTTCTTGAGTAACTAAAAGCTTTTATCAGCTGCCTCAGTCCATTGGAGTGTATTTTTATTAGATTTAATAGTATTCACTATTGGATTACAAATACTTCTGAAATTCTTTATGAACTTTCTGTAAAAACTAGTTAATCCATGAAAACTCCTTACCTCAAACACACTTTTGGGAGCAGGCCACTCAATTATAGCCTTGATTTTATTTTTTTTCCAACTTCAATCCTTCTTGTGAAATGAAAAATCCTAGATTAATCATCTCTCTATTCTTGAAGGTGAACTTATTAAGATTGATTAATATCTTTTCATCATGTAATTTCTCTAATACCAATCTCAAATTATTAATATGCTCTTATTTTTATTTACTATTCACCAAAATGTCATCTAGATATATTATGAAAAACTTATCTATAAAATCCTTGAGCACTTCATTCATCAACCTCATGAAAGTGCTAGGTGCATTTTTCAAACCAAATGGCTTAACCAGCCACTCATAAAGTCCATCATTAGTCTTAAATGCAGTTTTTCACTCATCTCCCTCTCTAATTTTGATATGATGGTAACCACTCTTCAAATCTATGTTAGAAAAATATTGAGCTCCACTCAAGAAATCCAATAAATCATCTATCCTTGGAAATGGAAATCTATACCTGATAGTGATCTTGTTGATGGCTCTAGAATCTGTGCACATTCTCCATCCTCCATCCTTCTTAGGAATCAACACTAGAAGTATAGCACAAGGAATTAAGCTCTCTCTTATCAATCATTTCTCCAAAAATTCTTGTACCTACTTTTTAATTTCCTCATTTTCCCTGGGATTCATCTTGTAGGAATATTTATTTGGAAGATTAGCCCCTGGAATTAAATCTATATGATGAATAATACTCCTACTGGAGGTAAATCATTTGGAAGATCATCTACCACAATATCCATATACTCATTAAAAATATCTTGTATTGCTAGAGGTAAATCAGAAAGCTTGGTATTAGTAACTACACTCTTAGGCTTTCATATCAAAGAAAATTTTACCTCTTCTTGCTTTATTTGGTGTAGAAAATCCTTACCAGTCAACATCAACATCATATAACTAGATTCAACATCAACTTTCTCCACTTGTAAAGGTTTCAATACATGCTTCTTACCATCCTTGTCAAAGGTGTATGTGTTGTTCCTTCCATCATGCACTGCTTTCCTTTCATATTTCTAGGGTCTTCCAAGAAGAATGTAACATGCATCCATGGGCATAACATCACAAATTATTTAATATTTGTATGTTCCTATTTGAAATTCCACATAAAATTGTTCATTTACCAAAATTTGATGTCCTTTTTGCAGCCAAGATACTTTATAAGGATTAGGATGCTTTACCTTTTCTAATCCAAGCTTGTCCACCATCTTTATTGAAACAAGGTTATTTGTGATTCCACTATAAATTATTATCTTACAACATTTTCCTTTTCTCTTGTATGTTATTCTGAACAAGTTTTTCCATTGAGGTAGTTTTATGACTTATTTTTTAGGATTGAGAAAAATCCTCTTCATCGTGAGTGATTCACCAACTTCTTGTACATCTTGTTGGACCTTAGGTTCTTTTGTTCTCTCTTATTCATCCTATGCCACATGAGCACCTCTTTCTTGGTTAGTTGAAGGATTTTTCAGGACACTCATAAGACCTCTGACCTACATATTTATCACACTTAAAACACTTACCCAAAAATCTACCTCTTCCTCTCTGGAAAGTTCTTCTTCCTCTTAGTGAGAAACCTCCTCTGGTACTCTAAGAATTGTTTCCTTCTTCATTTTTTTGTAGCTTTCTCCTTCCACTTTATTGGCCAAATCTACTTCTAAATACTCTACCTCTTCCTCTTGATAATGAACCGCTCTTCTTGGAGATATTCTCTTTAGACTTGAGTGCTAATTGATAAGCCTCTTCCACTATCTTAGGGGATAAAATAAAATTTCACCCAAGATTTAAAAATTCAATCCATTAAGATATTTATCCACCTTTTCCAAATCATCTTCCACTTGACCTGCTCTTATGTTCAATTTATAAAATTCTTTTGTATAGTCCTTTATAGACATATCTTTTTGTTTTAGGTTCTGGAGTGACCTAAACTAATTTTTTTGGTAGTCCTTAGGTATGAATTTAGATTTTAATTTTTCCACCATTTTGTTCCAATATTTGATTTTTTCATTCTTTTTATTAACTCTCTCCTTCTACACTCCATCCCACCAAATGGAGGCATGAATCTTCAACCTGGTTACTGAAAATTTCACTTTTTTATCATTATCCACCTCCTCATATTCAATTTTTATCTAGATCATCAATCCAATTAAAGAGATCTTCAAGTTTTAGGCTTCCTTCATACATTGGGACCTCCATCTTTGGTCTCGAATTAGCTCCCACAATTTCCTTGATTAATCTATCTTTTGTTGCCTCTAGAGGAGGTAGATCCAGATTCAATTCTCCTTCTTGTTCTTATTCACTCTCTTCTTCATATGCAATGCCTCTTCTCTGAGAAAATTCCACCTCTTTTAGCCTTGTTCTTAGGCTTCTTACCTCTTACATCAACTAGTTTTGTTTACTTATTTCTTCCAACAATTGGGCCTGAGTCACCCTACATGTTCCTCCTCTGCCTGTTATTCTTCACCTTTTTTTATCAATACTCTCATTTGAAATTTCTACTTTTTTTCCATAGCTAAATTCTCTTCTTTGATACCACTAAATGGTGTAGACATTTCACCATTTCTATTCTCACAATTATCAAGCTTCTAATTGATTTAAATTTTATTCATTTTTTCTCTTATAAGTTGATCATTATTTTTCTATGTTCTAGAAAACTTCAATTCTTAGTTAGAGGAATATTTCCACTATTTTACCACAATCCTATACTGCAACCACTTACCACAAATCCTCTGAAGAAGACAAATATTTAAATTTCATAAATTTTATTCATTTTTTACAAAAACATGAGCTCTGGTATGGGACGCCTTCCCAAATTTCTATTTTTTTGTTCTCTCTTCACACAAAATGAATCAAAATGATTCTTTTTTCAGAATATGGGTGATCTCCAGGCCAATTTTTGTCTAAAATCTTGGAAATTTTCATTGGATAAATTGAAAATTTGATCACAAATTTAAATTTGTGCCCTAACTTACCTGGGCAGCTCAAGAATGGAAAATAAGTATTAAATTGGTATTTCCCATATCCAAAAATAAATTTAAAATGTAATTTGAAGTAGGTCACCCTTTTCTATTTTATCTTACAATCAAGAAAAATCCTCATTTAATTTCTTTTGCAAATATTCCTCCTCTGTGTCGTATGAATACAAAACTACCAGTAAAAAATTGGCATAGCTTCTTTTTATTTATAAGAAATAAAACATTACATTATCCCCTCACTCTCAACTCGTATTCCTCATTTTTTATAACATACACTATTATAATTTAAAACAAATAAAAATAAAAAAATATTTTTTCTCAAATCGACCCAAAATTGGATCTTATTCAACACCCACTCCTACATAGACTCCATAAAATCTCCAACTTCTCCTATAAAAAATCAACTAAACTCTTGAGAAGGAAATAAGAGATAAACCTCATCCCTCACAACTTGTAAATGCATTATTATCATTAATTTTATTCCTTATTTAATATAAAAATTAATTACTTATCCCAAAACACCTAAATAATCTTTTACAAGTCTAATTATGCAATCTATAAAAGTTTACATACAAATTTAACACCAAAAACCCATCACTAAATTGACTCTAATAGCCACTATAATAACTATTTTCCAACATGTCAATGATGCTCCTACATCAGTATAATGTTAGAAACCCATTGTTTATAATCAATGGGTAGTATGAAGTTGGCAGAAAGAAGACGTTGAATTTCTTCTTGGATTAGAAGTACGACACGAGGATGCATCTTATAAAATTTTTGCTTCGCAGGATTAGCACTTGGGAAGGTAATAATGTTATGGATAATGATATTATGGTCTATACCTAGTATGTCAATGTAGGACCACACAAAGGCTTGACTATGTTTGGATAGGAAAGTAGTGACTTCTTGTAGTTCATCTAATTTTAAGGCTGGGCCAATCTTGATAATGTGTGGTTTGTGTGGTGTGTCAATGTTAACATAGATAGTGGATCCATTAAAAAGGGTAAACATTTTAGATGGAAGGGTCTTCTGAATATAATGATCCTTAGAATTCAAATAGTTTAGGATGGAATCGTTGTCATAATAGTGGATAATGTTGATGGTAGGATAATATTCTTCTATCATGTGAGGTAGGCTTAAGAGGATAACTTCATTTTTACTGTTAACATGATAGGTTAGTGGTCCAAGTGTGATGGTGTTGACTAAAAATTTTTAGGAGGGATAGACATGGTATCATCATATCCTAAAGAGGAGTTTGACGTTGGCAATGAAGGGGTTGATTGGGATGTCAACATTAATGGAGATGAGTCGAAGGAGGATGGTTTGAATCATAACCAATATTTCTCATGAGGCTTGTAGAAGTTATCAAAGGGGAAGTCATGGATACCTTGTTCATAATAACCAAGGCCAAAGCCTTTCCAATCACAATGATGAAGATAATTCTATGAAAACCAAAGCTTATCCAAAAATGAGAAATTAAGGATAAATGTTTTACATGTAGTTGACTATCAAGATGGGTTGAAGCGTGGTCAATTCCTCTGTACAATAACTATGTTTGAATGAATGGAGATATAAAGGAAATGATGTTTCCTATATCAGGATCATAAATTAGTTATTTATCATGCCTCCCATATGTTTTAGGTGTGGGAAATGTGTTAAGGGCTAGGAGGTGATACTCCCCTTGTGAAAGGTGTTGCATGAAATCATCGAAATATTCATCATTTTGTATTTTGGATGTTGGGATAAAATAACTTGTGTAATATTTATTTGTATATGTTATTTTTCAAAGGAATTAAGATGTCGTTAGGTTTGTATGTCATGTGGAAATCTTTAAATGCATTTGGATCGGTGAAGAGCATGACAATGTTTCTGTCATGTTTGTATTTTAGACATCAGTGTAGAGTGGATAGGACACAATGGATTGTGCATATCCATGGATGACCAAGTAGCATGTTATACTAGAACTCTCCTTCTACAAGATATAAGAGTTCATGGAGGATTTTTGTACCTATCTTGATGGGTAGGACAATTTTTCCCAAGTTAGGAATGATAGTATCGTTGAACACACATAATACTGTGGGTGATTGAGTAACAATGGTATCAGGTAGTTGAATTTTTTTGAACACATGAGATGATATGATATTTATGTTAGCGTCATTATCAATCATGAATATTTTAAATAGAGTTTCATTAATTTAGGCGGTGACGAAAAGAGGAAGATCATGTTCTTCTGGTTGGAGTGATAGAATCTTGGATTCATCAAATGCAATAGTAGCCAACATATTGAAGGCACCACCAAGGTTGGAAAAAGGTTAGTGATCTTTATAAGGAACTGAGATTGATTGGAGGGATTTAATCATGGCTTGGAAATTCTGGGGAGAGTTTTGAATTAGATCATAGATAGACATTTTAACAGGTGCATGATTTAGTTGTTTGATAACAGTATTTTCAATAGATGTTGTTGAATGATTCTAAGGGGTTGTGAGTATGGAAACTTTAGTCACATATGGTGACAGATTAGGTGACTCAAGAGGAGTCACAGAGATAGAGACTTTGGGCCTATATTTATTTTGGACCTTGAAGTTAGATGTGTAGGCTTTGGTGGTTATGCGGACATCGTTAATCTGAAAATGTGGTGACTTATTGGAGGAGGCCATAGTTTTTTTAAAGGGGATTTCAGATGATTTCTTTGGAGTATTTTATTTAGGCACCTTGTGAGCATATGTGATGTGATGTCTTGATTTTGTTGATTTAATGAATGGAATGGGATGGTTTCTATTGATTTTGAGGATTCCTTTATTAGAAAGGTTTTGGATGATGGAGTGAAGGTATTTTTAATCTTCAGTGTAATGTCCTAATATTTAATGGTAAGCACACAATTCTTAGTAATTATATCAAGAAGGCTTTCATCCCCAAGGGTTGAAGAGTGTAATAGGTGTTAATGTGATAGTTGATGATCAAACAAGTTATTCAAGGGTTTTAGCATAATATCATGTCAGAGATTTATGAGATAATATCAAGGGTGTAGGATTGTGATTTTCATTGGAAAATTCATAGGTATGAGACACACGACATGTGTCTGAAGTGATATGTTTAGATGTTGTTTTAGAGATTTGTTTAGATTTTGTAACAGTGAATTTAAGCTTAGAGGATGGATGCTTTTCCCTACTCCCTTTAAACCCCGAGTGCGTCAGAATATCACCCAACATTAGTTAGGTGCTCACCCAAGGTGTGCTCAAGTGTCAAGCATCTCTTTTATGTGATCCTTGTAAGAATGTTTTCTAGTAATGAAGGAATACATGCAAACACAAAAATACATGCATTCATTCTAGCACAGAGTAAAGACATTAGATCTAAGCATAGATGCACTGTGAAAATAATATAAGGATTATAACAACACGAAGGAATAATATTTGAACCATGATCCATATGAGGATAACAATGGTTTAGAACCATAAACACATATATACAGAACAACCCAGCATATATTGATTAATAAAGGTTTATAGCAGCCAAATTACATCAAAATGGTCATAGCAGACCATATAAATCAAGACAATAGAATCCTAGTTCTTCAAAATAACTTTTTTCAAATATTTCTAGTTATGCCCTCTCCTATGCATCCTCTATGTCTATCTCTCCATCCTCTATTCTCTTATATTCACATCTTCTAGCTCTCTCCACACACACCATTTTAGATCTAAACACATTCTAAAATAGAATAAGGATCTCTCCTCCACTGCCTCAACTTCACTCATGAGCATGCCACATGCTAGATGGAATCATGCTCCTCCATGCTTGAGTGCCTATGACAGCTCACCAAAACCTTGATTAGCCTCCACTAACCATAATGATTACATCCTAGAATATTCTTTCCATGAGATATAAGACTCCAAGTTCTAACCTTATCCACCCATCACACCTACTCGCATCTCCACGTTTTTTCCATGTAATACCATATCCCAAAATGTGGCCAAGTCTCAAACCCTTTTCTACTTCTACACATAAACATACACCCTCTCTAGTTCAAACTCAAACCCTTCATTCATAAATTGGTAACTACTCAAAATATTTGTGTGCACCTTGTTGCCCTATGCACTTTTTTTCAAGCACCTTCTTCTTGTACTGCCTTCCGCATGTGTTGATCCTTTTCTCTGGGACTTAGCCATTTTTCTAGGCTCAACATTACCCCACACTAAACGTGTTTTCCCTCCTTGGAAAAACCATGTTATATTTGTTAGTGTTTGAATATATATCACCCTTTTATCAAGTATATTTCTATAAAAAAAAATAGTCTAGCTAGTTTTCTCGTATAAAAAATGTGTATTTAAAGATATAGTCATGGTGAATACATTTGAAAATATCATGTTTAAGGTGTAAATCCTCTTTTTTGGTCAAGGAACGTAATAGTCATGTTGCCTCTATAAAATCCGTATAAAAAGATGATCATGAATTAGGTGTAATCTTGAAAAACATCCTTGTATATTATCCTCTAGCTGTAGCTACAAATGTAACACCCTTGACAGTTGTTATTTTCCTCCTTTGCATCTCAAGTGTTGGCATATGATTTTCCTTTTTAGGATATGTTCTTTTGACTTTGGGAAATCATGCTTGATGTGGATAAGTCTTTTCTGCTCTTAAGATCTTCTGACTAAGCTGGAATAGTTTTCCTGAATTCATTTTTCACTTCTTGTAGGTGAGATTGCAATTTGGTTTTAAGAGTTGTAAACTTATCTATTTACCCCGACTCATCCTTGGATCAATTTCAGTGATCCAAGGAATGTTTTAAATCTATTCAGAGTGAACAACTGATGAATTGGCATTCCATGAACTGAGAAATAAATGGATTGAACTTAGTATATAAGTTCTTTGATTCTCTTTTGTGTGAAAATATTTCCATTCAACGGTATGTTTCATTTGGGTCTCTTGAGATCGACCATGGCAGGTCATTACTGATGTAATTGGGATTTCAGCCTATTCTTGGCATAGGAGAGAACCAAAATCCTATAAAGGAAACCTCCTAAGCCAAGTAAAAGTATTTCCTACCTAAGCTATGTAACTTGATATAATTCTGATTCTAACCTAAACTTGGTGCTAAGGGAATTGGAAAAAAGTTACTAGGTATTAAAACTAAACATTGAACCTATTACTATAAGGCTATATGGTGATCTAACCTAGTGCTTTAAAACTATGGCATTTTGAATTATTTACCTATGTGGAATTATCTAAACCTAATTGCTAAGGCCTATGGTGGGGATTAGTTGTTAGTGTTATATCCTAAGGTATAAACTTTAATCTACCTAAGATCTAACCTAAGCAAGTAATCTGTCCTAAACTATTGGTCATGAATGGGGACTTATGTAATCACATGCATATTGGTGATGGTTCCTAAGCAATTTATGATGTTGATAAGGTTTTTATTGTACTCGGTAATCCCAGCTTTGGTAGGGTCTAGTTGGCTTGGTAGAGGCTTAGGTGGCAGTATCACTAAAATGGAAATACATGTTAATTTAGACTTGACATTCGCCAGAATTGGCAGGCGGTGGCAAGGAAGATTAGGCGGGAGATTTAGAATTATTAGAATTAATTACTTTTGGTTTACGAGCCCAAACTGTCTTGGTAGGCATGCCAGTAGATTTTTCTTGGGTTTTTTCACTTTGCATGTTTTTCGATTTTCACTCTGCATGTGCTCTAGTTTTTCGAACCAGTAGATTAAACTGCACTTCATGGTTATTTTTGATGTTTCAAATCTATTTTAATTTCTTGGAATTTATAAGAGGCATTGTGGAAGAGGTATCTAGTTGTTCGATATTTTCATGGAAAAGAGGATAAGGAGTGAGCTTAGCTAGAGGTCTTCTTCGATTTGATCGAGACACTATCAGGCATGATAGGCTCTAACTGTTAAAATCTCTTGCTTTTCTCGAAGTTTTTAAATTAAAATAACTCTTCTCTGTGAGTTTTATGCATTTCATGATGTATTTGGTTGTTTGGTTACTAAGTTTATTAAGTCTTGAATTCTTGGTTTGAATCCTTTGAAAAACCAGTCTGGTTTAAGATATAATATGTGATTATATAAGCACATGAAAAATGCATGCAAAAATGATTCTATAACTCTATTTGGCTTAACTGGATTTGGTAATTAATGGTTAGGTTTTGTTGATTTTTGAATGATTGTATTCTCATTAAAGCTCTTTTGAGAATCTTGTGTTCTGCCTGTATCTGTTGAAGCTAATGTTTTGTTATCCTGTGCTGGTAAAAAGCTCATGTTTGTTAGGAAAACTTGTATGTAAGCTCAAGTTCTGTTGGAAACTTGTGGGTATTCGAGAACTGCTGCTGGGTTCTTAATGGTTTTATGCTTGTGTTTCATTTCATAAATACATGGAGCTGTGAATCGAATAGTAATTGGTTTGGTTCTTGTTTTTTTTAACCTACAAACATTTACTGGTGCTGGAACCCTATCTTGGTGTGATAATTATGTAGTATTATCATGTTATTATGGACTGTTACTAGTCTGCATCTGGTTGGTGTTTATGTTTTACTGTGACCTTGTGTATTGTATTGAGAGTTCATTATGAATACGGCCTTAACACTTATACAGTGATATTTTGAACTCTTAAAGCATTCTTCCAAACCGCTTCAGCTCTTGAGAAAGGTTTGATACAACAGTTATTCGAACATGACACTTGATTTTTAATTTGAACTGTTTAAATGTTGTTCATTGCATTTTATCTAGCATTAGAATGTGAAAGTTATAATAACTCAATAAGGAGTATTGTGATGTAAAACGAGTTGAGGAAATTGTTTCTTATTGTTGGAATTAGAAACCTGAGCAAGGTGTCAATCTAGTTGAGATTCTTTCTAGTTTTCTTTATTAAAAGATACAAATAAAAAATGAACATAAGTTTCCTGAACTTGTTTAAAATCAGTGAATCATTTTGATCTTGGTAAGAACTTATATACCTCATGGAACTCAGATTGGGATTTCGAATCTTGGGTAGAAGGTATCTTGTAATTATGTTGTAAGATCCTTTTGTATATATTGAGTTTATTACTCTAGGGAACTATTTTAAAACTCTGAATTCTTAGAGGGAAATATATGCATGTGCATGGAGAAAACTAGAAATATGGTTTTATGAGTCAGTTGGTAAACTCTGTTAGATTTTGACTAGAACCATAGTTGTAGTTTACGATTCTTATTGTGAATTCATCCTTTATTTTTATTCTTGAAGCAATATGTTGAAATGTATGGTAAATAATATTGTTTGATTTAACTCTTGGGTAATTTTGGGCATTAGCATCTACTCAGATTTCTCTTTTGTTAGGTTCTTATAAAGAAATGAAGAACCCAGAAAATAATTAGTTATGGTTCTTTTGTGTATATGGACAATGTATGACCTTCACTTCTCTAATGTTCCTATTTGAATAGATCCCTTGCTTACTATAGGAAGTTTTTAAAGGAAAAGTTTCATTAGATACCTTTTCACTTTAAGGTGTTCTTGTTCTTCCTTTGGAATCCTTATATGAACTCGAACTGTATATATTTGAAGAAGGGACTTTGTTAATTAAGTTGAAGGAAATGACTACGGGTTAGGATCATTTCTGTTAAGCTTCTTTTCTAATACAGTTGGGAATAAGTTCATTTGTTTGGAATCTTTTGTTGATTATTCTATAGGAAAAGTTAATCGTTAATTTGGCTAACCTTCTCTTACTTATCATTAATGGAAATGAAATAGAAGGAGAGTGATGTCTGGTTTGTTAAAAAAAAAGAGAATGTATCATGCTGGTTGGTTGATGTTTCATCCTTCCATCTAGGATCTTTATTTATTCTTGTTTTGATGAATATCTTAAATGTTTGTTTTAAAATAGCTAATCTTAAGATGAAACAGCTTAGGTTATCATATGAACCTGTTTCAGCCTTGTGGATATTATTTACTTCGGCATAATGAAAATGGTTCTCTTCTTCTTACTAGAAAGTTAGACGAAACATCCTAGTATGAACCTTTTGAAAACACTTCTTGTATCTTATAGTTAAGATAAGTGTTGTATTCTAAGTTGGTAGAATGGAAACAATAAGATGTTATGTTCTATTGAGTAAGATGAATGATAGGACTAGTCATACCTTAATTTGTAAGACAAATATTATAGATTATAATTTGTTCTTCTTTAGAAGTGAACTCTAGTTCATTAATGCTCTTCTTTTTGGTTGTTATTACTTATGTTTAGAGTATGAAATACTAATTGTTCATTAAAGTAGGGTTGTTTTTATTGGAACAATTAGTGGAATGCACTTCATTTTAAGGCTTAGTGCTTATCATGCTCAGTTCATTGAACTGACCTATGCTAGCAATTTTTGCAGATGGACTTTGTAAGTGATAAAAGATGGCAAAATCTTATATGATGCATTGGCTGATCTAAGTTTGATTATAGTGAAGAATTATGATTCGTTCTTGAGATGTATTGAAAAAGAAAAGTATTATTCCTTTTTGAATGAAGACTGTTGTCATACAGTAAGCCTAAAATGTATAAGTTGTAAATGCATAAGTTTGTAAAGGTATAAGTTTGAAAATGAAATTGAAGGATGAGAACTTACTTGCATGAGTTGTGAAGATTATCTTTTACCTTTGTAAAAGAAATGGAATCTTATCTTGTTGATATTCTTCATATTATTTATATGATTAAATGAGGATTCTTGAATAAGTAGGATAAAAAGGGAATTAGAGTAATCTCCCTAATTAAGATGCAGCTAGATAAGTTGCAGAATTCAATGTTCTTATATAAACAATTTAATATAGTAAGGTGATGTGTAATGAACACACAATGAAAACTATAGATTATGTAAAGAAAAAAAAAGGGTGTGTTAAACCCTAGACCTTAACCATGAAGAGGAAGACTCTTCCTCACTCATGTAAAAGTAAACAAGAAGGCAAGGAAGATATGATTTATACTCATTAGACCTCATTTCATAAAATCTAATAAGTTACGATCTAGGTGGTTGTTACACTTCCTTGAATGGTCAAGTCACATTAAACAGAACTTATGAGGTTGCTTGTCCTCTCTTTTTGGTATCTGATTTTTAAGCCAAAATTAACGAACATCGAAAGCAATCGTGACTTAAGGAAAGTCTCCAAGGATTAATGGAACCTGATTTGGAAGGGAACTTAGGAAGAGTTAGATTAGGATTTGGACAAGGTTGCTGAAATCTGCTATTAAATATCCAAATTAATTAAATATTAATAATCTCATAGGGGTATGTACATCTCGATGAGGCTATTTATTAGGATGGTGGCACATGCCAACTATAGAGTTGTACCTTTGAGAAGATTAGGATCTTCTCGAGGATACAACATTGTAGTTGACATGTGGCAACACCCTTCTGCATTGATCGTCTAGATCTACATGCTTATGGACTTGAACTTAGTTTTTCTCTAGGACTAGGTAGTAACATAGTTATGATACGAAGTGACCCTCTAGGACTTTAGGTACCTTGGCACACGAGTTAACCTAGGTTGACCCAGTATGCCAATATATCCTAAGTCTTTTTGAGTCTCTCCCTATCATAACCTATGTTGTTAACCTGAACTAGGGGTAAACCATGGACAAGTGGACTAACGGAAGTCAGTAAAGGACATTCTAGATAACAATTGAGTGAGGTGAAGGATGTATTCTGATTGATGAGTATGTCATCAAGGAATGAATAATACAAACAGTATGTTAGAAAAATTTGGCCAAAGTATCGCAAGCTACTAATTGCATTGTCCTATGTCACCTAGTCTAAGGTTCAAGATGAAAATGAGTATTAGTAGCAAATATTCAGATAGGTTCCTAGACAGATCACTCAATACCCCAAACAGGGTAAGAGAACCAAGTATACTTAGTATACAGAAAAGTATTCAATACTTAATGTTAAACATGAATAGATTAGTAGTTCACCGAGTCATGAAATGAATAGATCGGTGGCACACCGAGTCATTACAGCAGCATATGGTTATTTGTTATAAGAATGGATGTTATGGAATGTGTGTTCTAAATTATGTATTTAGAACAGAGAACGTTACTTTAAAAAAATTCCCTTGTTTCTAAAGTGTTAAAATGGGAATGTTACATCTTGGTATCAGAGCTGAAGGTTGCAGCTCTTGGACCTATTGTGTCCATAATTTGATAAAAAATTGAATTTTCTTGTAACAAAAAATGGTTAGAACAAGAGGAAATGTTGCGAATAATGCTCCACCTGATGAAGGAGCAACAATAACCCAAAAACTTGATGAAATCCTTGCTGCCCTGTTGGACACAAGAGATCATTTGATGGTACTCGAACAACAAGTGATGGGTAATGAGGAGGAAGAAGAAGCTGGTAATAACAATCAGCCACCTCCTGAGGACAACCCCAATATGGGTGTTGATAATAACAATACTAATGTACCTGTCCAGCCAGAAAACAAAAAGGCTAGGTTGGTAGCTGAACTCACCAATGATATAAAAAGGATAAGTCCACCTAAGTTTGATGGCACCACATTAGGTGATGGAGCTGAGAATTGGCTCAGTGAGATGGAGAAGTACTTTGCAATAAGAAACTTCTCAGAGGAAACCAAAGCTATTTGGGGAGCATATCAGCTTTCCCATGAAGCATCTTCATGGTGGGACAGCCGTAAGGCTGAGCTAAACATTGATGAAACTAACATCACTTGGGATCAATTTAAAAGTTATTTTAGGCAACGATGGCTGCCACAACTTTATTATGATTAGAAAATGACTGAATTTCAGAACTTGGCTCAAGGGAAGTTAACTGTAACTGAGTATTGGGAATGGTTTACAAAACTACTCAAGTATGTACCTCAGTATCAAACTGATGAGAAGTTCAGGATACAGAAATTCATCATGGGATTGAATCCCATTATTGGGGGAGAGGTTGATGTTCACAGCCCAACCACTATCGAAGGAGTTGTTGAAAAATCCATAAGGCAAGAACAGAAATTAAAGGCTATTTCTTACTCATAAAGAGGAAGTGCGAAAGAAAGTTCCAAACTCTTCTTCATCTTCTCTTGCACCTAAGAAAGGACCATGGAAAAATTTTGGTAACAAAAGTGAGTTTCCAACTCATAATAATAAGAAAATAGCAATGAATAAGTCTTCTGGAATTACACAGAACAAGTTTGCCAAGAATAATAATAACGGATGGAAGTCCTATGGAGGTCAAAATGATAACTTTAAGGCTGGAAATAATTCTGAGCCTAAAAAGTGACCGGTAGGAGGCTTTTATAACTGTGGTAAAGATCATTACGTGAATCAATGTCCTTTGAAGAAGGATGATCGTAATCAACAGCACAAGATACATGCTGCAGTAGCTGACAAGCAAGCTGAAAAGCAAGTTACACCTATAGAAGTTCCTGGTAAGTTATTTGGCATACCTGTAACTATTATTTTTGATACGGGAGCTACTGAATGTTTTATTTCTAGTAAACTTGCTTCAAAACTTAAAAGAAAAGATGGAAAATGGATAAATCATGGACTGTACATTATGGTAATAATTTTGTTCATACAGTTAGTATGTGTCTTTTTGGGGCAGTCCTTGACTTACCTAGCTTTTCCACAGAAGTTGATCTCTATGTAGCACCTTTGGGATCTTATGATATAGTCATAGGTGTAAATTGGTTAGCAGAGCATAAAGAAAATGTAGACTATTTTGAAAAGCATATTAGTTGTTTAGATGATCTGCAGAAAATAACAGAGATTCAAGGTGTAAAATGAGAAATTTCTGTTAGGAAATTATCAGCTATGTAACTTAAAAAGGCCAAAAATAAGGGCTATACCTTATATGCAGTAAAAATTTTAGAATTTGCTGAAGAAAATAGTGATTTCATGGAACGTTATCCACTGTTACGGAACTATAGTGACGTGTTTCTTAGAAGAATTACCAGGATTACCACCCAAAAGGGAGTTTGACTTCACAATTGAAATCAAACCAGGTACTAAACCTATTTCTAAAGCACCTTATCGAATGACTACCACAGAGTTAGTAGAACTTAAGGCTCAGTTGCAAGAAATTTTGTCTAAGGGTTTGATTAGACCAAGTGTTTCACCTTGGGGAGCACCGGTGATCTTTGTGAAAAAGAAATATGGAATAGTTAGGTTGTGCATTGATTACAGGATGTTAAACAAAGCAACAATCAAGAATAGATACCCACTTCCTAGAATTGATGACCTATTTGATCAGATGCATGGGGCATCAGTATATTCTAAGATAGATCTTTGATCTGGATATCATCAATTATGAATTAAGGATGAGGACATTCATAAAACGGCTTTCAGAACAAGGTATGGGCATTATGAATTCACGGTTTTACCCTTTGGATTAATGAATGCACCTGCAACTTTTATGAACTTAATGAATAATATCTTTCAAGAATATTTGGACAAGTTTGTGCTTGTATTCTTGGACGACATTCTCATATATTCTAAAAGTATTGAGGAGCATCATGAACACTTGAAAATAGTTTTGGAAATTATGAGAAAGAGACGGTTGTATGGTAAGCTATCCAAATGTTCTTTCTATGACACTGAAGTTCACTATTTGGGTCATGTTATAAGTAAAGATGGGATAGCTGTAGATCCTTCTAAAATTGTAGCTATAACTGAGTGGCCTACACCAAAGAATGTACATGAAGTTAGAAGCTTCATGGGCCTTGCAGGTTATTATAGAAAATTTGTTAAGGATTTTTCTAAGGTGGCTGCACCAATAACTTCATTGCAGAAAAATGATAAGAAATTTGTTTGGAATGATAAATGTGAATCTACTTTTAAAATTTTGAAAAGTTAAGTTGACTTCAACACCTATCTTAGTTGTACCTGATCCTAATGGAGACTTTACTATCGTAACTGATGCATCTGGGGAAGGTCTTGGAGGTATTTTGTTACAAAATGATCTTGTCATAGCTTATGAAAGTAGAAAACTTAAGTTACATGAGTTGAATTATGCTCCACATGATTTAGAGCTTGCTGCCATAGTTCATGCACTTCAAGTTTTGAGGAATTATCTGCTGGGTAAACTATTTGAGTTGAAAATTGATCATCTTGGGTTGAAGTACATTTTCACTCAGCCAAATCTGAATGCAAGACAACAAAGGTGGTTAGAGTTTTTGTCTCAATATGATTTTGACATAAGTTACATTAAAGGAAAAGAGAATAGAGTGGCTGATGCTCTAAGTCATAGGAAGCACATTTCTGCTCTTATAACACTAAGAACTCAGTTTAAGGATGAAGTAAAAAGTGTTATGGAATCTGACTCTTACTTTCAGCAAGTAAAAATTGTGCTTGCTGCAGACCCAAAGGATGAAAGATATAAATGTTTTCACTTTGATAATGAAGGAATCTTACGATATGAAAACAGAGTATACATACCTTTTCCTAACGATTTGAGAAATAAATTGTTATTAGAGTTTCACAATTCACCTTTTTCTAGACACCCTGGCATTACAAAAATGCTTGCTGATATAAGATAAAAATATTTCTGGAAAGGAATGAAAAAGGATGTTATTGATTTTGTGACTCATTGTCTTGAATGTCAACATGTAAAAGCAGAGCATATGCACCCAACTGGTTTATTATATCCTCATAGCATATCGAAGTACAAATGACAGGTAATAAACATGGATTTTGTACAAGGATTGCCTATGTCAAGAAATAAACATGATGTTATTTTAGTAGTAGTTGAAAAACTAACGAAAGTAGCTCATTTTATTGTTGGAAATCTAAAGGATGATTCTCCTATTTTGGCTAGAAGATTTGTACACAAAATTTCCAGATTACACGGAGTACCTGAATTAATCATATCTGATAGAGACCCTAGAATGACGTCAAGGTTTTGGCAAACACTTAATGCAGCTCTTGGAACTAAATTGAATTTCAGTTTTGCATATCATCGAGAATCAAATGGATAGAGTGAAAGAGTAAATCAGGTTTTGGAGGATATGTTACGGATGTACTGTATGGATCAGCAGTACAAGTGGGAGGAGTACCTTCCATTAGTTGAATTTGCATGCAATAACACATATCATACTTCTCTTAAGATGGCACCTTTCGAGGCACTTTAGGGAAGGAAATGCAGAACCCCTATTAGTTGGGATAGCATTGAGGATAGAGAGGTAATTGGACCTAAAATCCTTACGGAAATGGAACAACAAGTTAAAATGATTTGAGAACGCTTGAAAGAATCTATAGATAAGCAAAAGAGTTATGTTGACTTAAATTGGTTTGACAAGAAATTTAAACTTGGAGAGAAGGTTTTTCTTCAGGTTAAACCGAAAAAGAGCTCCATAACTTTTGGCAAGGCTACCAAGTTATCACCTTGTTATGTGGGACCTTTCGAAATAGTTGAAGTAATCAACCCTGTAGCTTATCATTTAGCATTACCACCTGCTTTGTCACGAATGCATGATGTTTTCCATATTTCTTTTCTTAAGAAATATGTTTCAGATTTACCACATGTGTTAAATTAGAATTCCTTGTAGGTCCAAGAGCCAAGAATAATCATGGTTAAACCCATTCGAGTGCTAAACTCCATTGCATTTAATAATAAGTCAATGTAAGATCCCGTGGGACCAGTTTAACAAGGAAAGTGCAACTTGGGAAAATATAGAGGATATAAAAACTAATTTTCCATATTTATTTGAACAGAATTAAATCTGTTGACTGATAAAGATTTATGATTTCATCTTTGTATGACATTAAGTAAGCCAGTTTTGGGTAGATAATTATTTAATTTGAACAAACAATTATTTAATGCTAATTTCTGGAACTATAATATTTTGAAAATTTTGACTTTGAGTAATAAAAGTGAAGTATTTGACTATCCTTGATGTAAATTATTAGAAGAAACAATCATCGGGACGATGATTCCTTTTAGGAGGGAAGCATGTAACACCCTTGACAGTTGTTATTTTCTTCCTTTGCATGTCAATTGTTGGCATGTGATTTTCCTTTGTAGGATATGTTCTTTTGACTTTGGGAAATCATGCTTGATGGATAAGTCCTTACTTCTCTTAAGATATCTTCTGACTGAACTGGAATAGTTTTCCTGAATTCATTTTTCACTTCTTGTAGGTGAGATTGCAATTTGGTTTTAAGAGTTGTAAACTTATCTATTTACCTGACTCATCCTTGGATCAATTTCAGTGATCCAAGGAATGTTTTAAATCTATTCAGAGTGAACAACTGATGAATTGGCATTCCATGAATTGAGAAACACATGGACTAAACTTAGTAGATGCAAATTATTTAATTCTCTTTTGTGTGAAAATATTTCCATTCAGTGGTATGTTTCATTTGGGTCTCTGGAGATCGACCATGGCAGGTCATTACTGACGTAATTGGGATTTCAGCCTATTCATGGCATAGGAGAGAACCGGAATCCTAAGCCAGGTAAAATTATTTCCTACCTAAGCTATGTAACTTGATATAATTATGATTCTAACCTAAACTTGGTGCTAAGGGAATTGGAAAAAGTTACTAGGTATTAAAACTAAACATTGAACCTATTACTACAAGGCTATATGGTGACCTAACCTAGTGTTTTAAACTATGGCACTTTGAATTATTTACCTATGAGGGTTTATCTAAACCTAATTTCTAAGGCCTATGGTGGGGGTTAGTTGTTAGTGTTATATCCTAAGGTATAAACTTTAATCTACCTAAGATCTAACCTAAGCAAGTAACATATCCTAAACTATTGGGCATGATTGGTGACTTATGTAGTCACATGCATATTGGCAATGGTTCCTAAGGCATTTATGATGTTGATAAGTTTTTTTATTACACTCGGTACTGCCAGCTTTGGTAGGGGTTAGTTGGCTTGGCAGAGGCTTAGGTGGCAGTATCACTAAAATGGAAACACATGTTAATTTAGACTTGGAATTCTCCAAACTTGGTAGGCAGTGGCAAGGAAGATTAGGTGGGAGATTTGGAATTAATGGAATTAATTGCTTTTGGTTTACGAGCCCAAACCATCTTGGTAGGCATGCCAGCAAATTTTTCTTGGGTTGTTTCACTTTGCATGTTTTCCAATTTTCACTCTGCATGCACTCTGGTTTTTCGAACCAGCAGATTGAACTGCACTTCATGGCTATTTTTGAGGTTTCAAATCTATTTTCATTTCGTGGAATTTATAAGAGGCATTGTGGAAGAGGTATCTGGTTGTTTGATCTTTTGTGGAAAAGAGGAGAAGGAGTGAGCTTAGCTAGAGGTCTTCTTCAATTTGACAGAGACACTATCAGGCATGATAGGCTCTAACTGTTAAAATCTCTTGCTTTCCTCTAAGTGTTTTCATTAAAACAACTCTATTCTGTGTGTTTTATGCATTTCATTATGTATTTGGTTGTTTGGTTACTGATTTTATTAAGTCTTGAATTCTTAGTTTGAATCCTTTGTAAAAGCGGTTTGGTTTAAGATATAGTATGTGATTGTTTAAGCACATGAAAAACGCATGTAAAAATGATTCTGTAACTCTGTTTGGCTTAACTAAATTTGGTAATTAATGGTTAGGTTTTGTTGACTTTCAAATGAATGTATTCTCACTAAATTCTTTTGAGAATCTTGTGTCCAACCTGTATCTATTGAAGCTATTGTTTTGTGATCCTGTACTGGTAAAAAGCTCATAGTTTGTTATGAAAACTTGTATGTAAGCTCAAGTTCTATTGGAAACTTGTGGGTATTCGAGAACTGGTCAGGGTTCTTGGTGCTTGTTATGCTTGTGTTTCGCTTTCATAAATATATGGAGCTATGAATAGAGTAGTAGTTGGTTGGTTCTTTTTTTGAAACCTGCGAACATTTGTTGGTGCTAAAACCCTAACACGGCGTGATAATTATGTGGTATTATCATGATATTATGGAACTGTTACTGGTCTGCATTTGGTTGGTGTTCTTGTTTTACTGTGACCTTGTGTATTGTATTGTGGGTTCATTATGAATACGTCCTTAGCACTTACATGGTGTTGGTCTGAACTCTTTTAAGTGATCTCCCAAACCGCTTTAGCTGTTGAGCAAGGTTTGATACGACAGTTATTCAAACATGATGCTTGATTTTTAATTTGAACTGTTTAAATGTTGTTCATTGCATTTTATCTAGCATTAGAATGTGAAAGTTATAGTAACTCCAAAAGGAGTATTGTGATGCAAAATGAGTCAAGGAAATTGTTTCTTATTGTTGGAATTTGAAACCTGAGCAAGGTGTCGGTCCAGTTGAGATTCTTTCTAGTTTTCTTTGTTAAAGGATACAAATCGAAATGGAACATAAGTTGCCTAAACTTGTTTAAAATCAGTGAATGATTTTGATCTTGGTAAGAACTTATGTTCCACATGGTGCTCAGATTGGTATTTTGAATCTTGGGCAGAAGGTATCTTGTAATTATGTTGTAAGATCCTATCGTATTTATTGAGTTTATTACTGTAGGAAACTATTTTAAAAATCTAAATTCCTAGGAGGCAACAGATGCATGTGCATGGAGAAAACTGGAATTATGGTTTTATGATTCGGTTGGTAAACTCTGTTATATTTTGACTGGAACCATCTTTGTAGCTTACGAATCTTATTGGGAATTCATTCTTTATTTCTATTCTTGAAGCAATATGTTGAAAAGTATGGTAAATAATATTGTTTGATTTAACTCTTGGGTAATTTCGGGTGTTAGCATTTACTCAGATTTTTCTTTTGTTAGGTTCCCATAAAGAAATGAAGAACCCAAAAAATAATTAGTTATGGTTCTTTTGTGTAAATGGACTGTGTATGACCTTCACTGCTCTAATGTTCCTATTTGAATGGATCCATTGCTTACTAGAGGAATTTTTTAAAGGAAAAGTTTCATTAGATACCTTTTCACTTTAAGGTGTTCTTGTTTTTCCTTTGGAATCCTTATATGAACTCAAACTATATATATTTGAAGAAGGGAGTTTGTTAATTAAGTTAAAGGAAATGCTTACGGGTTAGGATCATTTCTGTTAATCGTCTTTTCTAATACAGTTGGGAATAAGTTCATTTGTTTGGAATCTTTTGTTGATTATTCTATAGGAAGAGTTAATCATTAATTTGGCTAACCTTCTCTTACTTATCATTAATGGAAATGAAATAGAAGGAGAGTGATGTCTGGTTTGTTAAAAATGTATCATGCTGGTTGGTTCATGTTTCATCCTTCCATCTGGGATCCTTATTTATTCCTGTTCTGATGAATATCTTAAATGTTTGATTTGAAATAGTTAATCTTAAGATGAAACAACTTAGGTTATCATATGAACCTATTTCTACCTTGTGGATATTATGTACTTCGGCATAATGAAAATGGTTTCTCTTCTTCTTGCTAGAAAGTTAAATGAAACATCCTAGTATGAACCTTCTGAAAACACTTCTTGTATCTTATAGTTAAGATAAGTGTTGTATTCTGAGTTGGTAGAATGAGAACAATAAGATGTTATGTTCTGTTGATTAATATGAATGATAGGACCAGCCATACCTTAATTTTAAGATAGATATTATAGATTATAATTTGTTCTTCTTTAGAAGTGAACTTTAGTTCATTAATGATCTTCTTTTTTGGTTGTTATTACTTATGATTAAAGTATGAAATACTAATTGTTCATTAAAGCAGGGCTGTTTTTATTGGAACAATTAGTGGAATGCACTTCATTTTAAGGCTTAGTTATTATCATGCTCCAGTTCATTGAACTGACCCATGCTATAAATTTTTGTAGATGGAATTCGTAAGTGATATAAGATGGAAAAATCTTATATGATACATTGGCTGATCTAAGTTTGATTATAGTGAAGAATTCTTGATTCGTTCTTGAGATGTATTGAAAAAGAAAAGTATTATTCCTTTTTGAATGAAGATTGTTGTCATATAGTAAGCCTAAAATGTATAAGTTGTAAATGCATAAGTTTGTAAAGGTATATGTTTGAAAATGAAATTGAAGGATGAGAACTTACTTGCATAAGTTGTGTGAATTATCTTGTTCCTTTGTAAAAGTAATGGAATCTTATCTTGTTGATATTCTTCATATTATTTATATGATTAAATGAGGATTCTTGTATAAGTAGGATAAAAAGGGAATTAGAGTAATCTCCCTAATTAAGATGTAGCTAGATAAGTTGCAGAATTCAATGTTCTTATATAAACAATTTAATATAGTAAGGTGATGTGTAATGAACACACAATGAAAACTATAGATTATGAAAAGAACAAAAAGGGTGTGTTAAACCCTAGAACTTAACTATGAAGAGGAAGACTCTTCCTCACTCATGTAAAAGTAAACAAGAAGACAAGGAAGATATGATTTATACTCATTAGACCTCATTTAATAAAGTCTAATAAGTTACAATCTAGGTGGTCGTTACACTTCCTTGAATGGTCAAGTCACATTAACATAACTTATGAGGTTGTTTTCCTCTCTTTTTGGTAATTGCATATTAAGCCTAAATTAACAAACATCGAAAGCAATTGTGATTTAAGGAAGTTCTCCAAGGATTAATGGAACCTGATTTGGAAGAGAACTTAGGAAGAGTTGGATTAGGATTTGGACAAGGTTGCTAAAATCTGTTATTAAATATCCAAATTAATTAAATATTAATAATCTCCTAGGGGTATGTACATCTCAACGAGGTTGTTTTGTAGGATGCTGGCACACGCCAATTGTAGAGTTGTACCTTCGAGGAGATTATGATCTTCTCGAGGATAGAACATTGTAGTTGACATGTGGCAACACCCTTCTGCATTGATTGTCTAGATCTACATGCTTATGGACTTGAACTTATTTTTTCTCTAGGAATGGGTAGTAACATAGTTATGATACAAAGTAACCATCTAGGACTCTAGGTACCTTGGCACATGGGGTTAACCTAGGTTGACCCAGTATGCCAATATATCCTAAGTCTTTGTGAGTCTCTCCCTATCATAATTTATGTTATTAATCTTAACTAGGGATAAACCATGGGCAAGTGGACTGAAAAAAGTTAGTAAAGGACATTCTAGATAAAATTGAGTGAGGTGAAGGATAGTATTGGATTGATGAGTATGCGTCAAGGAATGAGTAATATGAATAGTATGTTAGAAAACTTTGGCCAAAGTATCACAAGCTGCTGATTACGTTGTCCTATGTCACCTAGTCTAAGGATCGAGATGCAGATGAATATTAGTAGCAAATATTTAGATAGGTTCCCAGATAGATCACTCAATACCCTGAACAGGGTAAGAGAACCAAGTATACTTAGTATACAGAAAAGTATTCCTTACTTAATGTTAAACATGAATAGATCAGTAGTTCGCCAAGTCATGAAATGAATAGATCGGTGGCACACCGAGTCATTACAACAACATATGGTTATTTTTTATAAGAATGGATGTTATGGAATGTGTGTTCTAAATTATGTATTTGGAACAGAGAACGTTACTTAAAAAAATCCCTTGTTTCTAAAGTTAATAAAATGGGAATGTTACATGTTGGTATCAGAGCTGAAGGTTGTAACTCTTGGACCTATTGTGTCCATAATCTGATAAAAACTTGAATTTTCTTGTAACAGAAAATGGTTATAATGAGAGGAAATGTTGCGAATAATGCTCCACCTGATGAAGGAGCAGCAACAACCCAAAAAATTGATGAAATCCTTGCTGCCCTATTAGACACAAGAGATCGTTTGACGGTACTTGAACAAAAAGTGATGGGTAATGAGGAGGAAGAAGAAGTTCGTAATAACAATCAGCCACCTCCTGAGGAGAACCCGAATATGGGTGTTGATAATAACAATACTAATGTACCTGTCCAGTCAAAAAATAAAAAGGCTAGGTTGGTAGCTGAACTCACCAATGATATAAAAAGGATAAGTCCACCTAAGTTTGATGGCACCACATTAGGTGATGGAGCTGAGAATTGGCTCAGTGAGATGGAGAAGTACTTTGCAATAAGAAATTCTTGGAGGAAACCAAAGCTATTTTGGAAGCATATTAGCTTTCCCATGAAGCATCTTCATGGTGGGACAACTGTAAAGTTGAGCTAAAAATTGATGAAACTAACATCACTTGGGATAAATTTACAAATTATTTTAGGCAACAATGGCTGCCACAACTTTATAATGATCATAAAATGACTGAATTTCAAAACTTGGCTCAAGGGAAGTTAACTGTAACTGAGTATTGGGAACGGTTTACGAAACTACTCGTATGTACCTCAGTATCAAACTGATGAGAAGTTTAGGATATGGAAATTCATCATGGGATTTAATCCCATTATTTGGGGAGAGTTTGATGTTCATAGCCCAACCACTATGGAAGGGGTCATTAAAAAATCCATAAGGCAAGAATAGAAATTAAAGGATATTTCTTCTCACAAGGAGGAAGTATGGAAGAAAGTTCTAAACTCTTCTTCAACTTCTCTTGCACCTAAGAAAGGACCATGGAAAAATTTTGGTAACAAAAGTAAGTTTCCAACTGATAATAATAAGAAAACAACAATGAATAAGTCTACTGGAAATACACGGAACAATTTTTCCAAGAATAATAATAACGGATGAAAGTCTTATAGAGGTCAAAATGATAACTTTAAGGCTGGAAATAATTTTGAGCCTAAAAAGGGACTGGTAGGAGGTTGTTATAACTGTGGAAAATATCATTATGTGAATCAATGTCCTTTGAAGAAGGATGATCGTAATTAGTAGCACAAGATACATGTTGCAGTAGCTGACAAGCAAGCTGAAAAAGCAAGTTACACCTATAGAAGTTCCTGGTAAGTTATTCGGCATACCTGTAACTATTCTTTTTGATACGGGAGCTACTAAATGTTTTATTTCTAGTAAAATTGCTTCAAAACTTAAAATAAAAGCTGGAAAAATAGATAACTCATGGACTGTACATTATGGTTATAATTCTATTCATACAGTTAGTATGTGTCTTTTTTGGGCAGTCCTTGACTTACCTAGCTTTTCCATAGAAGTTGATCTCTATGTATCACCTTTGGGATCTTATGATATAGTCATAGGTGTAAATTGGTTAGCAGAGCATAAAGCAAAGGTAGACTATTTTGAAAAACATATTAGTTGTTTAGATGATCTATAGAAAATAGCAGAGATTCAAGGTATAAAATGAGAAATTTCTGTTAGGAAATTGATCAGCTATGCAACTTAAAAAGGCCAAAAATAAGGGTTGTACCTTATATGCAGTAAAAATTTCAGAATATACTAAAGAAAAAAGTGATTTCATGGAATGTTACCCACTGTTACAGAACTACATTGAAATGTTTCTAGAAGAATTACTGGGATTACCACCCAAAGAGGAGTTTGACTTCACAATTGAAATCAAACCAGGTACTGAACCTATTTCTAAAGCACCTTATCGAATGACTACCACAGAGTTAGTAGAACTTAAGGCTCAGTTGCAAGAAATTTTGTCTAAGGGTTTGATTAGACCAAGTGTTTCACCTTGGGGAGCACCGGTGATCTTTGTGAAAAAGAAATATGGAACACTTAGATTGTGCATTGATTACAGGATGTTAAACAAAGCAACAATCAAGAATAGATATCCACTTCCTAAAATTGATGACCTATTTGATCAAATGTGTGGGGCATCAGTATATTCTAAGATAGATCTTTGATCTGGATATCATCAATTACGAATTAAAGATGAGGACATTCATAAAATGGATTTTAGGACAAGGTATGGGCATTATGAATTCACGATTTTACCCTTTGGATTAATGAATGCACCTGTAGATTTTATGAACTTAATGAATAATATCTTTCAAGAATATTTGGACAAGTTTGTGCTTGTATTCTTGGATGACATTCTCATATATTCTAAAAGTATTGAGGAGCATCATGAACACTTGAAACTAGTTTTGGAAATTCAGAGAAAGAGAAGGTTGTATGGTAAGCTATCCAAATGTTCTTTCTATGACTCTGAAGTTCACTGTTTGGGTCATGTTATAAGTAAAGATGGGATAGTTGTTGATCCTTCTAAAATTGTAGCTATAACTGAGTGGCCTACACCAAAGAATGTACATGAAGTTAGAAGCTTCATGGGTCTTGCAGGTTATTATAGAAAATTTGTTAAGGATTTTTCTAAGGTGGCTGCACCAATAACTTCATTGTAGAAAAAGGATAAGAAATTTGTTTGGAATGATAAATGTGAATTTTCTTTTAAAATTTTGTAAAGTGAGTTGACTTCAGCACCTATCTTAGCTATACCTGATCCTAGTGGAGACTTTACTGTCATAACTGATGCATCCGGGGAAGGTCTTGGAGGTATTTTGTTACAAAATGATCTTTTCATAGCTTATGAAAGTAGAAAACTTAAGTTACATGAGTTGAATTATGCTCCACATGATTTAGAGCTTGCTGTCATAGTTCATGCACTTCAAGTTTGGAGGCATTATCTGTTGGGTAAACCATTTGAGTTGAAAACTGATCATCTAGGGCTGAAGTACATTTTCACTCAGCCAAATCTGAATGCAAGATAGCGAAGGTGGTTAGAATTTTTGTCTCAATATGATTTTGATATAAGTTACATTAAAGGAAAAGAGAATAGAGTGGTTGATGCTCTAAGTCGTAGGAAGCACATTTCTACTCTTATAACACTGAGAACTCAATTTAAGGATGAAGTAAAAAGTGTTATGGAATTTGACTCTTACTTTTAGCAAGTAAAAATTGCGCTTGCTGCAGACCCAAAGGATGAAAGATATAAAGGTTTTCACTTTGATAATGAAGGAATCTTACGATATGAAAACAGAGTATACATACCTTTTCCTAACGATTTGAGAAAGAAATTGTTAGCAAAGTTTCACAATTCACCTTTTTCTGGACACCCTATCATTACAAAAATGCTTACTGATATAAGACAATAATATTTCTAGAAAGGAATGAAAAAGGATGTTATTGATTTTGTGACTCGCTGTCTTTAATGTCAAAGTGTAAAAGCGGAGCATATGCACCCAGCTAGTTTATTGTATCCTCATAGCATACCGCAGTGCAAATGGAAAGTAATAAGCATGGATTTTGTACAAGGATTGCCTATGTCAAGAAATAAACATGATGTTATTTTATTAGTAGTTGAAAAACTAATGAAAGTAGCTCATTTTATTTCTAGAAATCTAAAGGATGATTCTCCTGTTTTGGCTAGAAGATTTGTACACAAAATTTTCAGATTACACGGAGTACCTGAATTAATCATATCTGATAGAGACCCTAGAATGACGTCAAGGTTTTGGCAAACGCTTAATGCAACTCTTGGAACTAAATTAAATTTCATTTCTGCGTATCACCCATAAACATATGGACAGATTGAAAGAGTAAATCAAGTTTTGGAGGATATGTTATGGATGTACTGTATGGATCAGCAGTACAAGTGGGAGGATTACCTTCCATTAGTTGAATTTGCATACAATAAAACATATCATGCTTCTCTTAAGATGGCACCTTTCGAGGCACTTTACGGAAGGAAATGCAGAACCCCATATTAGTTGGGATAGCATTGAGGATAGATAGGTAATTGGACCTGAAATCCTTATGGAAATGGAACAACAAGTTAAAATGATTCGAGAACGATTTAAAGTAGCTGCAGATAGGCAAAAGAGTTATGTTTACTTAAAGTGGGTTGACAGGAAATTTAAAATTGGAGAGAAGGTTTTTCTTCGGGTTAAACCAAAAAAGAGCTCTATAAATTTTGGCAAGGCTGCCAAGTTATCACCTCGTTATGTGGGACCTTTCAAAATAGTTGAAGTAATCAACCCTGTAGCTTATCATTTAGCACTACCACCTACTTTGTCACGAATGCATGATGTTTTCCATATTTCTTTGCTTAAGAAATACATTTCAGATTTATCACATGTGTTAAATTGGAATTCCTTGTAGGTCCAAGACCCAGGAATAATCATGGTTAAACCCATTCGAGTGCTGGAAACTCGCCAGTTGCATTTAAGAAATAGAGAAATAAGTCAATGTAAGGTCCAGTGGGACCAGTTTAACGAGGAAAGTGTAACTTGGGAAAATCTAGAGGATATAAAAACTGATTTTCCATATTTATTTGAACAGAATTGAATCTGTTGACTAATAAAGATTCATTATTTCATCTTTGTATGACATTAAGTAAGCCAGTTTTGGGCAGATAATTATTTAATTTGAACAAATAGTTATTTAATGTTGAATTCTGGAACTATAAGATTTTGAAAATTTTGACTTTGAGTAAGAAAAGTGAAGTATTTGATTGTCCTTGATGTAAATTATTAGAAGACACAATCATCGGGACGATGATTCCTTTTAGGAGGGAAGCATGTAACACCCTTGACAGTTGTTATTTTCTTCCTTTGCATGTCAATTGTTGGCATATGATTTTCCTTTGTAGGATATGTTCTTTTGACTTTGGGGAAATCATGCTTGATGTGGATAAGTCTTTTCTGCTCTTAAGATCTTCTGACTGAACTGGAATAGTTTTCCTAAATTCATTTTTCACTTCTTGTAGGTGAGATTGCAATTTGGTTTTAAGAGTTGTAAACTTATCTATTTACCTTACTCATCCTTGGATCAATTTCAGTGATCCAAGGAATGTTTTAAATCTGTTCAGAGTGAAAAACTGATGAATTAGCATTCCATGAACTAAGAAACACATGGACTAAACTTAGTAGATGCAAGTTCTTTAATTCTCTTTTATGTGAAAATATTTCCATTCAGTGGTATGTTTCATTTGGGTCTCTGGAGATCGACCATGGCATGTCATTACTGACATAATTGGGATTTCAGCCTATTCATGGTGTAGGAAAGAACCGGAATCCTAATCCAGGTAAAAGTATTTCCTACCTAAGCTATGTAACTTGATATAATTATGATTCTAACCTAAACTTGGTGCTAAGGGAATTGGAAAAAGTTACTAGGTATTAAAACTAAACATTGAACCTATTACTACAAGGCTATATGGTGACCTAACCTAGTGTTTTAAACTATGGCACTTTGAATTATTTACCTATGAGGTTTTATCTAAACCTAATTGATAAGGCCCAAGGTTGAGGTTAGTTGTTAGTGTTATATCCTAAGGTATAAAATTTAATCTACCTAAGATCTAACCTAAGCAAGTAACATATCCTGAACTATTGGGCATGAAAGGGGACTTATGTAGTCGTATGCATATTGACGATGGTTCCTAAGGCATTTATGATGTTGATAAGGTTTTTTATTACACTCGGTACTACTAGCTTTGGCAGGGGTTAGTTGGCTTGGCGGAGGCTTCGGTGGCAGCATCACTAAAATGGAAACACGTGTTAATTTAGACTTGGCATTTGCCAGACTTGGCAAGCGGTGGCAAGGAAGATTAGGTGGGAGATTGAGAATTAATGGAATTAATTTCTTTTGTTTTACGAGCCCAAACCATCCTTGTAGGCATGCCAACAAATTTTTCTTGGGTTGTTTCACTTTGCATGTTTTCCGATTTTCACTCTGCATGCGCTTTGGTTTTTCGAACCAGTAGGTTAAACTGCACTTCATGGATATTTTTGAGGTTTAGAATCTATTTTCATTTCGTGGAATTTATAGAAGGCATTGTGGAAGAGGTATCTGGTTGTTCGATCTTTTGTGAAAAAGAGGAGAAGGAGTGAGCTTAGCTAGAGGTCTTCTTTGATTTGACAGAGACACTATCAGGCATGATAGGCTCTAACTGTTAAAATCTCTTGCTTTCCTCTAAGTGTTTCCATTAAAACAAATTTATTCTGTGAGTTTTATGCATTGCATGATATATTTGGTTGTTTAGTTACTAAGTTTATTAAGTCTTGAATTATTGGTTTGAATCCTTTGTAAAAGCGGTTTGGTTTAAGATATAGTATATGATTGTATAATCACATGAAAAATGCATGCAAAAATTATTATGTAACTTTTTTTGGCTTAACTAGATTTGGTAATTAATGGTTAGGGTTTTTTAATTTTCGAATGATTGTATTCTCACTAAATTCTTTTGAGAATCTTGTGTTCCAACCTGTATCTATTAAAGCTATTGTTTGTGATCCTGTACTGGTAAAAAGCTCATGTTTGTTAGGAAAACTTGTATGTAAGCTCAAGTTCTATTGGAAACTTGTGGGTATTCGAGAACTGCTGCCGGGTTCTTGATGCTTTTATGCTTGTGTTTCATTTCATAAATACATGGAGCTATGAATAGAGTAGTAGTTGGTTGGTTCTTGTTTTCAAACCTGTGAACATTTGTTGTGCTGATACCCTAACACGGCGTGATAATTATGTAGTATTATCATGATATTATGGACTATTACTAGTCCGCATTTGGTTGGTGTTTGTGTTTTACTGTGAACTTGTGTATTCTATTGTGAGTTCATTATGAATATGGCCTTAGCACTTGCATGGTGTTGGTCTGAACTCTTTTAAGTGATCTCCCAAACCGCTTCAGCTGTTGAGCACGGTTTGATACGACATTTATTCAAACATGATGCTTGATTTTTAATTTGAACTATTAAATGTTGTTCATTGCATTTTATCTAGAATTAGAATGCGAAAGTTATAGTAACTCCAAAAGGAGTATTGTGATGCAAAATGGGTCGAGGAAATTTTTTCTTATTGTTGGAATTTGAAACCTGAGCAAGGTATCAATCGAGTTGAGATTATTTTTAGTTTTCTTTGTTAAAAGATACAAATCAGAAGGGAACTTAAGTTTCCTGAACTTTTTTAAAATCAGTGAAAGATTTTTACCTTGGTAAGAACTTATGTTCCACGAGGTGCTCAGATTGGTATTTCGAATCTTGGGCAGAAGGTATCTTGTAATTATGTTTTAAGATCCTATTGTATTTATTGAGTTTATTACTTTAGGAAACTATTTTAAAACTCTAAATTCCTAGGAGGCAACAGATGCATGTGAATGGAGAAAACTAGAAATATGGTTTTATGATTCGGTTGGTAAAATCTGTTAGATTTTAACTAGAACCATCTTTGTAGTTTACGAAACTTATTGGGAATTCATTCTTTATTTCTATTCTTGAAGCAATATGTTGAAAAGTATGGTAAATAATATTGTTTGATTTAACTCTTGGGTAATTTCGGGGGTTAGCATTTACTCGGATTTTTCTTCGGTTAGGTTCCCATAAAGAAATGAAGAACCTAGAAAATAATTAGTTATGGTTTTTTTGTGTAAATGGACTGTGTATGACCTTCACTACTCTAATGTTCCTATTTGAATGGATCCTTTGCTTACTATAGGGAGTTTTTAAAGGAAAAGTTTCATTAGATACCTATTCACTTTAAGGTGTTCTTGTTCTTCCTTTGGAATCCTTATATGAAATCGAACTGTATATATTTGAAGAAGGGACTTTGTTAATTAAGTTGAAGGAAATGACTATGGTTTAGGATCATTTCTGTTAATCTTCTTTTCTAATACAGTTGGGAATAAGTTCATTTGTTTGGAATCTTTTGTTGATTATTCTATAGGAAAAGTTAATCGTTAATTTGGCAACCTTCTCTTACTTATCATTAATGGAAATGAAATAGAAGGAGAGTTATGTCTAGTTTTTTTTTTAAAAAAGAATGTATCTTGCTGGTTGGTTGATGTTTCATCCTTCCATCTGGGATCTTTATTTATTCATGTTCTGATGAATATCTTAAATGTTTGATTTGAAATAGTTAATCTTAAGATGAAACAACTTAGGTTATCATATGAACCTGTTTCGGCCTTGTGGATATTATGTACTTTGGCATAATGAAAATAGTTCTCTTCTTCTTACTAGAAAGTTAGATGAAACATCCTAGTATGAACCTTCTGAAAACACTTCTTGTATCTTATAGTTAAGATAAGTGTTGTATTCTGAGTTGGTAGAATGGAAACAATAAGATGTTATGTTCTGTTGAGTAAGATGAATGATAGGACCAGCCATACCTTAATTTGTAAGACATATATTATAGATTATAATCTGTTCTTATTTAGAAGTGAACTCTAGTTCATTAATGCTCTTCTTTTTTTTGGTTTTTATTACTTATGATTAAACTATGAAATACTAATTGTTCATTAAAGTAGGGTTGTTTTTATTGGAACAATTAGTGGAATGCACTTCATTTTAAGGCTTAGTGCTTATCATGCTCAGTTCATTGAACTGACCCATGCTAGCAATTTTTGCAGATGGACTTCGTAAGTGATAAAAGATGGCAAAATCTTATATGATGCATTGGCTGATCTAAGTTTGATTATAGTGAAGAATTTTGATTCGTTCTTGAGATGTATTGAAAAAGAAAAGTATTATTCCTTTTTGAATGAAGACATTTTTCATATAGTAAGCCTAAAATGTATAAGTTTGTGAATGCATAAGTTTGTAAAGGTATAAGTTGAAAATGAAATGTAAGGATGAGAACTTACTTCCATGAGCTATGTAAATTATCTTGTACCTTTGTAAAAGAAATGGAATCTTATCTTGTTGATATTCTTCATATTATTTATATGATTAAATGAGGATTCTTGAATAAGTAGGATAAAAAGGGAATTAGAGTAATCTCCCTAATTAAGATGCAGCTAGATAAGTTGCAGAATTCAATGTTCTTATATAAACAATTTAATATAGTAAGGTGATGTGTAATGAACACACAATGAAAACTATAGATTATGTAAAGAACAAAAAGGGTGTGTTAAACCCTAGAACTTAACCATGAAGAGGAAGACTCTTCCTCACTCATGTAAAAGTAAACAAGAAGGAAAGGAAGATACGATTTATACTCATTAGACCTCATTTAATAAAGTATAATACATTACGATCTAGGTGGTTGTTACACTACCTTGAATGGTCAAGTCACATTAAACAAAACTTATGAGGTTGTTGTCCTCTCTTTTTGGTATATAATTTTTAAGCCAAAATTAACAAACATCGAAAGAAATCATGAGTTAAGGAAGTTCTCCAAGGATTAATGGAACCTGATTTGGAAGGGAACTTAGGAAGAGTTGGATTAGGGTTTGGACAAGGTTGCTGAAATCTGCTATTAAATATCAAAATTAATTAAATATTAATAATCTCTTAGGGGTATGTACATCTCGATGAAGATGTTCTATAGGATGCTAGCACACACCAACTATAGAGTTGTACCTTCGAGAAGATTAGGATCTTCTCGAGGATACAACATTGTAGTTGACATGTGGCAACACCCTTCTGCATTGATCATCTAGATCTACACGCTTATGGACTTGAACTTATTTTTTCTCTAGGACTGGGTAGTAACATAGTTATGATACAAAGTAACCCTCTAGGACTCCAGGTACCTTGGCACACGGGGTTAACCTAGGTTGACCCAGTATGCCAATATATCCTAAGTCTTTGTGAGTCTCTCCCTATCATAACCTATGTTGTTAACCTGAACTAGGGATAAACCATGGGCAAGTGGACTGACGGAAGTCAGTAAAGTACATTCTAGATAACAATTGAGTGAGGTGAAAGACATATTCTAGATTGACGAGTCTGTCGTCAAGGAATGAGTAATTCGAACAGTATGTTAGAAAACTTTGGCCAAAGTATCACAAGTTGCTTATTGCGTTGTCCTATGTCACCTAGTCTAAGGATTGAGATGCAGATGAATATTAGTAGAAAATATTCAAATTGGTTCCTAGATATATCACTCAATACCCCGGACAGGGTAAGAGAACCAACTATACTTATTATACAAAAAAGTATTCATTACTTAATGTTAAAAATGAATAGATCGGTAGTTCACCGAGTCATGAAATGAATAGATCGGTGGCACACCGAGTCATTACAACAACATATGGTTATTTTTTATAAGAATGGATGTTATGGAATGTGTGTTCTAAATTATGTATTTAGAACAGAGAATGTTACTTTAAAAAAATACCCTTATTTCTAATGTGTTAAAATGGGAATGTTACAACAAATTTCATATTTTTCTCTGCCACTCAAAGATATGTGGCATGTTCCCATTGGTTACAATGTTGCGGGCTTAATTTGAAAAGTTACAACAATTACACAATACATAAAAATGCAAAATTAGACTCGAGGCCCAACGAATATTCCTGGGAATATTTGAAGTCAAAATATGTGAAACAAAAAGTTTCCCCACTCCCGAATTGTTATACGTGTTAAAATATAATGGGAGAGGGGAATTAGGGTCGATGATGTTCTCTTGACGTTAAGTCAATAAAATTACAAGGTGCAGAAACATTTTCGAGATCTGTCAGGGACACATGGTATTTTCTCAAGTCAAGGTCGAAGAAGTGAGGCATCGGGTTGAACTGGTAAGATTGTGTTTGGTCAATAAAATAAAAATATATATAGAAAAGTCTTGTAGCTCTATTATCCATAAGATTTTAACACATGGTGTGGTCATAATAAAAGTGAAAGGGTGGGTGATTGGGTCAAATGCATAAACTTTTTTGTGTTTAAAGGTAGTGAAAAAATACAAAAAGACTCCCTGGGCCCACATAACATAGAATTTCTCCACATGGACAACCCACATTTAAAAAGGTTAGACGCAGGTTGGATGGTTGTCATTCAATGCATTTATGGCTTCTATCATTAATGCATTTTTACACAAATTAAGGAAAATTTGTTTAAACTATTCAAATGCTTTGAGCCTTTTTATTATCATATGTCAATAATTGAGTGCCCTTTCTATCATAATTTTTAGAAGAACGAAGTTAGATTGATTTGGAAGCATAGGTTAAGAGATAAGGATTCAAAAATCTAAGGGGAAAAGGAGAATTACACAGATAATTGTATAGGAAATTGGTAAGGATTGTATTACTCTCATACTTTCATTGTCTTTTACTCCAAATTCATGAAGTAATTGAAATTAAAATCTAGGGCGTAACATATTAAGACAATGTCATCGGGTTTTCCTATCACTTCCTTGATTACCAATGATCTATACAAGATCATAGACGTGGATTTAATGAATGTGGATTTATATGAGTTAAAAATAAATTGAATAACCCAGACAAGAGTGAACTCATGCAAGCAATCAAGAATAACAACATTAACTCAACTGATGTTATTCCACCTTCTGTTCACTTCCTTGAATTGGTGAGACTTTTTGCCATGAATTATAATCTGAAGAAAAGGGAAGTTCTAGATGGAAGTGGTGAAGCATTACTGACTTTGATACCCAAGGCCTTTAGAATAATGTTGAAATTTTCAATGATCAAAAATCTAATAACCTTAGGTCTTTATTTATCCCTTCTGGATTATGAAACTAAGAAGAATGATTATACAAAATTTATAAACACCAAATGGTTGTCGGCAGATAAAAAGGTCACCACTAGGATTCAAAAAAACTTGGTTAGGGAACAATTTGTAAAAGAGTCAGAGGATGTGATCATTATGCTAAGTAGAATGGTTGGTTTAGAAACAACAAATGAGTTCAAAGAGCCGATGTGCACCTACATGTGGATAGTTTTAGAAAGGAAGGGGAACACTTATTGGGAAACCATCGTAGCAAATTCAATTCATGAGCACCTTCTATCATTGAAATTCAAGATGGGTGGTCCAGAGGAACTGGAATTTTACTTGATGACATATATGATTTACAACATTGAAGGCCAGAGATGCTTCCTTGGCCTTGTACCATGTACTCTATTCAAACAAAACCAGATGTATGATGTTTATCCCCAATTATAATTGAGTAATTGGAAAGGAAAGGTAGGGTTAGTGAATGATGCATTTTTTTCACCTGTTATATGTTGTTTAAACCTAATTGGGAGTAGTATAGGATACTAGAAGAGGATAGAAACACAATAATGGAGTTTGTTTTTCTCTTTTTTTATTATAGAAAATTCACTTACATAAGTGCTAGTGGATTTGAAGGATAGCCTTGTAAATTTCCAAGGTATTTGATGACAATATGGCTTTATGTGAGCTAAAAAGACAATTGACTCCTTTTCATAAGATGATTTCTGGAAAACATAAGACAAATATCAAATTCCCCATCAGAATTAGAAGATATTCCTGCCCTTCCATCATAAAATCAAAGTTAATGGAGGAAGAAATAGAAAGTTTTGATATGGAAATATTTTAAGCAAGGTCAAATTATGACATTAGGTGGGTGGTAAATACTTTGGAAAATTCATTTGAGCATGAGCCTCACTTTAAGGACTACTAGATGAGTTGCAGGGATGAGTAAGAGGTCAAACTTAAGGACTTATCAAGAATGATCCTCACACAAATCATTGATTCCAAAATTATTGTGGTACCTAAGGGAATTGTAGATGACCAAATTGTGAATCAATTTTATATTGACCATGGAATAGAAGTCCATCTAATGACCCCCATGAAGTGGGATGAGGAAAAATCTAATGATCAGTATGGTAGGATTGTTCATGTAATGGGGAGAACTTTGACTTGGTTGAAAATAAAGAACATTGATTTATCCATTCAGAATACAAGAGTACTCAGTAAGTTTAGAGAATAAGGGCCTTTGAAGGAAGATCTCCCTCCTTTGAAGGAGGGAGTTGATGATATGGATCCACTAGGATGGAAAGATCCTAAATTACCTTCAAAGAGACTAACTACAAGAATTTTTGGTGAATGGAATTCTGCTGCAAGTGGAACATGAACCTCCATTTCTTCTTTGAAGAAAAAAACTAAAGAGATGCTTCTAAAATCTATGGAAAATTCTCCTATCAATTTTGTAGTACCATTTCAAAAAAAAGGAAATGGTGTAGCTACACAAAAAACCCCTCTACAAGTTTTACCAAAGACCCCTAGTATTAAAAAGTTTATGAGAGCATCCATGATAAGTGCCAATGTCCAGACTAAGCTACAAAGTGCCAAGGAAATGGCACCACCAAGCATCAAACAATTTTAAAGGGAAAAGAAGAGATAAAATATTGTATTTGAACAACCCTTAGTAAGACAAGGTGATCATGCACATAAGAAACACAAGCATAAGAAGGCTGAAGTGATTCATCCTCTTGTACTCACTAAGGAACACGAAGTAGTTACCTCTCTTTCTCATTAAGAAATTCCATCACCAAGACAATAGGTTGACCAATAAAAGCTAGTTATACAGCCATTATCTCTAAATTCACCAGTGAAAGGTATGAGTTTCCATTCTTTTGATCAATTGTATGAGTCCACAGCAGACCTGATTGAGATAGTAGATATATATGCAAATAAGGAAGCTCCTATATCTAAGGCATCTGAAATAATAGTTGAAAAAAAAGAATTAAAAGGTATAGATGTTCCTTAATTGGGTGAGGAAGTCAAGGAATCTATCCATATGCCAACGGTTGCATCAAAAGTTCTAATGTCAGAGGTATATCCTAAAATTCAAACTACTTCAGAAGTGAACAAGTCATAGATCCAAGGTATTTCTGGTGGGAAGGCTATGGAAATTGATACATTAGTTGAAAAATATCCTCGAAAGGAAAACAATGTCACCCAAAGCAGTGAAAGACCACTACAAGAAAAGTCTGTTCAAGAAAAGGTAATGGAGGTTGCAAAAGAAATTGGTATAAAGGAAAAGGCTGATAATAGTGAGAGTATGCAAAATATTGATAAATGTAAAGAATTGACTATTGAGAGCTAGCCTACCATGTCACCAAATGAGGAATCAAAAGAGAAAAAGGAGATCAATATGCTAGTTTATGACAATATCCCCATTAGGAAGCAACCTCTAAAGGGGGAAGAAATTGTAGAAGGATAAGGATTTCCCAAGGAAATATCATCAACTCGGGAAGCCCCTAAAGAAAATGTAGAATATGTGACTGTACCAAGTTGGGAGATGAATAGAGAAAATATTCCTACTATTGATATAACTCCAAAATAAGTTAGTCATACCAAAATCCAAGACCAAGGAAAAGATAAATTGGATGAAAATCGAACACAAAATGAACCTAAGGAGCTGATAATGGAATAAGAAAAGGAACAAAAAAAGGATCCATCAGTGAAAAATATTCATGAAGTATCCAAAAAATTGGTGTTTGTTCAATGTTGTCACCCTAAAAATACCCCCTCATTTTTCAATTCAAATTAAAAAAATTTGAGCTCACATCCTCCAGAAGTGTTAAAGTAAAGTTGGAAGTCTAAAAAGATAAAGAAATTCATGCTTTGAAGTTGTTTAAACTCTCCAGTCCACGCGTTTTGATAAATTTTCCATTTTCTTGTCTAGACGCGTGAAAATTTTATTGTTGTCCTCATTTTAATGAAATTGTCAATATTTATATAGCCATGGATCATCGAACCTTGTATTATTTTCAATTCCTTGGTTCACGAAAGAAACTTAAAAATCAGGCACAAAATGGTCAATTTTTCTTCTTCTCTACATTTTTCCATAGTCATGAATGATAGGAATTTTCTTTCCCATCAAATTTTGGCCCCATTATCCATGGGTACGTGGACATATCTAATTGGATGCGGTAGGATGGGTCCTTTTTTGTGAACTTAACATTTTTTTTTTATTTTAGCAAAGATGTCAGATTGGCCTCATGGTCCTGGAAGATTCCGATTGGAGGATTGGTGGAAAGGTAGAAAGGTGGATCCTTCTTGCATTTTGAAGCATTGTGGTGAAAAGGTGAAAATTCATAAAGTGACATGCAACCCTGATCATGCTATGAGGAAAAATTTAAATTTTGACCCGCATTGAAATTCGAAGTGGTGAAGTGGGTCAGTGGAAAACTTTAGGAATTTTTTCTTTGTTTCCATAAAAGGTTAAAATTCATAAAGTGACCCACAGCCTCGATCATGTTATGAGGAAAAATTAAAATGTTGAGCCCGCATTGAAATTCAAAATGGAGAAGCATGTCGGTGGAGAACTTTGAGATTTTAGGCTTATATCAAAAGCATAAAGTCACAAGCATAAGGGCGGACTAAAAATGTAAAAAATTCCAAATCTCTATAAAGTCACAAAATGCAAAAGGCATCCTTCATGCCCACTCCAGTAAATTTCTCCCACGTGGATGACTCTGGTTCCAAAGTTTCAAAGGCAAGATGAACGATTCAAATTCAAAGTTACAAAATGAGTGTAATGGCTACGTTATGAAAAGTCTGGTTTTTCCCACCATTAGCGTTTCTTCGTGAATCAAGAATCTAAATGAACGCAAATGATTGAAAATATCGTAAACCATTTCTTGTAATATATTTAATTTCTTCTTCATGCCATTGTAAAGGGATGGAAATTGATCTTGTAAACTCATGAGTGCATTGTACTTAGAGAAAGCAAAGGAGATAGCCATTTTCTTCTACTTTACTCCATTCTCAAATTTCTTTCATTTCCACATTATGTACAATTTTATTTTAAGCATCAATATAAGAAGAATGATTTTTTAGCCTCTTTGATGAGGCTATTTTAGAAAATTTGAGTACGCAATCTTATCTCATCTTGTTGCCATTTGCAGGGTTATTTCTTCTCATAAATGCTTGTGTTGAAATTTCCAACTAGTGTGTGTGTAGGAATTTGATTTTCTACCTGCAGCATGAGTTCTCCTACTTCTATTCTCACTCCCTTTCCCACTTTCAAATAAATTATTCCCTAGCAAGAGATTGCTAGCTTTTCCGCAGGGTCAGTGGAGTGCAACTGTTGGATTCTCGGTCAAATGGCCACCACAGAAATCCACATTTTATTGTGCATGCATATATGGTAGCTGCACCGGTTAAGTAGAGGGACTTAGATTCCCAGAGTGTTGGCAAGGAATTCAAAAAAAATTCCACAAGAAAAATTTCCTTGCCACCAGTTTTTAGCACCCACCATGGGGCATATTTAGCAGCATCTACATCTGAATGTGACCACAAGGTCAAAAAATTCAATATTCAAAAAAGAGAAAAAATTATGAAATTTGAATGACTATATGAGCCACATGCATTCAAATCATGGCTATTCTAAGAAACCATCCTATTGAAAGACTCAAATTTCTCTTCCACATCCAAGAAGATGTTGCTTAAGATTTGAGGGAAGCTATTTGGCATAATAGACAAAGTTCCAGACACTACTTCATTGCCACGAGAATTTTGGACCTTGAAGAAGAACGCGCTACTGAATTGGAGAGGCAAAGACAAAATCCAGCACCGCAAAGAAGAGAATATATTTTCAAGCTGGTGGATAGAAGATACACCTAACAATAGAGACAAAGAGGAAAAATTGATCCCATTTTTGAGGAACTTCAAAGGAGACAAGAGCTACACAGAATCTAGAGGCTTCCTTTTCAAGTAATTAGTCACACTGGGAACCTGAGTGTTTCCAATCCTTTGGATGGTGAATTTCCATACATCAATGAGAACCTTGTAGACTTCACTTATGTGGAGACCAAACAACAAGCTAGAGAAATAGAGGTGAGATAGGATGAAGAAATTAGAGATCAACTCAAATAAATAGAGAGACTTCAAGCTGAGGCAGATGAAAGACTAGTAGTAGAAGCCACAACCTTAGAAAGGTTGGAAGATATAAATAGAAATAGAATGTGGGATTTTGATCATGAGTGTGAATGTGATCATGAGGCTCGTAGGCCTAATGTACCATGGGGAGGAAACACTGGTCCACTGACTCTTTCTCAACCACTCCCAAAAGTCCACTGGTATTAGGGAGAAAAAACTTCCCAAAATTCAGAGGGTATGGTTCTCAACTCCTTGAAGAGCGTGTAGTGACATTTATCACTTCTTGTGGTGTGTTGGGTGTTGAGGATGAAGATGTTTCAGTCTGAATATTTATGGAGTCACTTCAAGAGAAAGTTTCTGAATGGTTCTACATGCTACCCCCAAGGTCTGTCACCTGTTGGGAGGATATAAGAAGTGCATTCAAACATAGGTTCAAGAGAACATAAGATTATCAGGATATTTTGGTCCAATTGGTACAAATGAAGAAAGAAACCTTCAGGTCAATGAGGGACTTCATAGAAATATATGATAGAGTGATAAGAAGGATCCCTGAAGATGTTTTTCATTAGTACTTTCCCATCAGAAGTAGGTTTCTTCCTCAGAAGATCTCAACTAAGAACATTGAGGGAAGCCCAGGACTATTCAATAGAAACCGATGATGATCTAATCCTTTCTAGAAAGGTGAAAGGCCCCAATGGAAAGCAAAAGGGTCAAAATTCAAACTCTATCATCATAAATCCGATGTTCCAAAAAATGGCAAATGACTTGGTTTCCTTAAAGAAGTTTCTATCTCAAATCACAATGCAGAATGCTTCAAAGAAACCAAACCCTCCAAATAGTCCAAGGATTGCTCCACCTCCTCATCAGCTTGATTTTGAATAACCACTAGTCAATGCCATCTGTGACACCAAAGAGTCAGAGGAGGAAGCAAAAATTGATAAAACTGAAGAAGAAAATATGGAAGACTATGAAAACTATCTTGAGGTTAAGGAATTTGATATGCACAATGTCCTAATTGAGTATGTTAATGATGAAGATGAGGATGATGAAGAAGCTTCAAGTTTCTCATGTGTTATTTTCACTCGTGCGTAATCTAGGAAAGGTGCTTCATCCTCAACGGTTGTGGTAAAGGATAAGAATAATAAAGAATATTCTCCTCCAGAGGTCACACAAAATAAAATCGTCAGTAGAGGATCACCATTACCACCTTCTATGGATTCGGCCAAAGAAAAACCATACTCACTGGTTGTTAGGGATCATGCTACTACGCCAAGTAAGTCATCTAATTCTTCTCCCATCTTAAAATTTTCTAAGAACAATTATCCTTTAAATGTTTTTCCTACAAAAACATCTAAGGTTCAATCGAAAGCTACACCCTCACCTCCTTCTAAGCCAATTACTACACCCTAAAAGGAGAATTTAACACCCAAAGTAGCAAAGCCTCTACCATGTAAATCATCCTCCTTTTACAGAACCTCTTCCTCACTCACCATAACCCCATTTGACTTTGTGAAACATGTAAGAAAAACCAAAGTCTAGCTCTCAGAAATAAAATACCTACAAACACACCCTGCCCAATTTGACAAGTTCATTCATGTAGTTTGTGGTGGTAACCTTGTATCCTTGAGTCCTAATTCTTAGGGCTTACTACCCAAACCATCCACACCACCTTCTCAAAACATGCTAGCCCTTAGTGCCTCCAAAACCAATAGGGTTGAACCTTTCTACATATCACTCCTCATTAAAGGCTTCCAGCTAAATAAGTGTATCATAGATTTCAAATCCTCAGACAATGTGATGCCAGCCAAAGTTTCAAATTCTCTAGGCCTCACCTTGACCTGGGTAAATGGAACTTGTTACTTAATGGAATCAAAAAAAGTACCATTGGTAGGAAGAATCAAATATGCACAGGTAGCACTAGCTGATTTTCCAAACAAGAAGGTACTCCTAACCATACTGGTAGTAGACATCCCAACATCCTTTGGTATGCTATTGAGTAGGAGTTTCTACAGAGACTTGGGTGGAGAGATAAAAATGGATTGGCCATCTGCAACTATCCTAGTAAAAGGCAAGATGAAGAAGTTGCTATTATTAAGAAAGATGAATTTCATAGTACGAAAGTCTGATGATCTGAAATCAAACATTCTCTTTCAAAATTTTGGGTTAGGAAACTAATTCCTCACATTAAAAAAATAGGAGAAATTTCCACTTCTCATGGAGGAAGAGGAAGATCAAATTTGGAATATGGAATTTGATGGTATTCATTTTAGTGTGGGCTCGAGAGTTGGTGTAGTATTGTACTCTCCTTCTAATGAGTTGTACCCATTTTCCTACAAGTTATAATTTGATAATACAAATAACATTGCAGAGTATGAAGCACTACTCTTAGGCATGAGTGAAGAAGAGGACATGGGAATAAAGAAACTGAGATGCCGAGGTGATGCAGAGGTTGTAGTAAAGTAGGTCCAGTAATAATATCAGGTGAAGAATCCAAGACTCTGACATTACATAAACAGAGTGTGGGACTACATTGAATCTTTTGATACATTTTCCATTACATCTATTCCAAGGGAACAAAATGAAAAGGTTGATTCTCTTACAGTGTCAACTTCCCTAGTGACACCTCATCCTTCTTTTGGTAAAGACAAAGTGACCATTGAAATGGTATTCAGACCTAGTGTACCAGACAATGCAAATCATTGGCAAGTCTTCAATGATGATAACAAAATTCTAGCCTTTTTAGAGAAAAGGGATAATTTCAATAATATCTTCTTCAAAGGAGGTGAAAATCCACACTGAGAAGCAGTCCCTAAATAAGAGAAAGAAGAATTTGAAGGGCTTGATGATGATGGAGTAATCAAAATGAAAGGGAACAAAATTCTCAAAGGCCTAGTCTCTTTAGAATACCTCTTTTACAAACATGATAGATTCATTCAAGAGAAAGAAAAGTAATCTTCTAGGTGCCCAGTTGATTTTGATAAAGAAAAAATTGGTACCTTGGAGGAGCCAAGGACGGTCAATATTGGAAAATGTTGCTTACCTGACGAAAAAATAAGGTTTGTTACATTACTCAAGAAATACTCATATTTCTTGGCATACTCTTATAATGAACTCAAATCCTTCTATCTAAAGGAAATGCATCACTCAATTCCTTTGAAGCAGGGTTTTAATCCCTTCAAGAAAAAACAAAGGTTGTATAAACCAAATATTGTTGATACCATTAAGGAGGAGGTAACGAATATGCTTGATCCAAGGATCATCTTTCCCATCCACCATTCAATGTGGTTGGCTAACATTGTACCAGTGCGGAAGAAGAACGGTGAAATAAGAATATGTGTAGATTTTTGTAACCTAAACTAGGCATAATTAAAGGACAATTATCCTCTTCCTATCATGGACCATATCCTACAAGTAGTCACTAGATCTGAAATGCATTCATTACTTAATGGATTCTCAGGATATAATCAAATCAAAGTGGTAGAGGAGGACCGCACCAAGAAATCATTTACAACACCTTGGAGAACTTTTTCCTATAGTAGAATGCCTTTTGGTCTAATCAATGTAGGAGCTACATTCCAAAGGGGCAATGGATTTGGCCTTCAAATATATGAAGCATTACATTGTCATATATCTTGATGATCTCACAATATTTTCAAAGAAGAGGGGTTATCATATCTATCACTTAGAATAGGTCATTGCAAGGTGTAGGAAACATGGCATATCAATCAATCCAAAAAAGTGCATTTTTGGAGTCACATAAGGCAAGTTATTGGGGAACATTGTGAACAAACATGGAGCACACATTGATCCTAAGAGGATTAGATCCATTCAAGCATTAGCCCTTCCCACAAGAAATAAAGGAGTTCATTCATTCTTTAGAAAGGTGAACTTTCTTCTTCATTTTATCCTTGGGTTTGATAAGTTGACGAAGCACATCACTTCCATGATGAAACCACAAGAAAACTTAAAATGGAACAATGTAGGGAAGGAATCATTCGAAGAGATCAATAAATCCATTGTCAAGTCTCTAACTCTTGTATCTCTATATTTTAATAAAGAATTCATCATCTATTGTTATACATCAGAACATACGCTCTCTTCTATTCTCGTTTAGAAAAATTATGAAGGGGTGGAAGAACCTATTGCTTTTATGAGTTGTCCTTTGAAAAAGCATGAGCTAAAATATAGCCAATTGGAGAAGCATGCATATGCAGTGGTCAAGGCTATAAAAAACTTCAGGTTTTACATCCTCAATTCCCATATGGTGGTGATGGTCCCCAGCAATGTAATCAAGTCCATCCTGACACAGTAGGATCCCAAAGATAAAAGAGGAAATTGGATTGCAAAGACTCAAGAGTATGACTTGGAGATTCGACCCTCCAATCTGGTAAGGGTAAATGGCTTGTGCAAGTTGATTGCTGAAGATGAAACACTCAAAGTTCAACATGGTGAAGAAAATTTTGCTTTCCCAACTCGTTCAGAAGACAACCCATAGGTTCTCTTTGTCACCACTACTAATGAGTGGTATGGTGATATTTCCTATTACCTAACTTATGGAGAATTCCATCCCGATCTTGATTACAAGTAAAGGAGAACATTCAAGTTGAAGGCAACTAAATTTGTAATCTAGAATCATGCGCTTTAAAAAAGAGGCTTGGATGGTTGTTTCCTCAGGTGCATATATAAAGAGCAACAAGAAGGGTTTCTTAAAGCATACCATGACCAAGCATGTGGTGGAAATTTTTTAGAAATGGTCATTACACACAAGATCCTCTGATGAAGGTACTATTGGCCCACCATCTTTGCAGACACTCAATATTGGGTTTCTAAATGCAAAGGATGCCAACAGTTTGTTGGAAGACCACAACTCATTGCATTACCACTCAGGCCTATGGTTATCGAAGAACCATTTCAATAGTGGTGGCTAGACTTTATTGGTGTTCTGAACCCTCACTCAAGCACAGGGCACACCTATGTACTCATAGCAAATGACTACTTCACCAAATGGGTGGAAGCCATTTGGCCAAACAAGCCAACACTAAAATAGTATGCAACTTCATCAAGGAGAATATCATAGTCCATTTTAGAGTGCCACCGAAGGTTTTCACAGATAATTCTACCTATTTTTCTTCAAGAGATCTGACCGAGTTTTTCTATAGCTATGGAATCTCCCTATCTCATTCTTCTGACTATTATCCATAAAGAAATGGACAGGCTGAATCAAGCAACAAGAACATTATGACCATTTTTGTTAAGCTTGTAAATGAGAATCAAAGGAATTGACACAAAAGTTTGTAGACGCATTGTGGGTGGATAGGATCACTCCTAAGAAGGCAATAGGTATGTCACCATTCCAACTATTGTATGGAGTCAAAGCAGAAATTCCTCTCATGATCGAGATGCCAATTCTCAAGATGCTACAAGAAATAGAAAATGGTCAGTACAAGGATTCCATTGACAAGAGGATCCTCTTTCTTTAGAAGATGGAAGAAAATAGACTCCAAGTGGTGGATCACATTAAGGAGCACAAATTGAAAGTAAAGAAATTTTTTGATAAGAAGGCCAAGGAAAGAGAATTCAAAGTTGGAGACTTCATCCTGCTATGGGACAAGAGAAGAGAACCAAAAGGTAGCCATGGAAATTTTGATTCATTATGGCTCGTCCAATTCCATATTCATGAAGCTTGCGGTGAGAACACTTTTCTTCTCTCATATTTGGATGGAACGCCATTGGAATTACCTCAGATCAGGCAATACTTGAAATGGTATCATCAGTGAAAGTGGGTTGTTCTCCTGCCTTGTACCATAGGTGTGTTTCCCTTTCCATTGTGTGCTTGTGTGTTTCCTTCTTCTAATCTTTCTTTCTCGAAGTTTTACATGAATCTGCAAGGCCCAATGGATAAGGCACTGGTCAACGAATTATAGGGTCTAGAGATTCTAGATTCATATGTCATGTCATCACTATGCTCAGTCCATGTCATGTTCCCAAGCTAGAGCCAGCTTTTGTCAGCCTCAAGATCCCCCCCTCATTTTTCAATTCAAATTCAAAAATTTTGAGCTCATGCCCTCTAGAAGTGTTCAAGTAAAGTTGGAAGTCTGAAAAGATAGAGAAATTTGTGCTTTGAAGTTGTTTAAACTCTCTAGTCTACACATTTTGATAAATTTTCTGTTTTCCTATCTAGACACGTGAAAATTTTATTGTTTTCCTCATTTTAATGAAATAATCAATATTTCTATGGCCATGGATCGTCAAACCTCGTATTGTTTTCAATTCCTTGGTTCACGAAAGAAACTTGAAAATCAGGCAGGAAATGGTGGAGTTTTCTTCTTCTCTGCATTTTTCCACAATTGTGAATGATAGGCATTTTCTTCCCCATAAAATTTTTTCCCATTATCCATGGGGATGTGGACATATCTAATTGGATGCGGCAGGATGGGTCCTTTTTTGTGAACTTAACATTTTTTGTTAGTTTAGCAAAAATTTCAAATTTTCCCCGTGGTCCCAGAAGACTCCGATTGGTGGATTCATGGAAAGGTGGAAAGGAAAACCCTTTTTTTGTTTTTTGGCATTGTGGTGAAAAGGTGAAAATTCATAAAGTGACCCACAGCCCCAATCAAGCTATGAGGAAAAATTCAACTGTTCAGCCCGCATTGAAAGTCAAAGAGGGGAAGCAGGTCGGCGGAAAAATTTAGGATTTTTTTATTTGTTTCCATAAAAGGCTAAAATTCATAAAGTGAACTACAACCCCGATCATGCTATGAGGAAAAATTCAAATGTTGAGCCTACATTGAAATTCAAAATGGAGAAGTGGGTCGGTGGAGAACTTTGAGGTTTTGAACCTTTTTGTAAAAAAGGGCTAAAATTCATAACACGAGCCACGATTCCTTCGCCAATCAAGTGAAGCCACGTGTCAGGCTTATATCAAAAGCAGAAGGGTGGATCAAAAATATACAAAATTCCAAATCTCTATAAAGTCACAAAATGCAAAAGGCATCCTACACGCCCGCTCCAGAAAATTTCTCCCACATGGACGACTCTAGTTTAAAGTTTCAAAGGCAAGATGAAAGGTTCAAATTCAAAGTTACAAAATGAGTGTAATGGCTGCATTATGAAAAGTATGGTTTTTCCTACCATTGGAGTTTCTTCGTGAAACAAGAATTTGAACGGACGTGAATGATTGAAAAGATTGTAAATTGTTTCTTGCTAACAAAGAAGAAGTAGTAACCATTTCTTGCAAAATATTTAATGGCTTCTTCATGCCATTGTAAATGGATGGCAATTGATCTTGTAAACTCATGAGTGCATTGTACTTAGAGAAAGCAAAGGAGATAGCCATTTTCTTCTACTTTCCTCTATTCTCAAATTTCTTCCATTCCCACAATATGTACAACTTTTGTTTAAGCATCAATACAAGAAGGATTTTTTAGCCTCTTTTATGAGGATATTTTAGAAACTTTGAGTTTAAAATCTTATCTCTTCTTGTTGCCATTTACAGGGTTGTTTCTTCTCATAAATGCATCTGTTGAAATTTATAACTAGTGTGTGTGCAGGAATATGATTTTCTACATGCATCATTAGTTCTCCTACCTCTATTCTCACTCCCTTTCCTACTTTCAGACAAAGTATTCCCTAGAAATAGATTGCTAGATTTTCCACAAGTTTCGTGGATTTCCCTTGTTGGATCCCCGGTCGAAAGGCCACCACAAAAATCCACATTTTATCTTGCATGCATAAACAACAACTGCACCAGTTAAGTAGAGGGAACTAAATTCCTAGAGCATTGTAAAAGAATTCACAACTTTTTCCACCCGACAAATTTCCTCGCAAACATTCAAGAAAAACCTTAACAAACACTACAAGAGAACAAGGTGAAAACTAATATTGCAAAAGGATGGATAAGAGAATTAATCTCTAAAGATTAAGAAGAAATGGTTTTTGTGAAGGCTATAGAACTTACAGCATTATCTTTACCAAAACCTACCAAGCCTCCCAAGAAGGATATGGTCATAAAAAATACTCATATTGATCCATTCATATTCAAGACTCTAGAAGTAGAAATCCCACATGAGGGGAAGATAAGGAGTGATATAACAACTCAAGATTATAATGTTCAATTAATTCCTCTAGGAAAACCTTCAATAGATGCACTGAAGCAAGGATTTTTTGAAGTATTGAGTAACTTGTTACATGAAGTGGATGAGGATAGGGTAATAAATAGATAGCTAAAGGAACGAGTTAATTCAGGGACTTCATGCCTACAATAATTAGTTGTCCAATCTAGTGTGAGCCAAGAATAAATCTCCACAGCTGCTCCTAAAGTTATAGAACATGTTGAAAACGTTATTAAGAAGGTTCAATGTGTTGAAACTTGGTTAGAAAAGGTAACTAAAAAGGGAAAATAATCCATTGGAAAATCCATAACAAAATATGAAGAGATCAAAAACAAACTCAATGAAATCGATGAGTAAATTCAAAAATGTGATAATGAGTTTTTCTATTTTGAAGGAATTCTCCCCAAAATGAACCGTATTACTCATCTCGATGAACATTTGGTTGAAAGGGAAGGAATTGTATCACTTGATTATATGGGAACTTGGTATGTTATTGAAGAATTGGCTATAATCAAGATTGATGTTTTGAAGGAAATCAGGGAGAAAATGGAGACAAAAAGGAAATGGATGGATAATACTATAGACACCATTGATTTGAACTTGGAGAACATGGTATTTCACAAGTCCAAAAAGAGTTATGGTGATCTGAAAAATGACTTCTTATTTGGTTCTTTTGAGAAAAACATACAAAAAGAAAACTTCTCCTATGAAGTCATCAAGCATTGATGAGGATGGAAACTAGGATTTCATAATTAAAAGCAAGACCATGTGAGTATACACAGAAGATGGATCAATGTTTGAATACACTAAGTAGGTAGTCCCTCATACTCCAACATCACACAGGGCCAGATGAGGATGAGATAAAAGATTTATTCCATAAATATGATGCATATATAGAGAGACAATCAAAGGAAGAGGAAGGTTATGAAAATAAATATGCACACATGAAGACCGAGGAACAAGCCTAGGCTTGTTTTATTTGAACTTTCTTTTCATCACGTTTCAATTTCTACTCTTTTTCATAAGAACTGAATATTACTTTGAATTTGTTATTTTCACATATGAATGTAACTTAATACAATGCATTAGATGTTTATATTTCTTGGATAATATTTCAAATCCATTATGAAGCATATGAACTAATTTAAATGTTATGTTATCTTTTGTATTGTGAAAAAATCAAAATGGGGTTCTATAGGGGCCCCAACCCGTGAAGAAAAAGTTGCATATATTTTCAAGAATTGCATCAAAAATGGGCATCATAAGAAGACAAATATTCAATCATTCTTTTCTCCCACCTTAAGAACTTCTCCAAAAGAGGCTATTTTTCTCAATATCTTGTTCTTTCTTGGTATAAACTACCCTCAACCCTGACTCGATTGAACTAATATGACTGCCCCATCCAAATTGTGAGACATCCCCATGTCCTTCAATGTGTTCATGTCCATCCTTGTACCATCCAGAATCCTCCCCAATTCTATCTTCTTCTGAAGAGAAGATACCCAATCCAACAGATCTAAACCACCACTAGGAATTGGTGTTTTCCCTTTCACCTTATAAGGAATAGCACTATTTGGAGTGGGCTTAGTAGAAGAAAATTGAGAAGGGGTAGTTGGAGTGGCTAGAAGAGAAATAACTATGTGTCTTGGACCCAATGGGACAAAATACCTGGAGCTGGACTCACCTTTGCACCTTCTTGTGAAAGGTGGATGTTCCCTTAGAAGGGGAATAGGTTGAGGTCTTGAAAACTTGTGCTCCATCGAAGAATATTTTTTTCTTGAATGAATTAAAGGCTGTAAAAGTGGCTTGCCTTTATATTTTTATGCCCTGGGGTGCTAAAGAAATGAAGGCCCTGATTCCTCTTCATCCAAATTGATAATGAGGGGTTGACAACTGGATTCTCTCCTTTTTCTTCTTGTTTATAGTGGTGGTGTTGCAAATGATTGATATGACATAGGTCCTGTTGGACCTTTTTCAAATAAATAAAGATGTTGTTATAATTCACCCATCTTATAAGCAATGGTAGGCACAACATTAATTTGAGTTTTATCATAGAGAACATAAGATTAAGAAGGAATCTATTTTTGAACAAATATTTCATCACACAAGAAATGGCATTCATATTCAATTTATCTTTATACAACAAGCCTTCTCTCAATCCAAAAAAATTTCAACACCTCTGGATTTTTTGTATTCTATCATCAAAAGAGGTGATAATGCATAGATTGAAATCCTAAAAAATAGAATTAATCTTGATTAACCTCAACAGGTGATAAATTCAAACCGCCTAGTGTGTCAAAGGCCCTTTGTTGTCCCCTATGTCATCTATTTCAAAAAAATCCCTGATGAACGCTTCATTTGGGCCTGAAAAGTCAAAAATATAATTTAAGTCCTCTAAAGATATCTCCTTCAAGCTTGTTGCTACTGCTACCCTTTCCATCAAACCAAGAAATAAGGTTGCAAAAATCTATCATGTTCAAAGGTAAAGAAAAAAATGTGTTTTAAAGGAGAGGCAGATGAGCTAAATTTATAGAAGGAACTATACATACGAGATGAACTAGATAGAATCAATGTCATTGAATGAGAAAATATTTCTTTCTCAGCTCACACAAGGGAGATAAATGTGAAGCAAAACAATATATTGCAAAAGGATAATATCCAATTCTAAGAAATGCAGAGAGGAATGTGTGTATCCTAAGGGAAATATTCAAAAAGTGAGAATGTTTATCAGTCACATCAAGCCATTTTGGGGGCACCCAAGAGTTATGGAGAGGAATTTCCAAACCAAACCAACAGAAGACAAAATTTATGATGTCAGGATAAATGATGTAAGCATATTATTCACCACATAAGAATTAAATACACACCTGGCAATATTTGCAATGCATATTTCCACTTGGCATAATAAAGGATAAGATACTCCAACAAAAGAATAATAAATTATTCCTTTGGAATATCTGGCGGAAAATATTAGATTTTTGGGGGGGAAAAACTCAAGAAATAAAAAAATAAGTTGTATAGATATGAGGGACATGTTCTCATATCAACGGGGTTAAAATTTTCTGAAATTGTTTAGAGAAAGGCATAAACTGAGAGAAACCATTTTTCCAAGAACTTATCTGAGAAACCTTTTAATTTCCTTAGCCTTTAAATTGAATCATGTCAAGATGGTTGTGAGTGTATAGCTATTGAAAAACATTGAGACTGTAAATGAAACTTTCCCTTACTGATAAATTTGATGAGCCCTGAGTTAATTGTGTTAATCATGAGTATTGTTGTGTCTTCTTGTAAGTTGAGATATTTCAAGTAGTTATTCATGTTCCTATTATAATATTATGTTACAAATTCCTATGAATCACACAAGATCTTATCCTTATGGTATTATTTTGGTAATTGTAATTTTTTGTCAAAAGAAATTTCATTTCATTATGCAATAAACGGTTTTAAATTCACTTTACTTCCATTCTTTATATACAGGTTGTTTGTTCGGCTTTGAGTGTATCTTAGGCATGATAGATATGGGATTATTAATGTTTAATTGAGTCTTTGACATGAGATTTTATGGTTTAAATTCTTAAAGAATGTTTAAAATTGTGTATCTTTGGGCTTCCATGGGTGCACATCTTCTGGTTAAAGGTTCATTGTTGGTTATTTAAAAAAAATTCATCATCTTATTTAGTAGATCTTCCAGTATTTATTAAAATTTCCCAGAATTTTGCTATAATCAACTTTATTCTACTTTATTCCCCAACAAATTCCATCTAAAACCAATAAATCCTACAAGAACTACCCATGTTTGTTCTTTATATACTCATGTGTTTGAATTTAACAAAAATATACAAAATCAAGAAGGTTTCAATGTTGTCTTTAGTAACCTGAACCTTGTCTAGGAGGTATCTACATTTTTTAGGGTGACAACTCGTGAGAGTTATATTATGTTGCATTGACTATGTCTTCTCAAGGATTAGTTCTCAATGTCTTAAAAGGGAGTGTCAAATATTTTTCATCCATTCTTTTCCCATACAAATGCAGATTACAAAATGGGTTCTCTCACCTTAGTCGTATGCAGGACCTAAAGTAGTAGGGTAAGTCAAACCCTTAGCACTGTGATATCTAAATTTTCAAAGATCGAGTCACAAAGAGTCAGTTAGATCCTTCCCCAGCTACAAAATGACTTAAATTCTAATATATCTTTCTCTAAGCATCCTTCTCCACTTGTTGATGTTTCTCGACTTCACAAGGAGAACCTATTTGGGTACCAATACCACTCTATCACCGTTACTGGGGACTATTTGTGTAAATACATATAAATATTGACCTCTGGTAACATGTTACATATCTTTAGATGCAAATCCATGATCTAGACATCATCCTTTGTTGAGATTTAAAAATAATGATCTTAATCATAATTTATGTGCTTAGTATTTTCCTGGTTTAAAGAAAGCTTTCCATTAAATTTGTTTGGCTAGGGGTAAATATTGACAAAGGATATTGAGATTTTTCAAGCTTTGTTCAAATTTACTATTAAGTTTCAATTGACAAGTCATTTGTAGTGATTTACACATCTAATGTACAATACCTTAGTGGTGACTCCATATTGTTTAGAATTTATACCAAATACCAGTTCCTCAGGCTTTAATAATTGAAATATGTTGTTAAGATCTGTAAAGCTGGAAGGAAGAAGGTATTTCTTTAAGAAAGACCCTACTAGAAAGTTGTTTCTAGAGATTTGAAGGACAAATGAAAATAAGAAACAAGTCTAGAAAGATTTGGAGGGTCAAAGATCAAAGGAGAAAGTAGTGCATGTGGTTGAGAGTGACCAACCTTTGATAGAGGATTATTATAGTTCCTCAGACATTTCTATATCAAGCAGTCCCTGTGCAAATTTATACACTCCAACTAGTGAGGGGCTTTCATTTACAACTAATATAGGTATTCCTCATCTTCCTCCTTTATAACTTAGAGTTAACCAAGTATTCTGTGAAAATGAGTCTGTGAGCTAGGAAAATACACTTATGATCAAGAAATTAAAGAAAATAGCTAGATACTTCCTCCTTCGTGATTTCTTAGAAAACCTTAGAATGGACAGTGAAACATGAATGAGTCATGATTGCGTGAAATGTAGGTGCTTTCCTCGAGCTGGAGAAATTCCTTCTCTGTAACAAGATCAATTTACTTTGCACCAATGGAAAAAGGGATTGGATTTGGGATGCTTCAAGATAAGGCTATTTGGGCATTAGGATGGGTAGGATGCTCTTTTCTCAAAAGGATGCAAGAGTTCAAACAGGGAATTCAAGTTTATTCTCCATGTGTTTTAGAGGGGGGTAAGGTTGTATTTATAGCCTAGGAATTAGATTAACTTAGGGGATCTTAAGTAATCACAATTTGAAAATGAGGGCATGACTAGGTTAGTGGGGATAAAAAAGAGTGGGTGAGAATTAAACTTATATTTTTTAATTCTCAAATGGGGGACATGGGGAATATTTGGCATGTGAGTAAGATTGGGTTTAATTTAGGGGTTAAAATGGATTAATTAATCGATTAACATCAATAATTCTATGGGGATTTTTGAGGGAAATGGAGTGGTGAAATTAATTCATTTGAAAAAGTTTTTAAATTAGGGTGTCAACATTTTCCCCTCTTTAGAAGGGTGCTATGAAATTAGTATCCTTTCAAAGAAAGTAGACAAGATGGATGAACATGCCCCAGGCGGTAGGATTGACAGTTTTTGAAGAGATTATTTTTAAAGAAGGTGTTCCTTTTAGAAGAATTTATTAGAGGAAGAAAATAGAAAGCATTCTTTAAGAAAGAAGTAAAACAAGATTTTGCTTGTAAGAATAGGGGAAGAATTTAATCTACTTTTGATAAGAAAAAAGTAGAGAAAATATTTATTAGGGAGAGTAGAAGGTGGTAGGTGATGGATTTCATGGTATCCTTGAAGAAAAAAATGTCATGAGAAGATGTGATTATGGATAGATGCGATGATACCCCCTCAAGAGGGCTGGAAAGGATGGAATATACAACAAAGCTCTCAAAAAGAGGAGAGGTCAATTATGTGGAGAGGAGGATGAGAATGAGATGTAAGAGAATGAAATAGCCACATGGCGTAAATGGAGAAAGGATTTAATCGGACTTGAATGCTAGGTGTGAGGATGTGTGGAAGGAAGTAATGAGAAATAGGAAAGGGAATGGATAGAAGTTGTTGTTGATTATGAGAAGAGAAAGAAAAGTCAAAGGTGAAAGAGACAAGGGTATGGAGATAGAGGAGGGAAAAAGAAATGAAAGAGGTGGAACAAAATAAGAGATAGGGATGATGGGGAAAGAAGGGAATGATGAAGGACAAATAGTAAGAAGACAAGAAAATGACACAGTAGAGGGTGAAATTATAAAAGGGAGAGAGAGACCAAATAAAGAGAATATAAAAAATGAAGGAGATTAAAGGAAATGAAGGGAGAGCAATGATGGAAAAATGAAAGAGATGATAGAGCTAAGAAAAGAAATAAACTATAGAATTAGAAGATGAAGAGGAAAAGGGTATGGTGAATGGGGAAATATAAACAAGAAGGAGAAGAGGAGATGAGAGCAAGGGGTAAATTCAATAAAAATGGAGAGAAGGATGGAAAAATGAAGGAGATGAGGATGTTGAAGAATTTAAAGAAGATGAAAGAGGAGATAGAATGGAGAAAAGAAAGAAACTACGAGGAACCAAGAAAGAATGGAAAATATCAGAGAAAAGAAGAGAAACTGGTACCGAATGATTGAAAAGGTAGGGGTGGTAGATAAAAGGAGGGGAGGTCAAAAGGAAAGTGACAATGATGGGGCGAGGTAGGACAAAGAGAATACAAGGAGAAGATTGAAGGAAATTGGTCCTTGTGAGGAATACCAGGGTAAAGAATATGGAATAGACCGCATGGAGATGCATGTGGAGGGTGGGATGATAAAAAATATGGGACATCACTGAAGATCCAGGTTATCAATGGGGAAGTAATAAGGAAACATGAGGTAAAAAGGGGGAAAAATGATATAGATGAAGTGAAATAAGATGAGGAGTGGGAAGGAGGAGAGGTTAACAGAGAAAATGATGCAGAAGGAAGGAAATCAAGAATGGGGATAATAAGTGTAGAGTGAACAGTATAAGGAATGTAAATAGAAGAAATAGGGGAGGAATGACACAGATTGGAAAAGATGTGGAGATTCATGAAATGAGGATACAATTATTACAATACAATAGACAGAGGGGTATGATGAAGATAATAAATATATTTAAGGTCGGTGAAGAGAATATGTAGAGGTAGGTAAGAAGTGACAAGAAAGGGTAGGAGTGGAGAAAAGGGATGTGAGGTAAGAGGTAATAGGGGATAGAAGGGGCAATGTCAGTGAGGGAAAGTTAGGGAAATTCCACTCATAATAAGTGATGGGGAAGGATGAGAGGAAAAATTAAGAAAGGGAGAAAGTAAACAAGGAATGGAAAGGGTAACACCAATGAATGGATGATAGGGAAAGTCCACCCATAATGAGTGGTGGGCCCAAAGGAAGGAAGGAATGAAGAAAAAATGGAGAAATTCAAAGAGAGGGAATAAGGCTACGTAGAATGGGGATGAGTGAATTTTAGGAGAAGACCACTGATAATTATTATCATGGAAATGGAAGATGATGATCAAATAATGTTAGGGAAATGTCAACAACAATAGTGGGTAAGCACGGGGGTAGATATGTGGGAGAAATAGAGAAGATGGAGATGAAAAGAGTGAAGATAAATGGTGAGTGATAAGCTGTACGACAAGGTGAAGGTGAGGAGAGGGTGCAGAGGATGAAGATGAATGAGGTGAGAGATGATGAAAACAAGATATGAAAAGAATCGAAAGAAATGGTATGAAAGATGATGGATCGAGAAGGAGAAAATGGGGGAAAGGAACTTGATTATAGGCAGAAGATAGTAGACGCATGCGTTGTGAGATGATAGGTTGAGAAAGGATAATGGAAGGAGGAAAATGTGGTTGGTACGAGAGACCAGCTGGAAGAAGTGATCAACAGAGTGAATGAAGAATGAGGTCAAGAGAGAATTACAAAATGAAAATTTCATACTTAAGGAGGACCTCTGTAATTAGGATAATGTCATGTGGCGAGAAGTGATTAAGTAAGATTACCAAGCAAGGGATGGTGGAGATGAAAAGTGGGAAAGTAAGAAGTGGTGTTTGTGAGAATGGAAGAGGATGTGAGAGGATGTGATAATGGAGAATGCCTGATAAAAATTGAAGGGTGAGGATGTGTAGTGATGGGGAAAGGAAACAAGAGAGATCATCCTTAAGAGGAACTCTTAAGTAGGATCACCATGCCGCGCAAGTGGTTAAGTAAGATCTTCATACCAACAATGATGAGATGCAAGGAGAAAGACAACATTGTATTGGGTACGGTTGTGGAATGGTTAGTTAAAGCATATGATTGTGACGAGAGGTGAGAGGAATAAGATGCGGGAAATATGATGGGATGGGGGAAGGCCATAGGGCAAATCAACCTTAAGAGGGACTCTTAAGTAAGATTTCCATGTGACATGGTTGGTTAAGTAGGATCACCAAGTTGAAGAAGAAGAAGAGTGATGAGAAGAAGTAAGTGAGTGATAGAGTTGATGTGAAGAGGGTATGAAAAAATGGGCTGAAGGGGAACCCTCAAGTGATTTTTCCATACTATGAGAGTGTGTGAGTAGGATTACCAAGAAGAAAACAGATTTGGGGAAGGATGAGAAAAGAGTGAGTGATGTATGCCAGAGTGGAAGAGGAGGTGAGAGGAATTGATAACAAGGAAGAAAGGAAACAAAGGAGTGTAACATGAATGGATGGAGGACAGAGAGTGTGAGGGGAATCCTTAATTCGGATGCCCACATGGTGAGAGTGATGATGGAGAATGATAATCAGAAGAGGTGGAGTAGAAAGATGTGTGTGGTGGTGATTGTCATTTGATGAGAGAGGAGATGGTGGAAAGACTTCTCTAACAGTAAGATCTTAGGAAGAGGGTATACCTCCACCGAGAGTCCCAAATATAAGTGGTGGTTAAGTATGATTGTCAAGCGAGAAGCAGAAGGGTGAATGGGAAGAGCACAAAGTGGTGAGAGGGGATAGGAATTGTGAGAAGGGTAATGTGGGGATAAGTGGTGAATGAGTAGAAATAAGGAGCAAGGATGAATGGATCAAATACACAGTGACCATGGTGGGGGATGAGGAGTTGCTAGATAGAGAATGCTACTTGAGAAAGATCCTCAAGTAGGATTTACAAATTGAAATGGTGATCAAGTAGGATTCTGAAACTGTGGAATGTATTAATATGGGTGAATGGATGGGGTGCAAAGTAAGATTTTGATCTTACAAGAAGATAATCACGTGACAAGAATCATCTTAATTTTAATATAGCACATAACAAGATGCATCGTGATATAAAATATCATGATGACTAGACTATAATATGCATAACAGCATAGACAAGGGCTATCAAAATGGTTTGATGGCCCAATTTGATATGCAAGTGCAAGAGAGCATAGACATAGGCCATCAAGAAGGTATGATACCCTAGTATGATATGCAATCAGATAACATAAGTATTTTAGAGGGAACACCAGGATACATAAAATCAAGATGCCCCTGTAATATATCAAGATATGAGAAAGTAATTAATAACTTGTAACTAATAATGAAACACAAGAACCAATAAACATGTCCCTAACATGTTCTACAGTGATGTATCGATCGGATGTGGCCTCCAAGGCTAGGGGTAAAATGACATAGAATGGATTGGGTCATTGTCCTCAAACAAGGAAACAATGAGAGTCATATTTGCCCCAAGCGAGGATTCACATGAGGGGAAGTGGTTTGAATTTGATAGTCATAAGATGGTTGGAACATTTTTTAGGGATAATAGTTCAAAGGATAGATTGTATTGATTATTACATTTTTGGGATTTTTTGATGATTTTACAATTACTTTTTTTAAAGAATTTTTGTGATTTTTTATGTTTTTTGAATTTTGAAAAGTTTTCATTTTTTTCTGATTTTTTAGATTTTCTAATGTTTTTGGAGATTTTTTTGGATTTTCTAACGTTTTTTTAGAGATTTTTTTTTCTAATGTTTTTGGCGATTTTTGATATTTTCTAATGTTTTTGGGGATTTTTTATTTTCTAATTATTTTTTGGAGATTTTGTTTTCTAATATTTTTGGGGATTTTTGAGATTTTCTAATGTTTTGTGGATTTTTTATTTTCTAATGTTTTTGGATTTTCTAATGTTTTTGGTGATTTTTCAATTTTCTAATGTTTTTGGGGATTTTAATATTTTCTAATGTTTTTGGAGATTATGTTTTGGAAATTTATGGACCATAATGCAAACTTCTTATGAAAGGTGATAAACTAGGGTATCATCCATATGTACCGTGTTCCTCGTTGTAATTTATGCTCTAAATAATACAAAAATTCTCACTCCATTAGCAGGATATATTGGTGATGATAAGTTAAAAATAAGTCTAGCTCCATTCTTGACTCCATGCAACTAGTAAGACGCAAGGGCTTGCCACCAAGAATCAAGAAGGATGCGGGATGTAGATAATGAATATAGAGACAAGTGCTAATAATAATACATTTGGGAAATAGTTAATCAATTCTTCTTAAGGTGAATGAATCAGTTTCAAAATGACTTTCACATTATAGGTCACGTTACTGGTTGGTAAAATAATAGGTGAAGGGATAGTTCTCTCTTCACTTAGGCATCTAAATTAATTATTTGGGGATTTTATAATTGTAAGAAATTTTAGATTGATAAGATGTTGTATTTATTGTAATGACTCCCTATGCCTTGCCCCATGCTACTAGTAAGAGGCAAGGGCTCATCACCGAAGGAAAAACATAGGCAAGTAAATTCTTTTTTTTATTTTATTTTGAATTTTTGAATTTGTTTGCAATATTTTTATGTTTTTTGAATGACCCTATACTCTTTGCCCCATGCCACCAGTAAGAGGAAATGTTTTAACACATAATACAAGGAATAGATGAGTAAGGGTACCTTCCTCTATTCCTAGTCTCATACTACTAGTAAGAAGTGTGGGCTCAACACCAAATAATGTGAAGGACAAAAGGTGTGCCAATGAAATATTCACAATTTTATTTAATTTATTGAATTTTACAATAGTGCTTTTTATTTACGAAATAATTTCTGTCCCAATCTCATCCCCACACCACTAGTAGGACACGAGGGTTCAACACCGAAGACTAAGATGAATAATCAAACAAACCAGGTAAATAATTTTAGAGCTTTGTTATGAAAGAGAGAATTCTTTTGAAGGGAATATATTGCCATCAGTAAGCTTATAGGTATGACCATAGGTGAAAGCGGCTGAAAATGGGAGATATTATAAGAAGTATGATACTCACAAGACTTAATAGGATCTATGTTAGCACCTGTCTCATGATGATGAGTATGAAGATATGATTGTGATAATGAAAATATCTACCAATGGAATGAATAACATTAAATTATTTGGAGATGAGTAAGATAGAAGGAACAATGTACAAGCGATTGTCTCCCAGAATAGAGAATGCCTCAAGAATAGAATTTCTTTAAATGTACTTCATTCATTGGTTCATCAAGTACTTGTCCTATGTCAATGGCCAATTTATAATCTCTAAAGCCAAAATCATCTATGATTACATTGGTCCCTAACCCATTGGGCTCAAATTTGTCTTGTTTGTCTCGTTCTTTGGTATGTTCTTTTGATTTTCTTTGATGATGGGATCACCGACCTTAAATTTTTTAATTTTGAATTTTTATGATAACTACGTCATAGCCAGTTTTGATATATTTGAACATTATCTAGGGAATTAAGTCATTTTTCTCAAGAAGCTCGAGTTCATTAAGGCATGAATCTCGATAATAATATTTATTGATTACATCTTTGAGGGATATTATAAATGATGGGAATTCAACCTTGACATGTAAAATAGCTTCCCCACAATAAATAAGGGAGAAGGGAGTTGCTCTAGTAGGTGTGTGATAATATGTGTGGTAAGCCCAAAGAGTGGGATAGATTTGGTTTAGCCAATAGCTTCCATGTGTTTTGACAATATTTTCCATGATGGTTTGTATTATTTGATTTGTTGCTTCCGTTTAGCCATAATTAATTGATTTGATGATAGATTCATAATTAAATATGGAAAAGGTCGTGTAATGATATTCTTGGGTATATGTACCTCGTATAATTTATGCACATAGAAGTATTGATATGTGGGAATCATCGGTGATGAGATGCCTACAAGATCGATCATTGAAATAATAATGGACATGGTAGGTTGCATTGTCGCAAGTTTCTAAACTTGTTGTGGTTTTGTTTCGACAACAAGGCTAGAGATGTTAGGCATGCGAGCCAATATTGGAATGATAGAATCAAGCTCAGTGGTTCTTATTGATGGAACCTCTTCTGTAGTGTATACAGTAATATTAAGGGTTGAAAGGGAGTCTTGAAGTGAGGTCAAGATCTCGTGAGATGTTGGAAGAATGTTTTTTTTTCAAAATAGGTTCAATATCTATTTGGGTTGAAAGAGATTCTTGAGTCAAGGTCAAGCTCTTACTAGATGTTGGAAGAACGTTGTCATTTAAAGTAGGTTCAATGTATGTTTGAACTAATGGAAGAAAATTTGAAGAAGATATGGATTGGTTTAGAATTAGAGAGTCTTTAATTTTTTCATCATGATCTCATGGAATTTCAGCATGTATAGGAGTTTCGAAAGTAATCAACTCTTCATTGAAAGTTTTGGTAGTTCATGTATCGTCGGTTGTAAGATCTTTGTCATCAAGCTTGATAGAGATGAATTCATCATCAATTAAGTCTTGAACATAATTCTTAAATCACACACATTTATCTGTGTGATGACCATTAATGCAATGAAATTCATAGTATGTGTTAGGTATGTGGCAATATGGCTTAGATTCCCCTTCGATAAAGGGTTTTATAATTGGATATATTATCAATTAATCCTTTTTTAGTTGATAAAAAACACTAGAGAGACTTTCTCCAAGGGGGTAAACTAACGTTGGACTTTACGTAAAGTGATGTCTTCGTTAGCTTGTATAATTTACTTTTTGGGTGATCATTCACTGATTTGAGTAGCCATATGAGAGAGTTGTGTTGTCATCTTATTAATTTGTTCTAATATCTCATTATGTGATGTTTTTCGTGAATTCATCATGTTTGAAAGAGAGGGAGAATGAAGAAAGGTGCGATAAAGAACTCAACCTATTGATTGTGATCTTTATTTTAGCTCAATCAAGTTTTAACAAGTAAGGCTATAAGGAGTAAGCTCAAACAAGCTACTCGGTATAAATATATGATAGCTCAAACAATCTATAATGAAAATGTTTTAGATTTTTCTTAAACAAGCTTAATAGGAAAAATGTAAGGAATACACTCAAAATAGGTACTCGATACAAGTGGGATATATCTCAAACAAGCTATGATGAATATGTTGATTGGTTTGGCTTAAACAAGCTCTGGATTATTTATAAGAAGAGTAACTCAAACAAGTGACTCAACACAGTTGTGAACTAAAAATGAGGTCTAAAGGGATTTGTGTCAGATGTAATTTTGATAAACTCGACAGTTGACTAACTAATGAGTGAACTCAAACAAGTCACCCAATGTCAGTTTGATATATCTTGGAACGAGATGTGAAGGATGATTTTACAATTGATGAGATAAGAAGTGAATGTAAGTCACTCAATATCTATTTGATATAGCTTGAAACAAACTATGAAGGATGTTTTGACAATTGACGAGATAGGGAGTGAATGCAAGTCACTTAATATCAATTTGATATAGCTAAAAACAAGCTATTGAGGATTTTTTGTTGGTTGAAGCATGTTAATGAAATCAGTGTGACATTTTGATCTTCGTTGTAGGATTTTTTTAGAGTTTTGTTTAGTATTGAATCTGTTGAGAAATAATTTTTTGGAACACAACTAGGATTTTGAACTTTACAATGAACACATTGATATCAACCAAGTTTATGATAAGAATAGTGCTAAACTACTTTGTTTACAAACAGCAAGAGGTCATGTGTATCAAATTATTTTGGTTCAAGAGGTAAATTCTTCAGGAATGATCATTGTTTCATGCAATCATACAAGTATGATGTGGAATGATGGATGTAGGATCTCATTACTCTAAAAATGCATGTCCTTTGATATACCCTAGTCCTGATATACCTAAATCTATATGAGGAAAAAATTAATATGGGTAACCCTTAGAGTACTGGAGGAGACTCACCAATTCTTACTTACCTGCTTCAGAGTGAAACACCACGTCCAAGGTAGGTTTTTAAAAAGGTGGAAGGTGATGAGGGGATGAATGTGTATGGTGAAATTATAACTCCCTAAGTATTTATAGGGATGATGCCTAGGCTTCATTGTTATAGCTATTTAGGTGTGACTCACATGCTCCGCATGACAGCATTACCTGTAAGTGGAGATCGTGGGTGAGGTAGATACCAAATGTTTTAATGAGACTAGGTCTAAAAGTGAAATGTAGATGTGAATATTGTTGGTGTGTGGTAGTCAAGTCCATGTAACTGTTGTAGTGTCGGTGGTGATGAAATCCACCTCTACTACATGTCAAAATAAAATGATGAAATGAATATACACAGGGTTCTTTCCAACTTGGAATAAATCACTGGTGGAAAATGGAAGCATACCTAAGCATGGCAAATTTGTTATGGATTCAGCAATTTTCTTTTGAATGGTGGTATTTTGTGGGATTTTTTTTGTTTTGTGTTTTTTATAATATGATAACGACATGGTCCTGTAGAAAACAAATTAGTATTTATCCTTAAAAAAATTAGAAAGAAAGATGACTGTGGTTGTTTTTGATTTCCCATATCTCTTGAACGTGCAGGAAAAGAGCATACACAACCAACAATTAATCAAATTATGAAGAAGAAAAAAAATTTAAGTGACAAGTTAGTTAATGACGAAAAATAGAGTTATTTTAAATGATTTTAATTAAGCTATAAAAGGCTCATTTAATTAAGCTAAAAAATGCCCGACTAGTATGAAATGTTGATTTAAATTTATCGATTTGATTGGGGATCCTGCAATGTTAGAATAAGAAACTAAACAATCGCAACCATTTCTAATTTTCCAGATCACTCGAAGGCATAATAAAAGAGCATATGTGGATACAATTGGTAAAAATTTTGGTTAAAATGTTAATAATTATTACACTTAATCGTGATTGTGAAATAATAATAACGATTATCTTCACAAAAAAGAAAAATGACAAAAGAAGAGTTTTAAAACATTACCAGAAGTGTCGTCATGGAAAGTTGGAATGTAAGGCAAAAAAAATTGTTTTACGGAGCCTAGGGGGCCTCCAGTTTACAAAAGATGACTAGGAATGCAAACCTAATAATTTTGGCTAGATATGTGTGAAAATTTCCTATATTGTCGAAAAAGGTCTTGTAAAAAATGATTACTAGTTTGTACCTACACACAGTGTTAGTAGAATGATCACTGAAAATAAGTAATTAAAATCATGAAGTTTTAAAACCACAAAACTAAGCTGATAAGACAAAATGTGGATATTATTACCTAAAAGTCAAAAAACATGATAAGAATTATCTTGAAAAAGAAATGTGCAAATCGATAAATACTGCACTATAAGTCATGAAATGGATCGTGAAAAAGTAAATTTTTTTACCATAAAAAGTTTTCACAAAAGGGATCTTGAAAAATCAACTGCAAAATTTGATAAAGAATACGCACAAATCCACTTAAAACAATGAAAACACGAGATGACCCTGGAAGTGCTTTAGAACTATTTGATTGGGATTAAGATTGATCGTAATGATGAACTAGATGGAATTGTTAAGAGGATTAAAATGTGTAATTAGATAAGAAAATAATTATAAAGATGACTTTAAAAATAGGAATAATAATAACAATAACTAACCTATAAAAATGAGTAAAATGTATAATGATAAAGTTAAGTGAAGACAAACAAATTAAATAAATAAACAAACACGGGGTGATCTGATAAAAATAGAATGGATAATTTAAACAAATAGCAAGCAAGGTAAGGTATTCCTAAGACCTAAGCAATATTAACTAATCACACCGATAACTTAAATTGAGGATGTAAATAACTAATCATGGAATGATGATAAAAATTGATTTAGAACAAGGAGGCTGTGAAATAGGAGGTGAATCAAAGGCATAGATAAATGATCTAATCAATAAATAAGCTAGCTCAAAAATTATAAAAAATTTTGAGCAACGATATAATCTATTTGAAAGTGTAGAATTTTAGGACAAAAATGTGGACTAATACTCCGAGAATGTGGACTTTGAGGAAGGCAAAAACAATTTGGAAATTTTTACATAGAGATTGGATGGGAGGGTAACTAAATTTTTGTACTTTTTAGATTAGGATGAAAATGTGGACATTGAAGGAGGAAAAATACAATTGGCTATATGGAAAAGAAGACTTAATAAAAGTTATACTACATACAAATTAGACTCATGAATACCTAATAAACATGATGTGGGTGAGATGTTGGATCATCGAAATAGGTCCAATCGGCTGCCTCCACCGCTAAAAACTCTGACCCAAAAATCAAAACCTGATAAAAATATGGTTTGTGGTAGAGGAAACGTGAATAGTGGCTTGATAGTCTAGGTAAGGGGTACACAGGAGTGTGGGTATCTGTGTGATAATATGGAAGTATGGAGAGATATTTTCCATTGATCTGTAACATTTATTCCAACCTCTTTAATAGGTGACATGCATAGAATATGGCCGACGAAAGAATGAGGCCTAGCTATTTTGCATATTTGTATGATATACTAGGTAGAAAAAATTGTCACAAAGATTAACGAAAGTGGAGAATGCTTCATAGAGAAGTAAAGCATTACATCATAATATGTTGAATGTGATAACTAGGCCATTCTAGACATTGAATTTCATGAATTCCTCACGTGGGTTGTGTGAAGAGATACTGTGTGGGGCTGAGGGTGTCATGATGATAATGACGAGGTGAGAATGGATCAGGGGTCGAAGGAAATGAGTGAGTTGAGTGGGTATGGATGAGTAGGGGATACTAGTTAGGGGGATGGGAGTCGGGATAGGAGTCGTGTAGTTCGATTGTATGGGGATAGCCAAGGGATGGGTAGTAAGTGAGCATAGGGGATGAGCTAGGGATGGGATTTGGGAGATGTGAGAAGAGATATTACAATAGGAGCTTGGTCAAAGTAGTGAGGGTTATGAGGGATGAGTCTAGGGAGAGGGGTTCAGGACAAACTAGGTATTGTAGGAAAACTAGCCGAGTGGCCTGAGTAGGGATGTGGGTTGGGTTGGGAGAGATGGACGTTGGGAAGGGGTCCATTCAAGTGTTAGAGTGGGGAGAAGTTAGTTGGAAGTGTGGGAAGTAGTCAGGAATGTGTGGGATGGCTGAGTAGTTAGGGGCATGGGTAGTCGGGTTAGGTGGGGATGGGTGAGAGAAGAGGACTGTCAACTTGGCTGAGCTACCCGATTTGGTAGGGTGGAAAGGGGGGAGGGAGGGTAGATGGTATAGGATAGGGTTTTTAATTTTTTTTTTTATTATTTTGATTTAATTTAATTTAATTTTTTTTATAGGGTTACCACGAACTCTGACTATTAAAAAAAAAGAAGTAGAGACAATATTTTCTTTAAAAAAATGGACCGACTTCCCATGACAATAGAACTCAAAGTATTCCTTTTTTCTTTTTCTTTTTCGGTGATAAATAAAGATTTAATAAAAATATGATTTTGTAGAAATCTAGATTGACAACAATTGAAAACTAAGATCTAAAACAAAAGTCAATCCAATAAGATCATTTTCTGGACTAATCTCCCATGTGAGTAAAACTCAAAGTACACTTTTTTTGGAAATCAAGATCTATATTGGTTTAGGAAAAACAATGACGACCAATTTTCTTGTTAAAACCAAAAATTGGAGACCAAACTGGAAGTAACATCTTGAGACATCGTGAGGCCATGAATATTTTTTTTCACGACGATCCACAAGTATCCAGATCAAGATATGTATTTTCTTATTCTAAACACCAAGTGCCAAGGAGATCAAAGACATGACAAGTTTCATAGATTCATTGTTGTTATAACCTACATATGCACCAAAAGACATCACACAACAAAAACACTTCCCAATGCATGAAGGTTAACCAAATAATGTCATAAAGTACAAAAAAGGGGATAATAATAAATAATAATAAACCAAGAATAGATAACACCACTAATTGGGAAATCTAAGGTAACAGATCAAAGGTAATCCAGCATGCCAGAATGTGAGCTCGGAAAAATATGTTGATAAACAAGAAAGTAAAGCAACTATCTAGATACCTCCTCCTTTTTGATTCCTTAGTAAACCTCAAAATGGGCAGTGAAACATGGATGAGCCCTGATCACGTGAAATGTAGGTGCTTTCCTCAAACTATAGAAAGGCCTTCTTTGCAACAAGATCAACTTACTTTGCACCAATAGAAAAAGAGAATATGGATTTGGGATGCTTCAAGATAAGGCTATTTGGGCATTAGGGTGAGGTGGGAAGGATGCTCTTTTCTTAAAACAATGCAAGACCTCAAACAGGGTATTCAAGCTTATTCTCCATGTGTTTTAGAGGGGGGTAAGGTTGTATTTATATCCTGAGAATTGGATTAACTTAGGGGATTTTATGTAATTGTAGTTTGAAAATGAGGGCATGATTAGGTGAGTTGGGACAAAAAAGAGTGGGTGAGGATTAAACTAATATTTTTAATTCTCAAATGGGGGAAATAGGGAATATTTTTCATGTGAGGAAGATTGGGTTTAATTTAGGGGTTCAAATGGATTAATTAAACGATTAACATCAATTAATTCTATGGGAATTTTTATGGGAAATGGAGTGAGAAATTAGTTGATTTGGAAAAGGTGTGAAATTAGGATTTCTATAGAGTCTTTAAAGTATCATTACTTTAAATACCATACACCATTACCTCAAAGGCCCCCCGTCCCTCACTTTTTAATCCTCCTATAGGGACACCTCCTCACAATAACATGGCTCAACCTCCACCTAGACCTGCCTTTGTGAAAAATTTCTTTGAACCCATATATTTCATAGGCATGGTGGGATATCCTAATGTAGTTCCACAAGAAGTAAGGAATAGGTTGCCTAAGTTCCAAGGAAATAATGTTATTACAGGTGACTAGCACCTAAGAATTTTTGTCAATATTATGGAGGATTTTGAGATTGAGCATGAAGATGTCTATGTGAAACTATTTATTCATACATTAGAGGAGTATGCTTAGGATTGATATAAAGCTTTACCTAAAAATTCAATTTACTCGTGGGATGAGATGAATAATGCATTTAGATCACAATATGGGCATAAAAATGACCCTATATTTCTTCTATTTGAATTTGATAACATAAAGAAGAATCCTAATGAGAATGTTCAAGAATTTAACACCAGATTCAACAAAACTTTAACTAGATTGCCCATAATTTTGAGACCAAGTGATGAATCCTACCTAATAAAGTACTCTGATGCTTTTGATAAGAAAATTTCATATTATTTGAGGGATAAAAACCCTAGAGCCTTAAGGTAGGATTTCTCTATAGCAGTGAAAATAGAGAATAATATTAAGGCAGCGGGAAAACCTCCTAAAAGGGAGGGTGTCAAATTAATTAATCCTAAAAATCCTTAAAAAGTAAGGGAGTTGATCTAGAGGAAGTTGTTAAAAATCTAGTAGGATCAGTAAAATAAATCTCTTACAAACTTGTTAGAGCTAAGAAGGGAATATGACAGAGATCTTAGGGCCAGCACCAACCTCAGGGCCAAACCAGATTTGTAAATCATCCTAGAGGTGATCATAGGTCAAATGAGAGTTGAAAAGGGCCCTTGGGATCAAGAAATAAACAATAATAATCAAGATAAAAAAATTATTCCCTGATCTCTTAACTTCTATAGTTGTCATGGTAGAAGAAAACCATATCATTGATTGGTGTGACAAGTGTTTATTTCCACATTCCCCTTGTGATCTAAATAAGGAAATTTAAGATCCTGATGATGATGTTAATTTCGGTGATGTGTGCATGATCGAATGCCCTGAAAATTCAATACAAGGGGCCACTTCTACTAAATTATTGAGTGTTAGGACTATGGAAATTTTTTGGAACTACATAAATTAGATATCTCATCTTCCTTCTACTAGTAATTTTGAAGTTGCTATGATCCAGGATTTTGACTTGACCAATCATGATTTTGAATACTTAAGGGAATTGATGATTAAAAAGTATGATGGAGGAATTCCTTCTAAGGAGGACAGTCAACTTTTGATGAATGCAATGGTTTCTGAGGAAAAGGAGTACAATCTTAGAAGTAGAGTTGTCAAAGGGGGAGGACCATAGCCCAAAACAAAAACCACACTTCTCACTAACATCCTAAAAGATCCTCCTAAGAAAGATACACCTAACAATTGTCCAATCATTCCCAATAAAATTGTTACCCCAGTCCATGCCCAAGCCATAAAGAGTTTCATCCCACAAGAAGGGGCAGTTATTATCCCTCCCAACATAGTATTACCCAAATATATCCCTTGTGACATTGCTGATATTTTGAGCTAGATTAAAGTAATTTTACCCATTGTTGAATTTATTAGTATCCCTGAACAAAGGAAAATGGAATTGGAGAATTTTAGGTTTAAAGAGGAGGTAATTCCCTTAGGAAAGGATGTAAATAGTATGGACCTTCCCCCTATGATTATAGAGTTAGAGGTGCCAAAATCATTGGAGGACTTGGGAAAATCTCTTTAAGTGTATTTGGGTATTGCCCTTGTTGAATCTCAACTTGATATTGATCCTTTTTATACTACTTTAATCATCAAGGTTATACTTGTGCACAATTGTATGTTCAATTCAAGAGCTTCATGTAATGTGGTGCCTCTTGAAGTAATGAATGAATTGAACATCAAGGTAACAACAACCTTTGGAAAGTGTACTGTTATGGATTCAAGAGAGGTACCTTTGATAGGGTATGTAAAGGGCTTAGTTATGAAATCAATATCCTATCATGGTAATTACTTGACCAAAAATGTAGTTATTATGGATTTGCCTACTAAATGGGGTATGTTACTATCAAAAAAATGGGCTACTAGTGTGGGTGGAAGTGTGTAGATGGATATGTCATATACCACCATACCAGTAGAAGGTAACCTTGTTAATTTATATGGTGAGAAAAATATGTTGCATCTAATTGAATATCCTAATAATGCTTCTTATGAAGTATTATATGTAGATGTAGATGTTAACAACTTTGTTGGTTATGCAGATTTTTAGGAACATGGTATTGATAAGAGTAAGTGTCTTGAACAATTTGGTATCCCCTGGACTTTTGTGTTTGATGGAGATTTCTCCAATTTTTTAAATGGTGTTGGAGTTGTCCTTGTGTCTCCAAAACAAGATATTTTTAAATTTTCCTTTAAGCTCAAATTTGGGTACACAAATAATATTGTTGAGTATGAGGCACTGCTTTTGGGTTTAAGGATTGCATGGAGGTATGGTATCAAGGATAAAATTGTTAAAGGAGACTCAGAATTAGTACTAAAGTAAGTGGTAAAATTTATGCCACTAAAAATCAAATAATAAAACAATATAAGCATGTAGTATGGGATTTCATTAAAATGTTTGACTCCTTCAACATATTATATCATGACAGAAACTAGAATGTTGCAGCAGATAGGTTGGCAGTGCTTGGTTCTAGGTTTGAAAATTGTACTATCTCTCCTTATTGTGATTATTATATTGAAATACTTTCAAGACCGTATGTTCCTGATAATGTAAAACATTGACAAGTATTTGATGATGATGCCTAGGTTTAGAGGTTTTTACAGAATGAAGGAGATTTCACTAACCAATGCATGGATTAGGAACCAATGGTTTCTATTTGTGGTGGTAAGAAAACCCTATTTGGAAAATATATTATTCAGTTAAAGACCAATACCATTCCAATAGGGTTGGTTTCTTTGGAATAAAAATTTGATAATACTGATAGGGTGGTTCAATGACATATCTCGGCTTCAAGATATGTGGAAGAACATAATCTAGGAACTAAAGAAAAACCTAGAAAGGTATGGATAGGAAGTAATTTGAGTAAGGAGGAAAATCGGTCCTATTTTGAGTTGTTGAAAATTTACCAAGACTGCTTAGCATGGTCTTACTCAGAGTTGAAAGAATATAGGGAGGATATTTTTCAACATGATATACCTTTAGAACCTAATACTAAACCATTTAGGAAAAATCAGAGGCCAATTAATCCACTTCTTTCCCTCAAAATGCAAGAAGAATTAAAAAATTTAAGGGATGAAGGGATAATACAGCCAACAAGATATTCTTCATGGGTGGCAAACCTGGTGCCATTTAGAAATAAAAATGGAGACATGAGGCTTTGTGTGGATTTTAGGAACTTGAATAAGGCCTAAATTAAATATAATTATACATTTCCTAATATGGATAACATGTTATAATTGGTCATTCGGTCTGATTTGTTGTCCACATTAGATGGATTCTCAAGGTATAAACAGGTGGTTGTAAAGCAATCAAAAAGAATAAAAATTGTTTTCACCATGCCATGAGGTACGTATGTGTATGTGAGAATTCCATTTGGTCTAATGAATGTTGGGGCTACTTTTCAAAGAGATATGGATGTTGCATTCTCAGGTTACATTAACGATTTTATTGTTATTTATCAGGATGATGTGATAGTATTTTCTAGGTTGATGAGTGATCACTTGCAACGTGTGGAGAATTTTTTTATGATATGTAGAGAATATGGTATCTCATTGAATCCTAAAAAATTTCCATTTTGGGGTTCAAAAGGAAAATTTTTTGGGGCACATTGTGTCAAAATAATGGTTCATGATTGATCTTGAAAGGGTGGAAGAAATTGGTAAAGTTCTTATCCCAAAAACTAAGAAACGGATCCAGTCCTTCTTTGGTCAAATAAATTTTATTTGGAGATTCATTTCTAATTTTTATAAAATGATTATCCCTAGTAAAATCATGTTAAAGAAGGACCATATTATCAAATGGGAGGATGTGTTGGTGTGTATTATTTTCCACATCATTATGTGAGTCATCTCACTTAGGTGAGATTGTAGGTGCATGTGTCATTTAAGGGTCATTATGAGATTCTCTTACGCGTCAGTGCGTCATATGCATCATTTAGAGTTACACTTCTATTTTGGGAATTTAAATCCCCCTCTCTACTTGAGTTATCATGATTGCAGCAATGGGGGTTACACAACACCTCCTATATGTACACCCCATTTGATCTATGAGATAGAGGAGAGTTTTATCGCTTAACCAGGTTCTTCCCGTGTTTCAAATCTTTGCATGCACATTTGGTTGATGCTCGATCCTCCCGATATCTCTTCATGCTACCGTTTACACGTCTGTTGATTTGCATGTTGTCCCTCATGATCCTCGCTTGTGGTTTTTAAACCCTCTTTCATGGTATTAGAGCGGATCTTGTGGATCAGTGCACTCATCGGCATTTCTATGCATGTTTTCTAGCTTCCAACGTAATATTCAGATTTCGTTGCGTGTATCATAATGGATATTCCATTTGTGTGTTTATTGCATTGATTTTAGGCTTCATACCTCCATTCGGGTTGTTCGTGGTTTGGTTTTCGCATGCTCATGGCTTCATTTTTGGGGTTTAATGGTTTGCATATTTGCATGCATTTTTAGATGTGTAATCAATTGGCTCATGCATAGGCCTACACTACATTACATCCTGGTTCCCACACAGGTTTCACTACTAATGTTTTGGTCTATCCACTCATTGAATTACATAGCTTGTGCTTAGTCAATGACTCGATGTTTACCTCTCCATGGTCTGTTTTGCCTCAATCTAATGTGGGCTCATGCTCCTTCTTGGTGCTGCATTGTTTGGATTGCATGTGTTTTTTGACAAAGGTGCCCTTGCATTACTCTCAGCTTTCAAGAACGGACTATGTTCGTGTGGAGATTTTTGGTAATTCTTGGCTTGTGAAGTAAATCAAGGGAGGTCTACAGTCTTTGATTTGCTGTAGCTTCCCACTAAACTACACAGTACACACCCAACCTAGTCTCCAATTCTTGCTCGGCCATTCTCCCTACCATGTGGAGCTTCCACAGCCATCCAATGCTCCTGCATGTGGAATTTCACACTCGCAAAGCCATTCAATGCTCCTACATGTGGCATTTCACTTCTGCTCGAACCGTTACTCCTCTCCAAAACATTTTCTTCTCCAAAACATGTTCTGCTCATATGGTTATAGCAAGTGGAATCTTGCGCTTACTTGGAGTTTTAGAGGTAGCTTGGTCTTTGAGATCATGTTGTGTGTTCAGCCATGGATCCCTTCCTGTGTACTATTGGACTAATTTAGACCACTATGTTTAAACGTTTGTGACCTTGCAACCTTCACTGGCTCACTTCCACCGAAGTAGGATCTCTCCAGTCCACCAGCCACTTCCACCTCTACACGTGGCTTTGACTGGCTTGGTATCTCTAGGCTTGCTTTACACATAGTCTGTTTCAATACCTACAACACCTCTACTTGAAACGTAGACCACCTGCATTCAACACAGCACATTTAGCTTGCTCAGACCTCTCAAACCTACACTGGCATCATGCCTTAAACCACTTCACTCTACATGTGGAACGTGGCACGTGGTCCTTGACAGTAGCTTGGTCATAGCACCTCAATGTGGGCCCCCTCCTTTCCTCTTTTTTAATGTTTTGAGGTAAAAAAAACATTCATTTCATTCATGGCATGTAATTAATTATTTTGGGTTGTATTGGCTTGTTTTAATATCCCCTCCTACGAGCATCGAAGATGGAGGGTGAGGTATGGGGTTGGTAGGAGGCTAATCCCCCCTCACAGTCAAAACAAACCCATGCTAAAATTCCATGTTGTTTCCAAGGAGTAGTCACACGACACCCTTTGCACCCATATCGTGCACTTTTTTAATGCGTTTATTGCTTTTTCTCATCAGTTGCGGGAATTGTTTTTTTCTATAACTTATGACTCGTTTCTCATATCTGAGCACTTCTTTAGTCAAATTTGCATGTTTTTTTACAATCTACATGATGGTATTATCAGTTTTGTAAATTCACTACTTTTATAAAGTTCCACATTTTGGGGGGGTTGCTTGTACTCTTGGGCCTACGCACATAGATGCATTATCAGCCAAGTCCAACGTCTTGCTTTTGTGCATCTTTCATTTTGCATCATGGAGAGTGCTCTTTCTAGATGTGAGCATCATAGGATCACTTTACAGCCTCCACCACTTCTCACTAGGAGAGGGGACTATTCATCTTGGCGTGCTTCCATGGAACGTTACTTCGCCCATGAGGGTCTTTTACCCTTCTTACTTGGGCAAGTTCTTACACCCATTGATCATCGTCATCTAGAGGACTTCCTTGAGACTTGTGACCACATATTTGGTCACATGATGATGCATGTCTATCATTCTCTATGGTTTCACATGGCAGACTCAGATCCACCTCACCATGTCTGGAGCATTCTTCAGTCCCTCTATAGAGACCCATCACATACTGCAGTCGTTGTTGTTGCTACTGATTCAGTTGTCTCCTCTTCTTCGTGTGATGACAGTTCTTCTGACACAATCTCGCTTGGTTCTACTTATGATGACGAGGATTTTACACCCAGTTCTAATGCAAAGAGCATTACAGAAGACTTCTCTCCTCTTTCTCTCACTATTCCAGATAGTTTTGTCACCCCCCACATCTCATCAGATATCGAGCAGTCTCATACTCAGCCTCACACAATCATTACACCAGCCTCCTTTCCACTTCCAGTGTGCGATGCCAATTTCACTCCTCTACCTTCGTTGGATGACTCATACCTATCTGACATCACTCTTCTATTTGTTGAGCCCCCTCATTGGGATGAGTATCTACATGACCTTAGTCATCTTTTCGCGGAGTACACTTGTGATGCACTACAGGTCCCTCATCCATCTACATGTGTTTCGGAGGAGTTCATCATCTCTGTTGTTGGGAGTTCCCCTTCCGGGAATCATGTCACTTCCACATTTCCAGAGACCTTCATTGATCCACCCTCAGTTGTGGATCCCTTTTCTGTTGTGGAGGATGTTTTGTTCCCTTCACATCACTTGGACATCCTTTATACAGGTGTTCCTCTTTTTCACTCTGACAGCTCTACACACATGGAATTACCTTTGGTTCCTTGGCACTCACTCGCTAGATCTATGTCACACTTTCATGCACCAGACTTAGAGTTCTTCGTGTTACTACCTTCAGTTTCCTTTGTGGAGTAGGTGGACTTCCAACACATCATTTCTAACCTTCCTAAGGGTAGGCACACAGTTCGTTGCAGGTGGCTCTTCTTTAGTCCAGAGGTAGAGGATCTCTTCATTGAAATTCTTCTGGGAGACTTCATAGAATTGCAAAGTTCATATTCGTCCATGGCATCTTCTACATTCCTCTCATCTCCCTCTTCTTCTCTCTTCTTCTTCTTTCTGAGAGATTTCCTCTTTGTGTATGGGTACCTTTTCAGGCTCATCTATAGCTGGGACCCATCTTTGGCATCTTTCTTAGATTAGAGAGTGTTTTGTTCTCTTGTGGTGGATGTTTTTCCCACTGGGTTTTCCTTCACTACGTGGAACTTCTTTCTTATACATGGGTACCTCATCAGGTTTTGTGTCAGGACCCATTTCTCGTTTTTGATTTCCGCCTCATCCTAAGTTACGATGAAGAGGGTGTTGGTGTGTATTATTTTCCACATCATTATGTGAGTCATCTCACTTATGTGAGATCATAGGTCCATGTGTCATTTAGGGGTCATTATGAGATTCTCTTACGCATCAGTGCATTAGTGCGTCATATGCATCATTGAGAGTTACACTTCTATTCTGGGAATGTAACTCCCCCTCTCTACTTGATTTGTCATGATTGCAGCACTGGGGGTTACTTAGCACCTCCTATATGTACACCCCATTTGATCTATGAGATAGAGGAGAGTTTTATAGCTTAACCAGGTTCTGCCCGTGTTTCAAATCTTTGCATGCACATTCGGTTGATGCTCACTCCTCCCAAGATCTCTTCACATTGCCGTTCACACATCCGTTGATGTGCACGTCATCCCTCATGATCCTTGCTTGTGGGTTTTAAACCCTCTTTTAGGATAAAGCTCTCCAATCTTTCACTAGAATTAAAGAAGCATTGAAAAATGCTACAATATTGGCATCCCTTGATTACAAGAAGGTTTTTCATATATTTTCCTTTGCGTTTGAGAATAGTATTGAATCTGTACTATTGCAAAAGGATGAAGAAGGAAATGAAATACCTATTTCCTTTTTTGGTAAAGCCTTGCAGGGGGTTGAATTGAAGTACACCATCATGGAGAAGTAGGTTTTTGCTTTAGTGAGAGCAACTAAAATTTCCAGTCCCTATATCTTGAAGGTGGTGAAAGACATTTTATCAGAAATGGAAATTTCTAGCAAAATATTTCATTGGGTGAATAGGTTACAAGAGTATGACATGGATGTACAAACCACTAAGCTAGTTAGAGGTCTAGGTCTTGCAAAGCTGATGGCAGAAAGTAACCTATAGGTGATGGAAGTCAATGAAATTAAGGAAGGAAATATGGATGTCCATGAGAATTTAATTAATTCTATATGGTATAAGGAAATAATATTTTACCTCAGGAATTTGGAGTTTCCAGGATATCTAGATAAAAATCAAAGAAGGACACTCAAATTAGCCTCCCAAAAGTATATCATCACTGATTATGCATTGGATTGGAAGAATACTGAAGGGATTTTTTTTAGGTGTATTACAGAGGATGAAACTCCCAAATTGATTATAGAATTTCATGGGGGAGTGTGTGGAGGCCATTTTGTTGAAAGAGTGACTGCCCATAATATCTTAAGGGCAAGTTATTGGTGGCCTATACTTTTCAAGGATGCAACCTTGTTAAATAGAAAATTTTAAAGTTCTCAGAGGTTCTCAGGAGGATTGAAAGCTTCATTTTCTCTTCCCTTGCAACCAATATCAATAGAAGCTCCTCTTAAACAATGGGGCATGGATTTTATTGGAGATATCTTAGATCCCTCAAGTGAAGGGTATAAATGGATATTGGTGGATACTGATTATTTTACCAAATGGGTTGAGGCCATCCCTGCTAAAAAATCAACTCATTAAATTTTTATAGATTTTATCTTAAATCATATAATTTGTAGGTTCAAAGTACCTGCAAAGATAGTTGTTGATAATGCAATGAGTTTTAGAGCCAAGTCATTGGTAAATATGTTCCAATACTATAAGATAAATCTAACGTATGCATCAAACTTCAATACGTAAGGGAATGGTCAAGATGAATCAATCAATAAAAAATTGCTTAAAATCATTAAAAGAACATTGGAGGTTAACAAAAGGAAATGGGGTGAGCAGTGTAAGTTTTCTTTATGGGAAGATAGAATCACTACCAAAAGAGCCACTGTAAATATCCCATTTGAATTAGTTTATGGAGTTTAGGATCTTCTACCCTTACATATGTAATTATCGTCTTATCAGTTCATACAACATATTGAGGATGAAAAATTGAATCCCTATGAAGCTAGGATTAATAAAATAGTTCAGTTTGATGAAGAGAGAAGGGAATCTCACCAAATACACTTGAGGTTCAAAGAGAAACTCAAGAAGTTATTTGATAAGATGGTAACTCCTAATAATTTCAATGTTGGATACCTTGTCCTACTGTGGGATAGCAGATATGAAGATAAGGGGAAACATGGTAAATTTTATGCTTTATGGATGGGTCCTTATTCTATTGACATAAGAATTGGTGAACACAATTTTTCCTGAAGGACCTAGCTGGATACTTTCTTGAATTTCCTATTAATGGCAGACATCTGAAACACTTCCTGGATTGATCCAAACAAGGTACAAATCATTATATAGTGTATATTCCTTTTGCTTTGCTTTTTGTCTTTTGTTTTCCTGGTCTACAGTAGCTAGTTGCCTCAGTTTCTTGGTTTTTTTTGTGCTTTTTGTTGTTATTGTTTGACCTAGTGTGTACTTTTAATGACTCCATAACCCAATGGATTTAGGCACTTGGTCTATTTTATGGCTTGTATGAATGGTTTTTGTGGCACCCCAGGTGTTCCCATCCCTGAGTCGGAGTCTGTTTTAGTGTTTTAATATATCTCACCTTTTTATCCAGTATATGCCTTCAAAAAATTTACTTTTATTGGTTTGCATGTATAAAAAATGTGTATTTGAAGATATATTCATGGTGAATACATGTAAAAATCTCGTGTTTATGGTGTAAATACTCTTTTTTAGTTGAGGAACGTAATAGTCACATTGCCTCTGTAAAATCCATGTTAAAAGATGATCATGAATCGGGTGTAATCCTCAATAAAATCCTCATATATTATCCTTTGGTTGTTGCTACAAATTTCATATTTTTCTCCATCACCAAAAGATATGTGGCATGTTCCCATTGCTTGTGGTGTTGTGGGATTAATTTTCAAAGTTACAACAATTACATAATACATACAAAATGAAAACTTAGCCCCGTGGCCCGACAAATATTCCATGGAATATTCGAAGTAAAAATATGTGAAATAATAAGTTGCCCCACTCCCAAAGTGGTATATGTGTTAAAATATCATTTGAGTGGGGAATCGGAGTTGTTGATGTTCTCTTGACATTAAGTCAATAAAAGTGCAAAGTGCAGAAACATTTCCAAGACCCATCAGGGATATGAGGCATTTTCTCAAGCCAAGGTCAAAGAAGTGAGACCTCAAGTTAAATTCGTAAAATTGTGCTTGGTCAGGAAAATAGACAGATATAAAGAAAAATATCATAGCTCCATTATCGATAACATTTAAACACATGTCGTGATCACAATAAAAGACAGAGGGTGGGTGATTGGGTCAAATGTGTAAACTTGTTTACATTTAAAGGTAGTACAAAAATACAAAAAGATTCCATGGGCCCGCATAGCATGGAATTGCTCCACGTGGACAACCCACATGTAAAAATTTTAGAAGTAGGATGGATGGCCATGATTCAATTCATTTATGGCTGCCATCATTAATGTATTTTTTGCACAAATCAAGCTAAATTTGTTTAAAGTATTCAATTGCTTTGAGCCTTTTCATTATCGTATGTCACAAATCGAGTGCCCTTGTTATCATAATTTACAGAAGAAAGAAGTGAGATTGATTGGGAAGCATCAATTAAGAGCTAAGGATTCAAAATTTTAAGGAGAAAAGGATAATTACATTGATACTTATACAAGAAATTGGTAAGGATTGTATTACTCTCGTACTTTCATTGTATTTTACTCCAAAGTCATGAAGTAGTTAAAAGTAAAATATAGGGCATAAAATATGAAGGCAATGTTTGTTGGGTTTTCCTGTCACTTTAGAGATTACTAGTGATCTAAAAAATATCATAGACATGGATTTAATGAATGTGGATTTAAATCCGTTCAAACAAATATTGAATAACCCAGACAATAGTGAACACATGCAAGCAATCAAGGCTAGCAACATTACCTCAACTGGAGTTATTCTCTTTTCTGTTCACTTCCCTGAATTGGTGAGACTTTGTGCCATGAATTATAATTTGGAGAAGAGGGAACTTATATATGGAAGTGGTGAAGCAGTACTGACTTTGAAACCCAAGGCCTTCAGAATAATTTTGAAATTTCCAATGGTCAAAACTATAATAACCTTAGGTCTTGATTTGGCCCTTCAAGATTATGAAACCCAGAAGAAGGATTATGTAAAATTTAAAAACACCAAGTGGTTGTGTACAAATAAAATGGTCACCTCTAGGATTCCCAAAAATTTGGTTAGGGAAAAATTTGTAGAAGAGGTGTAGGATGTGATCATGTTGTTAAGTAGAATGCCTAGTTTATAAATAACAAATGAGTTCAAAGAGTGGATGTTCCCCTGTATGTGGATAGTTTTAGAAAGGAAGGGGAACATTTTTTGGTTAACCCTCATAGAAAAATAAATTCATGAGCACTTTATAGCATTGAAAGCCAAGATGGGTGGTCCAAGGGTACTAGAATTTTACTTGATGACATATTTGATTTACAACATTGTAGGCCACAGATGCTTCCCTAGCCTTGTACCATGTGCTCCCTTCAAAAAGACTCAGATGCGTGATGTTTATCCCTACTTACAAGTGATTAATTGGAAAGGAAATATAAGGTTGGTGAACAATGTATTTTTTGCATCTGTTATATGTTTTCTTAAACCTAAATGTGAGTAGTATAGGATATCAGAAGAGGCTAGAAACACAATAATGGATTTTGGTTGTCTCTTTATTCAGTATAGAAACTTCACTTACATAAGAGCTAGTGGATTTGAAGGAAATCCTTGAAAATTTCCAAGGTGTTTGGGTGACATGATGGCTTTATGTGAGCTAGAAAGACAATTGACTCCTTTTCATAAGATGATTGTTGCAAAACATAAGACAAATATCAAATTCCCCATAAGAATTGAAATATATTCATGCCCTTCCATTATAAAAGCAAGGTTAATGGAGGAATAAATAGAAAGGTTTGATATGGAAATATTTTAAGCAAGGTCAAATTATGACATTAGGTGGGTGGTAAATACTTTGGAAAATTCCTTTGAGTTTGAGTGTCACTTTGAGTATTACTAGATGAATTGCAAAGATGAGGAAGAGGTTAGAATTAGGGACTTATTGAGAATGACCCTCACAAAAATCATTGATTTCAAAATTATTGTGGTACCGAGGGAATTGTAGATGACCAACAAGTTGTGAGTCAATTTTATATTGACCAAGGAATAGAAGGCCATACAATGACCCCCATGAAGTGGGATGAGGAAAAATATGATGATTGGTATGGTAGGATTTTTCATGTAATGAGGATAACTTTAACTTGGTTGAAAACAAAGAACATTGATTTATCCATTCAGAATACAAGAGTGCTCAGTAATTTCAGAGAATTAGGGATTTTGAAGGAATATCTCGCCCCTTAGAATGAGGGAGCTAACAATATGGATCCACTAGGAGTAAAATCTCCTCAATTATATTAAAATAGACCAACTACAAGAATTGTTATGAATGAACCTCTACTGCTAGTGGGACAGGAACCTCCATGTCTTCTTTGAAGAAGAGAACTGAAGAGATGCTTCTAAAATCTATGGAAAATGGTCCTATCACTTTTGTAGTACCACTTCAAACAAAGGAAAAGGGCATAGCTACACAAAATAGCCCACCATAAGTTTTACCAAAGCCCCCATGTACTGAAAAGTTGATGAGAGGAGCCATGATAAGTGTCAATGTCCAACCTAAGCCACAAAGTTCCAAGGAAAGGGTGAAACCAAGCATCAAGAAATTTTAAAGGGTAAAGAAGAGATACAATATTGTATTTGAACAATCCCTAATAAGACAAGGTGATCATACACATAATAAACACAAAAATAAGAAGGATAAATTGATTGATCCTCATATGCTCACTAAGGAACAAGAAGAAGTAGTTACCTCTCTCGCTCATCAATAAATTCCATCACCAAGACAACAGGTTGACCAAGACAAGCTAGTTATATATCCATTATCTCCTTCTTCACCAGTGAAAGGTATGAGTTTCCATTCTTTTAATCGATTGCATGAGTGCACAATAGGCCTAATTGAGATAATAGATATATATGCAAATAAGGAAGTTCCTAGATCTAAGGAATCTGAAATAATAGTTGAAAAAAAAGAAGCAAAAGGTATAGATGTTCCTCAATCAAGTGAGGAATTCAAGGAATCTATCTGTATTCCAACTGTTATATCAAAAGTTCTAATTTTAGAGGTATCTCCTAAAATTCAAACTACTTCAGAAGTGAACCATTCATAGATCCAAGGAATTTCTTGTGGGAAGGATATGGACATTGATACATTAGTTGAAAAATATCCTCTAAAGGAAAACAATGTAACCCAAAGAATTGAATCACCACTACAAGAAAAGTCTGTTAAAGAAAAGGTAATGGAAGTTGCAAAATAAATTGGTACAAAGGAAAAGGTTGATAATAGTGAGAGTATGAAAAATATTGATAAATGTAAAGAATTGACTACTAAGAACCAGCCTACTATGTCACAAAATGAGGAATCAAAAGAGAAAAATTATATCAATATGTCAATTTATGACAATATCCCCGTCAAGCAACAACCTCTAAAGGGGGAAGAAATTATAGAAGGAAAAGGATTTCCCAAGGAAAAAACATCAACTCGGGAAGCCCCCAAAGAAAATGTAGAATATGTGACTGTACCAAGTGGGTAGAAGAATAGATAAAATATTCCTACTATTGATATGACTCTAACATAAGTTGGTCAAACCAAATTCCAAGACAAAGGAAAAGACCAATTGGGTGAAAATCAAACACAAAATGAACCTAAGGAGCTGAAAATGGAATAAGAAAAGGAACAAAAAAAGGATCCATCAGTGAAAAATATTCAAGAAGTATCCAAACAATTAGTTTTTTTTCATGAAAAACCTCAACAAACACTACAAGAGAAAAAGGTGAAAACTACTCTTGTAAAAGGATGGATATGAGAATTGATCTCCAAAGAGTAAGCATAAGTGTTTTTTTGTGAAGGCTATAGAACTTACAACATTATCTTTCCTAAAACCTACCAAGCCTCCCAAGAAGGCTATGGTCATCACAAATACTCATACTGATCCATTCATATCCAATAATTTGGAAGTATAAATCCCACGTGAGGAGAAGACAAGGAGTGATATAACAGCTGAGGATTATAATGTTAAATTAATTCCTCTAGGGAAACCTTCAATAGCTGCATTGAGTCATGGAGTTTTAGAAGTAGTTAGTGACTTGTTACACAAAGTGGATGAGGATAGGGTAACAAAGAGATAGCTAATGGAAGGATTTAAATCACTGACTTCAAGCCTACACCAATTAGTTGTCCAATCTAGTGTGAGCCAAGAAGAAATATCCATAGTTGCTCCTGAAGTTAGAGAACATGTTGAAAAATTTATTAAGAAGGTTCAAGGTGTTGACACTTTGTTACAAAAGGTAATTAAGAAGGGAAAATAAGCCATTGGAAAATCCATAACAAAATATGAAGAGATCAAAAACAAACTCAATGAAATCGATGAGTTAATTCGAAAATGTGATAATGAGTTGTTCTATTTTCAAGGATTTCTCCCCAAAATGAACTTTATTACTTAGCTCAAAGAATATTTTTTTGAAAGGGAAATAATTGTATCACTTGATTATATGGGAACTCAGTATGCTATTTAATAATTGGCTACAATCAAGATTGAGGTTTTGAAGGAAATCATGGAGAAAATGGAGACAGAAAGGAAATCGATGGATAAGACTATATACACCATTGATTTGAAATTTGAGGAAATGGTATTTGACAAGTCCAAAAAGAGTTATGGTGATCTAAAAAATGACTTCTTATTTGGTTCTTTTGAGAAAAAAATCCAAAAATAAAACTTCTCCTATGATGTCATCAAGACACTAGGATTTCATAATTAAAAGTAAGATCATGTGAGATGTTTGAATGCACTAAGCAGGTAGCCCCTCATATTCCACCATCACACAAGGCCAGATGAGGATGAGATATAAGAGTCATTCTAGAAATATGAAGTATATATAGAGAGACAATCATAGGAAGAAGAAGGTTATGAAAATAAAGATGTAGACATGAAGATTGAGGAACAAGCCTAGGCTTGTTTTATTTGAACTTTCTTTTCATCATGTTTCAATTACAACTCTTGTTTCATAAGAACTGAATATTACTTTGAATTTGTTATTTTTACACATGAATTTAATTTGATACAATGAATTAGATGTTTATATTACTTGGATAATATTTCAAATCCATTATGAATGATATGAACTAATGTAAATGTTGTGTTATCTTTTTGTATTGTGAAAAAATGAAAATGGGGTTCTATAGGGTCCATGGTCCATGAAGAAAAATTTAAATATATTTTCAATAATTGCATAAAAAATGGGCATCAAGAGAATAAAAATATTCAATCATCCTATGCTCCCACCTTAAGATCTTCTCAAAAAGAGGATATTTTTCTAAATCACATGTTCTTTCTTGGTATAAACTACCCTTAACACTAAGTCGATTGAAAAAATATGACTACCCCATCCAGATTGTGAGAGATCCCCATGTCCTTCAATGTGTTCATGTCCATCTTGGGACTATCAATAATCCTCCCCAATTATACCTTCTTCTAAGGAGAATATACCCAATCCAAGAGATCTACACCACCACCAAGAAATGGTGTTTTCCATTTCACCTTATAAGGAATAGAACTAGTTTGAGTGGGCTTAGTAGAAGCAGGTTTAGCAGGAATAATTGGAGTGGTTGTAAGATCAAGCACTATGTGTCTTGGACCCAATGGGAAAAAATTCTTGTAGTTGGACTCACCTTTGCACCTTCTTGTGAAAGGTGGATGTTCCCTTGGAAGGGGAACATGGTGAGCTCCTGACAACTTGTGTTCCATTGAAGAAGATTATTTTCCTGAATGGATTAAAGTATGTAAAATGGGCTTGCCTTTATATTTTTATGCCCTAGAGTTATAAAGAAATTAAGTCCCTTATTCCTCTTCATCTAAATCTATAATGAGTGGTTGAGAATTGTATTCTCTCCTTTTCTTCTTGTTGACAGTGGTGGTGTTGCAAATGGTTGAGATGGCATACATCCCATTGGACCTTTTTCAAATAAATAAAGATGTTGTTCTAGTTCACCCATCTTATAAGAAATGATATGCACAACATCAATTTAAGTCTTATCATAGAGAACATAAGATTCATAAGGAATCTCTTTTCATAAAAATATTTCATCACATAAGAAATGGCATTCATATTTAGTTGCTCGTGATACTACAGGCCTTCTCTCAATCCAAAATATTTTCAACACCTCTAGATTTTTCTGATTCTCCAATCAAAAAAGGTGATAATGTATAGATTGAAATGCTAAAAAAATATGATTAATCTTGATTAACCTCAGCATGAGATACATTCAAACCACCTAGTGTGTCAAAGGCCCTTTATTGTCCCCTAGGTCAGCTATTTCAAACAAATCCCTGACAAATGCTTCATCTAGGCCTGACAAGTCAAACATCTAATTTAAGTCCTCTAAAAATATCTCCTTCAATCTTGTTGCTACCACTACCCTTGCCATCGCACCAAAAAATAAGGTTGCAAAAATCTATCACGTTCAAAGGTAAAGAAAAAATGTGTTTTAAAGGAGAGGCAGACGAGCTAAATTTATAGAATGAACTATACATACAATATGAACTAAATAGAATCAATGCCATTGAATGAGAAAATATTTCTTTCTCAGCTCACACAAGGGAGATAAATGTGAAACAAAATAATATCTTACAAAAGGATAATATCCAATTCTAAGTAATGCAGATAAGAATGTGTGAATCCCAAGGGAAATATTCAAAAACTTAGATTGATTATTAGTCACATCAAGCCATTTTTGGGGAACCCAAGAGTTATGGAGAGGAATTTCCAAACCAACCCAAAAGAAGCCAAAATTGATGATGTCAGGATAAATGATGCAAGCATTTTATCGTCCACATAAGAATAAAATACACACCTGTCAATATTTGCGATGCATTTCTCCACTTGGCACAACAAAGGATAAGATACTCCAAAAAAATAATAAGAAAGTATTCCTTTAGAATATCCGATGGAGAATTTTAGATTTTCGGGGGTGAAAAACTCAAGAAATGAAAAAATAATTTGTATAGATATGAGGGACATGTTCTCATATCAAGGGGATTAAAATTTTCAGAAATTGTTTAGAGAAAGGCCTAAATTAAGAGAAACTATTTTTCCAAGAAATTATCTGAGAAACCTGTTAATTTCCTTAGCCTTAAAATTTGAATCATGTCAAGATGGTTGCGAGTGTACAGCCATTGACAAGCATTGAGACTATAAATGAAACTTTCCCTTGCTTATAAATTTGATGAACCCTAAGTTAATTGTGTTAATAATGAGTATTGTTGTGTCTTATTTTAAGTTGAGATGTTTCAAGTAGCTATTTGGTTTCCTGTTACAATCTTATGTTACGAATTCCTCTAAATCACACAAGATCTTATCCTTATGGTAGTATTGTGGTAATTTCAATTATGTTGTGAGAAGAGATTTCATTTCATTGTGAAATAAACGGTTTTAAATTCACTTTACTTCCATTTTGTTGATACAGGTTGCTTGTTAGTCTATGAGTGTATCTTAGGTCATATAGATAGGGGATTATTGATGTTTAATTGAGTCTTTGACATGAACTTTTATCATTTAACATCTCAAATAATGTGTGAAATTGTGTATCTTTGGGCTTTCATGGGTTCACATCTTTTGTTTAAAGGTTCATTTTTGGTTATTTGAAGTGTTTTCTTCGTCTTATTTGGTAGATCTTCCAACCTTTGTTAAAATTTCCCAGAAATTTAGTATAATCCACTTTATCCTACATTATTCCCAAACAAATTACATCCTAAAATGATAAATCCTATAATAACCACCCATGTTTGCTCTTTGTATACTCATGTGCTAGAAGATAACAAAAATATGCAAAATCAATAATGTTTCATTGTTGTCTTTAGTAATTTGAACCTTGTCTAGGAGGCATCTACATTTTCTAGGGTGATAACTTGAGATAGTTAGGTTATGGTGCTTTGACCATGTCTTTTCAAATGTTAGTTCTCAATATCTTAAAAGGGAGAGTAAAATATTTTCCATCCATTCTTTTCCCCTACAAATGCAGGTTACAAAACGGGTTCTCTCACCCTGGTCGAAGGTAGAACCTAAAGTAGTAGGGTAGGTCAAACCCTTAGCACGATGTTGTCTAAATTTTTGAAGATCGAGTGATAAAGACTCAGTTAGATCCTTCCCTGGCTACAAAATGACTTAAATTCCAATATATCTTTCTCTAAGCATCCTTCTCATCCTATTTATTTTTCTCAACTTCACAAGGAGAACCGATTTGGGTACCAATACCGATCTTGTGTCATTCTCAGGGATTATTTTTGTAAATACATATAAATATTGACCTCTGGTAATGTGTTACATATGTTTAGATGCAAATACATGATCTAGAAATCATCCTTTGTTGAGATTTACAAATAATGAGCTTAATCATAAGTTATTTGCTTGATATTTTCCTAGTTTAAATCAAGCTTTCCATTAAATTTGTTTGGCTAGGGGTAAATATTGACAAAGGATATTGAGATTTGTCAAGATTCATTCAAATTTATTATTAAGTTTCAATTGACAAGTCATTTGCACTGATTTACACATCTAAGGTACAAGACCTTAGTGGAGACTCCATATTGTTCTAAATTTCTGGAAAATACTAGTGCCTCAGGCTTTAATAATTGAAATATATTGCTAAGAACTGTAAAGATGGAAGGAAGAAGGCCTTTCTTCAAGAAAGACCCTACTAGAAAGTTGTTTCTAGAGCTTGGAAGGAAAAATGAAAATAAGAAACAAGTCTGGAAAGATTTGGGAGGTAAAAGATTAGAGGAGAAAGTAGTACTTGTGGTTGAGAGTGACCAACCTTAGATAGAGGATTATTCTAGTTCCTCAGACATGTCTAGATTAAGCAGTCCCTATGAAAATTTATACACTCCAACTAGTGATGGGATTTTATTTGCAATTGATATAGGTATTCTTCATCTTCCTCCTTTATCACTTATATTTAATAAATTTTTCTATGAAAATGAGTCTGTGAGCTAGGAAAATACACCGATAATCAAGAAATTAAAGAAACTAGCTAGATACCTCATCCTTCACGATTCCTTAGAAAACCTCATAATGTGAAGTGAAACATGGATAAGCCCTGATTACATGAAATGTAGGTGCTTTCCTCGAGCTGGAGAAAGACCTTATCTATAAAAAGATCAACTTAATTTTCACCAATGGACAAAGGGATTATGGATTTGGGATGCTTCAAGATAATTCTATTTGGGCATTAGGATGAGGTGGGTAGGATGCTCTTTTCTCAAAAGGATGCAAGATTCCAAACAGGGAATTCAAGCTTATTCTCCATGTGTTTTAGAGGGGGGTAATATTGTATTTATAGCCTAGGAATTGGATTAACTTAGGGTATTTTAAGTAATTGTAGTTTGAAAATGAGGGCATGATTAGGTGAGTGGGGATAAAAAGAGTGGGTGAGGATTAAAATTATATTTTTAATTCTCAAATGGGGGACATGGGGAATATTTGGCATGTGAGTAAGATTGGGTTTAATTTAGGGGTTGAAATGGATTTATTAACCGATTAACATCGATTATTTCTATAGGGATTTTGGTGGGAAATGGAGTAGGGAAATTAATTTATTTGGAAAAAAATTTAAATTATGGTGTCTAAAATTTCTTCTCTTTAGAAGGGTGTTATGAAATTAGTATCCTTTCAAAGAATATAGATGAGATGGATGAACATGTCGTAGGCAGAGGGATTGAAGGTTTTTGAAGATATTCTTCTTAAATAAGGTGTTCCTTCCTTAATAAGTTATTATAGGAATAAAAGAGAAAACATTTTTTTAAGAAAGAAGTAAAACAAACTTTTGCTTGTAAGAATAGGGGAAGAATTTAATCTACATTTTCTAATAAAAAAGTAGAGAAAATTTTTGTTGGGGAGAGTATAAGGTGGTAGGTGATATATTTCATAGTATCATTGAAGAAAAAATTTCATGAGAAGAGGTGATTATGGATAGAGGTGATGATTCCCCCTCGAGAAGGCTAACGAGGATGGAATATACGATTGAGCTCTTGAAAAGAGAAGAGGTCAATACTATCGAGAGGAGAATGATAATGAGGTGTAAGAGAATGGTATAGGTGCATGGTGTAAATATAGAAAGGATTCAATCGGTCATGAATGTTAGATGTGAGGATTTTTGGAAGGAAACAGTGAGAAAGAGAAAAGGGAATGGACATGAGTAGTTGTCAATTATGAGAAGAGCACGAAAATTCAAAGGTGAAGGAGACAAGGGTATGGAGATAGAGGAAGGAAAAAAATGAAAGATGTGGAAGAGAATAAGAGAGAGGGATGATAGGGAAAGAAGGTAATGATGAAGGATAAATAAGAAGAAGACAACAAAACTATTTAGCAGAGGGGGAAATTATAAAAGGGAGAGAGAGAGAGAGAGACAAAATGAAGAGAATATTAAAGGAAATGAAGGGAGAGAAATGATGGAAAAAAAAAAAGAGATGATAGAGCTAAGAAAACAAATAAACTGTAGAAGTAGAACATGAAGAGGAAAAGGGTATGGTGAATGGGGAAAGATAAACAAGAAGGAGAAGAAGAGATGATAGAAGTGGTTAAAATTAGGAAAAAGGGAGAGAGGTATGGGAAAATGAAGGAGATGAGGAAAATGAAGACTTTAAAGAAGATGAAAGAGGAGTTAGAATAGAGAAAATAAATAATATGATGGACCAGGAAATCATGGAAAATATCAAAGAAAAGAAGAGAAACTTGTAAAAAATGAGTGAAAAGGTAGAGATTGTAGAGTCAAAGAGGGGCAGAAGGAAAGTGACAATGATGGAGGTAAGGGAGGACAGAGTGAATACAGTGAGAATATTGAAGGAACTTGGTCCTCGTGAGGAATACTAGGGTAAATAATATGGAATAGACCGCAAAAAGATTCATGCAAAGGGTGGGATGATAAAAAAGATGGAAAAACACTGAAGATCCAGATTATCAATGGGGAAGTAATAAGGAAACGTGAGGTAAAAAGGGGAAAGATATGATATAGAGGAAGTGAAATAAGACAAGGAGTGGGAGGAAGGAGAGGATAACAGAGAAAATGATGTAGAATGAATGAAATCAAGAATGGGGATAATAAGTGTAGAGTGAGCAGTATAAGGAATGAAACGAGGAGAAAGAGGGGAGGAATGACACATATTGGAAAAGATGTGGAGATGCATGAAATGAGGATACAATGATTACAATACAATAGACAGAGGGTGTATAATGAAGATGGTAAATATATTGAAAGGGGTGAAGGGAATATGGAGAGGTGGGTAAGAAGTGACAAGAAAGCATGGGAGTGGAGAAAAGGGGAGTGGAAAAAATGGATGTGAGGTAAGAGGAAATGGGGGATAGAAGGGGCAATGCCAGTGAGGGAACGTTAGGGAAAGTCCACTCATAATGAGTGGTGAGGAAGGATGAGAGGAAAAATGAAGAAAGGGAGAAAGTAAACGAGGAATGGAAAGGGTAACACCAATGAAGGCATGCTAGGGAAAGTCCACCTATAATGAGTGGTGGGCCCAAAGGAAGGAATGAAGAAAAAATGGAGAAGGTCAAAGGGAGTGAACAAGGCCTTGTAGAACGAGGATGAGTGATTTTTAGGGAAATTCCACTGATAATTATTAGCATGGAAACAAACAAAGATGATGAAATAATGTTAGGGGAATGTCAACAATAATGGAGATTAAGCATGGGGTAGATATGTGGGATAATTTTAGAATATGGAGTGGAAAGAGTAAAGAAAAGGGGAGTGTTGAGTTATGACAAGATGAAGGCAAGGAGAGGATGTGGAGGATGAGGACGAACGAGGTGAGGATAAAGAAAAAATATATGAAAATAATGGGACAAAACTATATGAAGGATGATGAATCAAGAAGGAGAAAATGGTTGAAAGGAACATGATTATAGGCATAACGTAGTAAATGTATGCTATGAGATTATAGGTTGAGAAATTATAATGGTAGGAGGAAAATTTGGTTAGTAATAAATACCAAGTGGAAGAAACTATCAACATAATGAATGAAGAATTTAGTGAGGGAGAAGTCCAAAATGAAGAGTTTAACTTAGGGAGGACCCTGAAGAAAAAGTTTCATGTGACGAAAGTGGTTAAGTAAGATTACCAAGTGAGGGATGATGGAGATGAAAAATGGGAAAGTAAAAAATGGTATTTGCAAGAATGGAAGAGGAGGTGAGAGGATGTGATAATGGAGAATGTCGAGAAAAAGTGAAGGGTGAGGATGTGTAGTGATTGGGAAAGGTAAGAAGACAAATCATCCTTAAGAGGAACTCTTAAATAAGATTGCCATGCCATACGAGTGGTTAAGTAAGATCGTGAAACAAAAAGTGATGGGATGTAAGGAGAAAGACAACATTATATGTGGTATAGGGGTGGAATGGTTGGTTGAAGTAGATGATTAACGAGAGGTGGGAGAAATAATATGGGGAAAATATTATGGGATGGGGGAAGGCCATAGGGAAGATCAAACTTAAGAGGAACTCTTAAGTATGATTTCCATGCAGTAGGGATGGTTAAGTAGATCACCAAGATGAAGAAGAAGAATAATGATGAGAATAAGTGAGTGAGTGATAGAGTTGATGGGAAGAGGGTATGAAAAAATGGACTGAAGAGGAACCCTCAAGTTAATTTTCCATACTATGAGAGTGTGTAAGTAGGATTACCAAGAAGAAGACGAATTTGGTGAAAGATGAGAAAAGAGTGAGTGATGTATGCCAGAGTGGAAGAGGAGGTGAGAGGAGGTGATAACAAGGAATAATGGAAAAAAAGGAGTGTAACATGAATGGATGGAGGAACATATGTGGTGAAGGAAGAAGAGTATGTGGGGAATCCTTAATTGGGATGCCCACATGGTGAGAGAAATGATGCAAAAATGATAAGTAGAAGAGGAGGAGTAGAAAGATGTGTGTGCTGGTGATTGTAATTTGATGAGAGAGGAGATGGCGGAGAAGCTTCTATAGCAGAAAGATCTTAATAAGAGGGTATACCTCCTCCAAGAGTCCCACATAAAAGGGGTAATTAAGTAAGATTATCAATCGAGAATCAGACGAGTGAAAGGTAAGAACAAAAAGTGGTCAGAAAGGAAAGGAATGGTGAGAAGGGTAATGTGGGGATAAATGGTGGATGAGTAGAAATGAGGAGTGAGGATTGATGGATCAAATACATGGTGGGAGATGAGAATTTTTTGGATGGTGAATGCTACTTTTGAAATATCTTCAAGTAGAATTCATAAATTGCAATGGTGATTAAGTAGGATTCCCAAAATAGGGTATGTATTAGTATAGGTGAATGGATGGGGTGAAAAATAATATTTTGATCATGTAGGAAGATACTCACGTGACGAAGGAATCTTAATTTTTAATCTAGCACATAATAGGATGCATCATGATATAAAATATTGGGATGACTAGACAGTAATATGCATGAGAGCGTAGACAGGGGCCATCAAAAAGGTTCGATGCCCCAGTATGATATGCAAGTATAGAAAAAGGCCATCAAGAAGGTATGATGCCCCTAGCATGATATGTAATCAAATAATATAAGCATATTAGAGAGAAAACCAAGATACATAAAATTAGGATGCCCCCAGTAATATATCAAGAGACAATAAAGAAATTAATAACTTGTAACTAATAATTCAACACAAGAACCAATAAATATGTCCCTAAAGTGTTCCACAGTGATGATTGATTGGATGTTCCCCCAAGTATGGGTATAAAGACATAGAATGGATTGGGTCATTGTCCTCAAACAAGGAAACAGTGAGAGTCGTATTTTCCCCAAGCGAGGATTCACACGAGGGGAAATGGTTCGAATTTGATAGTCATAAGATGGTTGGAACATTTTGTTGGAGATAATAGTTCAAAATATGGATTGTGTTGATTATTAATTATTTGGGGTTTTTGATGATTTTACAAAAAAATTAAAATAATTTTTGTGATTTTTTATGTTTTTTGAATTTTGAAAAGTTTTCAATTTTTTTTTCTGATTTTTGAGATTTTTTAATGTTTTTGGGGATTTTTTTGGATTTTCTAATTTTTTTTTGGAGATTTTGTTTTTCTAATGTTTTTGGGAATTTTTGAGATTTTCTAATGTTTTTGGGGATTTTTTATTTTCTAATTTTTTTTGGAGATTTTGTTTTTCAAATGTTTTTAGGGATTTTTTCAATTTTCTAATGTTTTGGGGATTTTTTATTTTCTAATGTTTTTCGATTTTCTAATGTTTTTGGGGATTTTTTGATTTTCTAATGTTTTTGGAGATTTTGTTTTTGAATTTTATGGACCATAATGCAAACTTCTTATGAGAGGTGATAAACTAGGGTATCATCCATATGTATCGTGTTCCTCGTTGTAACTTATGCTCTGAATAATACAATAATTCTCACTCCATTGGCAGGATATGTTGGTGATGATAAGATGAAAATAATTATAGCTCCATTCTTGACTCCACGCAACTAGTAAGACACAAGGGCTCATCATCAAGAATCTAGAAGGACGCGGGATGTAGATAATGAATATAGAGACAAGTGTTGATAATAATCCATATGGGAAATTGTGACTCAATTATTCTTAAGCTGACTGAATCAGTTTCAAAATGACTTTCATTTTATAGGTCACGGTACTAATTGGTAAAATATGAGGCGAAGGGATAGTTGTCTCTTCACTTGGGTATCTAAATTACTTCTTTGAGGATTTTATAATTGTAAGAACTTTTAGATTGATAAGATGTTGGATTTATTATAATGAATCATTATCCATTGCCCCATGCTACTAATAAGAAGCAAGTGCTCATCACCGAAGGAAAAACATAGGCAAGTAAATTCTTTTTTTTGTTTTTTATTGAATGTTTGAATGTGTTTACAGTATTTTTATGTTTTTTGAATGAACCTCTACGATTTTCTCCATGCCACCAGTAAGAGGAAAGACTTTATCACCGAAGACAAGGCGTAGATGAGTAAGGGCACCTTCCTCTATTCCTAGTCACATACTACTAGTAAGAAGTGTGGACTCAACACCAAATATAGTGAAGGACAAAAGGTGTGATAATGAATTATTCAGAATTTTATTTAATTTATTTAATTTTACAGTAGTCCTTTTTATTTTCTAAGGAATTTTTTCCCCCAATCTCATCCCCACACCACTAGTAGGACGTGAGGGTTCAACACTCAAGACTAAGATGAATGATCAAATAAATTGGGTAAAGAAGTTTAGAGCTTTGTTATGAAAGAGAGAATTTTTTTGAAGGGAATATATTACCATCAGTAAGCTTCTAGGTATGACCATAGGTGAAAGTGGCTGAAAATGGGAGATATTATAAGAATTATGATACTCATAAGACTTAATAGGATCTATGTTAGCACATTTCTCATGATGACGAGTATGAATATATGATTGTGAAAATGAAAATATCTACCAATGGAATGAGTAACATTAAATTATTTGGAGTTGAGTAAGACAGAAGGAACAATGTACAAGTGATTATCTCCCGAAATAGAGAATGCCTCAAGAATAGAATTTCTTTAAATGTACTACATTCATTGGTTCATCAATTACTTTTCTTGTGTCAATGGAAAATTTATAATCTCCAAATCCAAAATTATCTATGATTACATAGGGCCTTAATCCATTGGGCTCAAATTTGTCTTGTTTTTCTCGTTCATTGGGTGTGTTTGTTGGGACCCTATTGTAGCTTCCAAATCTTAAAGGAGCGTGGAAGCGCATGACCTGAGGAAGTGTGTAAGTTAAGGTGAGCAAGGTAGGATTCAAAAAGGGTTCTTGTAGAACAAAGGACACGTGCCCACAAAGCACAATTCAAGACTTCACCACTTTCAGCCTTTTGCATAGAACACATGAAGAATGTGTTCCATTTGGATAAGGTTTCAGCCTGGCAACATGGTGTCCTGGAAGGAATATACCTTGCGATAAGAAGATCCAAATAGTTGATCATGAAATGGAGAGGCATGCGCCTGGGGCGAACCACACCTTGACACTTTGGGCCAGATCTGAGGTTGCAGAGGAGTTTGTTGGAGATCAGATACCTATATATATATGTGTGTACCCTTAGCAAAGAAAAAGGAGAGAACCTGAAGAAGGAAGTAGAGCTCTGCAGAATTAATGTGAGAACTATGGGATAAAAGGGGTAGATGATTATAGGAAGGATCTAATAAGGGAATGGGGAATGTGAATTTTGTTTCAAAAGTCTTCATGTATGGATCTAGATATGGCGCATGACTATGGTCTCCCCTTCTGTAATATTCTATAGTAATGTTGTGAATGAATATGATATACCATGATAATTGTATTAAGATATTCTCTCTGTATTATCTACATATTTCTATTATGCTTTTGATCTTGTATAATCATGAACCTTATTTGAATGTTAATTCTATTTGTGGATTTACAACTTCCTAGTTCTGTTAATTCTGTTAAGCACTTCTACTTTTGATATGACTGAAAGGGTATAGAAGCTGTTCTGAGCTCTATAGCTTTTTCATGTCCTTTAAATCACTAATTCAAGACCATGAATGATGCCTTCCACTAAACTCACATAAAAGAGAGACTCGGATCCCTCTCGCATGCCTTGGTTGAGCACCTAGCTCCCCTTGGGTGATAGGCAGACGCGCATGAGGTTCCCCTGTTCTTAGTGGGTGAAAAATGACTACATCTTGGCTCTGTTGTTGGGACCTATTTTCAAAGTTGTAGTGGAACATGGCATACATCGTGTTCTGTGCAAAAAGTGATGACGGAGCGCTTAACACTTAAAGGTGTTGAAAATTGGTTTAAAATCATGGAGGACGCATTTTCTCAGAGATTCATTAGTGGACAAAATTTTGATACGCGGAGATGGGTGGAAGACACTCTCTATCATGAGTTGCACGAAACCTTCTTCTGTTGTTTCCCAGTAGATTTATTTAAGTGGCTCTTGGCATATGCATCTAGGTCAGGGTGGTATTATAAATCACACCCTTGGACCTAAGAAACATGCCGCAACTTGCAAGATGTTGATCTAACATGGACCCGTGCTATAGATAATTGGTGGGAGTATTGGATACCTACACTCTGTAATATGTAATTTCCATGTATTCTTTTCTAGAATTTGCTGAGTTTGAATTTTTATGGGAGCCCAGAGGATTATTTTTGCGGGCTATCCCCCTAGAAATCAAAATCTTGATGGTAACCATGAGTTTAGAGGCATTCCCAATGGCTGGCTAAACCATTCTGAGTGCTTGGCGAGGAAGCCAGGTTTGGGAAAGATGGTTGATATAACGACTGAAAAGGAAAGGGAGGAGAGATGGCTCAAGTATGGTGAAGCATGTGAGAGAAAGATTACGAGACAGTGTGAGGTTACATTTACGATGGATCCATAGAGGTATACATTTTTGGAAGAAGAGGTTCACATGGAGGATGTGGAGCCTGAACAGTCTGTGCTACCCCATCTTGGCAAGCGTGGAAGAGAGAACCCCTCAAATTTTGATGAGATCCTGTTGTGTGGAGAAAGAAGAGTCGTTGGTGTGCATTTGACCCCACCTAGCGACCGAACCTTGGTGTTTGTTTTGTTTAAACAAGGGAAAAGTATAGTTGATCCATTTGATATCAGTGGAAGCAACCGATCAGTGCCTAAAAGATACAACTTCTCATTTGGGACTTCTATGGCTTCACACACTATTCTAGTATTTGGTGGAATGTTTAGAAAATTCATATATATGTGTGATTTTGGGAGCACGTGAGGAAGTGGTGGAGAAAATACGACTGGGAGTGGAATTAGTTCACAAAATTTTAGTGTGTAATTCAGTGGGACAACAGGGAAATTTGGCATAAAAAACACAGGCCTTGTACCTAACATAGGAGGATCTAGAGGTGGAAGTTGTGGAGCTGGTGGCACAAGATCTAGTGGATCCGGAAGAGGAGGAAACACTGGAGGAAATTGAGGGACTGGGTCAGGAGGAAAAGGGCCTCAACAACCTCCTCAAGTATTTTTCGAGATGTCTCTACACTTAACATATTACAGTGGGATAGAAGATGCCGTAGAGCATGTGCATAAGTGTAAGTTGCTATGGCACGGGAAGGGGATCACGACCCAGGATCGAAAGGCCAATCAATTTGTAACAACCTTGTAAGGACTCATGCATAGTTGGTATAGAAAGTATGAACATCATCAGATTGTTGTGGATTATACCATGCTGAAAAATGTGTTCTTGGCGGAATTCCACATACCTGAGCTTGAACAGAAGAGCATCAGCTCTCTCAAGGAAATCCAACAGGGAATGGAAAAGAGTGTGTGGGAATATGATGTGTGCTTTAAAACTCTATTGTCTAAATGGCCTTATGATATCCACCCTTCACAACATGATCAATGGTATGTTAAAGGGTTGATCACACCCTTTAGGAGGGCTTTGTCTCATAAAACATTCACGAACCCGCGCGAAGCGTTGGAAGCTACTTTGTGCACTGAGGTAGTTGGTGGTCTTGACGCTGGTGTTAGCCCATATCTAGAGACTCAAATCACTGCCATGGCTAAGAAGTTGGAGAAATTATCTACCAACACAGTTCCAGAGACTTGCAGTGGGTTGTGGTGCATAGATTGTAATGTAGAAGGGCACACAAAGGATAATGGTGGGATATGTACTCGGAAGGTGGTATGTGCCATAGCGGTTAATTGTGAAATATGTCACAAGGATCATGATGTAAGTAGGTGCCCCCTTTTATAGTGCACGATCCACAAAAACATATCTTGTTATTGTAAGATATGTACGTCAACCACACATGACACCAAGGATTGTAGATTGATTGACCAGATTCATGAGGCAATTGATCTTGGTGTGCGCCAGACTTGCATTGCCAATAATTCCAAAAGAGATGAGCATTGGTATAAAGAATGCAAAGATGGAGGTGTGCGCGGGAGGGTATTTTGTGGAGGATTTCATGGCCCTAGTAACCGCGGGGGAAGAAAAAAAAGTGAGTTCCCACATGGAACATGCTTTAATTGTGGAGCCAACAACCATTATAAGTGTGAATTTCCAGATCTTCTACAATGCTCTTGGTGTGGAAAAGAACATAAGTATGAAGAGTGCCCAGAGTTATATGAACATATGAGTCAGCAACATTGGAAGGATAAGGGCACTGCCATGGTGAGTATTAAGAAGGCTGATGCACAATGGCTCCCATGAGTAATATGTGAACAAGAACTAGAGCCTTTTATGGTAACAACAAGGGTGGAGTCTGCGCACGCAAGGGAAGCACCTAAGTAGAGACCTCTGGTTTCAAGGGAAGAAGTAGTACATGGGAAGTATCTAAACCCGGATCACTAGAAAGAAGTCTACCAGGAAACCATGGATGTAATTTGAGGTTTACAAGGGGAGATCCAATGTTTAAAAGAGAAAACTAGAAAAGATGAGCAAAGAAGACCAGTAGAAGCACCGAAGGATGACTTGGATGAGGTTAAGGAGGTGTGTAAACTACTGAGGCAAGAGAATGTTATTCCCCTGCTAGGAGCATGGATGAGAGAAAAGGTACCACATGCTAGGGAAGAACACAAAAGGCAGATCCTACATGCAAACCTCCCACCTCACAACCTTGATTATGACAAAGAGATCACCTTGAATGCAGTAGTGGATGGATTGTTGCTTAGCAACATCCTCATTGACACAGGTATAGAGGTTAATGTTCTCACTTTGGATGCCTGGCATCAAATGGAAAGACCTGCATTACAGCCATCTTCAAATGTGTTGTATATGGCAAATAATACAAAGGCAATGCCCATAGGTGTCTTGAAGGATGCGAACATTACCATTTAGGGGACTTAGTTCACTAGGGATTTTGAAGTCTTGGTGCTTGCTGAGGTAGATAATTTCCCAGTGTTACATGGGCACCCGTGGTGCTATAAGAATAATGCAAATCTCCAGTTTAACAAGGGAAAATAAGTTTTGAAAACAAAGAAGAGAGGGTGATTATACCACTTGCTGATGTTAAGTCAACACCCTATATTGAACCCCTTGGAGAGGAGATCCTGGAAAGAATATATGTGCACTCAATAAGAGATCCAAAGACCATCCACCCTACAAAAGGAGTCATCCATTTTGATGATGCTCAATCTATCAGTGATACTACCAGTATAACATGTGATAATTAGACGCATGGGACTTATGAATTAATTGGGTGACATCTTAAAGGATCGGTGACCAGGTTAACCATGGCATGTATAGTTTAGCACCTAGGAGGAAAGGCAATAACCAAGTATTTTGGGGATGTATATCCTGAGGTCTTTTTGAGAGAAAGGGAAGCTCAATGGAGGGAGGACGAGTGACGAGGTATGTTGGGTTATGTCTTGATAGGCACAACAGTGAGGTGGTGGGCCACACATAGAAAAAACTTGTTGGAGTGGCATGAAGTTAGAATTATGCTCACTGTCTGATTCTCGAAGAGCAATATACCCACCGCTATCAAGGATTACAATGGCAATAAACCCACCTCTTCCCACATCCATGCATTTGAGAGGATCTGGGGAGAAGTCATGGAAGCTTTACCACCCTCCCTTTGGGTGCATAAGCTATATTCGACACTACAAGTTTGTGCGTGCACTTGGTACATCCATTCTAAAACTCACCGCTAGATGGGAAATTAGCAAGAATTAGCGGCTAACCTGGTTCACACATTCGAGTACCGAGGTACCAAGAAATCGGTCGATGAGGTGTTACAGGATGTCAAGTGCCTCACTCTGAGGGATTGCACCATGGTGGAAGATAGATTAGTATACTTACTTGGTGGACCTATCTTGGAAGTGCAGTTTGAAGAGGAGGAACTAGAAGACATACAATTCAAGCACGTGTGTGCTGAAAAGGATAAAGGAAAGATGGTATACGTTATTGATGGAGAGGAGATGGAGAGCCTGAATGTCAACCATTCGGCTGGGACGTGTGAGGTAGTTGATAGTGCGGATTCATGTGTGCACACATATCATGAACCACTCAAAACCAAGAAAGTTAACATCAGCTTGGAGAAGGAGCCCAAGGAAGCTATCATTAGGGACTACTGGTCGGACAAGGAAGTATCAAATATCATCAATATCTTGCACAAATTTGAGGATTTATTCCCACGTGGATACCATGAGTTGAAAGGCATCCACCATTCACTGGGGGAAATGAGGATAAAGTTGAAAGATGGTGCGCGATTGGTTAGGAAGAGGCCTTACAAGATGAATCCCAACATGTGTGTAAGGTTTAAAGAATAGCTAGACAAAATGATAGCATCCGGTATCATTGAGGTTGTGGATGAATCAAAATGGATAAGTCTAATGGTGATCAACATAAAGAAGGATAGATGGATTAGGATATGTGTGGATTACAGGGAGTTGAATGTTGTTTGTATCATATATCCTTTTCCCAACCGACTCTGAAGAGATTTTGGAAGGAGTTGCTGGGTGCAAGGTCTATTCCTTTATGGATGGATTCTCAGGATATCACCAAGTAAGGATTGCCAAGGAAGACCAAGAAAATACAACTTTCACCACCAAGTGGGGAAGCTTTGCATACATGGTCATGCCCTTTGGATTGAGGAATGTGCCCATTGTATTTTCATGCATAGTGGTACAAGCATTTAAGGACTTCATCCACAAGTTCATTCAAGTATATTTGGATGATTGGATAGTGTACGGATTGGTCAGGGACCATTGTGATAACTTGAGATTGATGTTTGAAAGATGTCGGTAGTTGAGGATTTCCCTCAACATCAAGAAATGTGTCTTATAACTCCTTTTGGAATATTATTGGGGCATATCATATGCAAAGAGGGCTTTCTGGTGGATCCCGCAAAAGTTATAGTTATTTTGGGATTAGGGGAGCCCACCAGCCAAAGGGCCAGGCACAAATTCCTTAGACACACTGGATACTACAGAAATTTCATTAAGGGATACCCCAAGATCGCCGCACCTTTGGAAATATTTCTTAGACATAAGAGTGCCTTTCAGTGGGGAGAGGCGCAGCAAAGGGCATTTGACACTTTAAAAGAAAGGCTTATCACCGTACCTATTCTACGATTCCCATCATGGGATAAACCTTTCCATGTCCACGTGGATGCTTCTAGTACAGTAATGGGAGCTGTTCTTGCTCAACCAGGAGAGGGGATTTTTGATCATCCCTTGTGTTTTGCAAGTAGAAAGTTGACACCATCAGAACAAAATTATACAACGACTTAGCATGAGGCATTGTCAATGATCTACGCACTCCAAAAATTTAGACAATATCTGCTGGTGACTCCCTTCATATTTTACACTGACCATATGGCCTTGAATTATCTACTAAACAAAGTATTGTTGCAAGGGCACATATTTCGTTGGGTACTTTTATTTCAGGAATTTGAATTTAGAGTGGTGGTAAAACTAGGAAAGAACAATTGTGGGCTAGATCATTTATCAAGGATTGATTCAAGAGAGGACATGCAAAGTATCAAGGAAACCATGCCAGATGTGTAACTATTCAGGTTGCAGCACGTGCCCTTGGAGTTAGAAGACATTGTTGTTTTTCTCAAGGAAGGTGTGTCACGCAAAGGGATAAATGCACTGGAAAGGAAAAGGTTAGCCATACGTACCACACCCTTCATGTTGATCAATGGGGATTTGTATAAAATGGGCCATGATGAGGTTTTACACCGGTGTGTATTAGAACATGAACGCATGGCCATAATAGAAGAAGCCCATGGTGGGATTGTTCGATGACGCTATGCGGGGAATGCAACTATGCACAAGATCCTAGTCACCAGACTATAGTGGGAGACGATTCACCAGGATTACATTGAGTTTTTCAAGGCCTATGACCATTACCAGTGCCTTGGAAAACCTAGAAGAAGGAATGAGATGCCCTTGTGCCCCATCACCAACGCGGAACCTTTTGAGAAATGGGCAATAGATTTTGTTGGACCAATCTCACTAGCTGCGTGAAGGACTAAATCGCGGTATATCATTACCTGTACTAATTATCTAACAAGGTGGGCAGAGGCTGCACCCACTAAGGATTGTACCATAGACACGGATGCTATAATTTTATGGAAGAAAATTATCAGTAGGTATGGGTTCCCATTAATTTTAACAAGTGATAGGGGCACTCACTTCTTAAATGAAACCATCAGGATTCTATTGGCAGAATTTATGGTAGCCCATCACAAGACTACCCCTTATCACCCTCAGGAAAATGGGATTTTATAGGCATTCAAAAAAATCCTTAGTCACACATTGACTAAGATATGTGATGTGGGTAGGCAGGATTGGGATGACAAGGTGTCAGAAATTCTTTGGGCATACAAAATAATGTATAAAAGATTGAACAAGGCCACACCATTTCAATTGGTGTTTAGCGCAGAAGCAGTTTTTCCAGTCGAATTTATGCTACCATCTCTGTGTATAGCGTGCGCAGGAGGGTTAGACGATGAGAAAGCACTGGAAGAAAGAATAGATGAATTGATAAAGTTGGATGAAAGGGCTCACTAGGAAGATGGAGCCAAACAACTGAGAAGGAAAAGCAAAAGGCATGGCATGACCACCATATTAAGAACAAATAGTTTGAGGTTGGCTAGATGGTACTGCTATATGATTCAAAATTTCTATGCCATCCTAGAAAGTTGAAGGTGCATTGGTTAGGTCCTTATGTGATTTGACACATCCTTGATTTGGGTGCATGCCAGTTACAAGCGCTGGATGGAACAAAATTACCTGGACACTTCAATGGAAGTAAGTTAAATCCCTACTATAAACAATGCTTATTGGTGTTTGTAAATAAGGTAGTTTTATCAGTTAGTTTAGAATTTCCTTTTATGCTTTTCTTTTCTTGTATTTCCCTTTCACGTTGTTATTTTTTTTTACGCCTTGGGCACCAGTAACCTTATTACTTTTTGACTTATGAGTTTGCAGAGGACCACGCATCATTTTAGTTTGGGGTGAGATGATGAAGAGAAACTTGGAGTTATTCTACTATGAGGATTTGGGTCAGTGGCAAAATAAGGTTACATTGGAAATCCACGTACAAAGGAGAAAAAAGTGTAAAAACATGAGGTAAGTGAAAGAAAGAATCATGAGGATGGAAGAAGTACCTTTGGAACTAGTAACACACGCATAAGAGTCTTCTGTCAAGATGGATTGTTTACACGCCAGAAGGTTAGAAATTTTTTTGCGTAAGGATTGGGTGCGGGTGGAAAAAATTTCGCACAAGGATTGGGCATGTAAGGAGAAGCATTGAAGTCAGGTTTTTTTTGAAAACACCATATTAAACATTGTTATATGGTGGTAGGTAGCCTAGCCTTAAATGCGTAAAAGTAGGAAAAGCTATAAATATAAGAGTGGGCATTTCATTATTTCACTTTGCGAACACAAGAACAGTGATTTTATTTCAAGAGCTAGGGTTTTGAGAACTGACTCGTGTGAAGGAAACTCCCAAGAATTTAAGCACAATTGGTCCATAGGATCTAGAAACTAGAGCAGAAGTGATTCATGGGTGTGAGGAACATTGTGAAGAAGTGTCGTGATCAAAGGATAAAAATCTGAGATTAGGATTTGTGTTTTAGGGCACGGGGCGCATAAGGAAAATGTTTAAACAACTTATAAGTTAACTTGGGAATGAAAGTAAAGGGTGTAATGATGGCCATTAAACCAATCGATAAACCTATAAAACAATCTAAGAAGGGAAAGGGTAAAGGAAAAGGAAAGAAGAAACAATAAGAAATACCCTTGGATACAAATGAGGAATGGTACTTAGAGATGCAATACCTGGATGGGGTTTTGCTAGAGAAAGAATGGGAGTCCCACATAAGACAAATGACCATGATCGACTAAAATCAACAGTCAAGTACAATCACGAAGGAAATGGTGTTGGAGCTGGTGTGCCCCACAAATAAACAAACACCTAATGAGTTGTTGATCTACAACGACATGGTCAAGGTGAAAATGGAGAAGGTAGGGCTTTTCCAACTTTTTGAGTTACCATATTTTGGGAAGCCTGAGCACTTGTACCAATGGTTGATGACGCATGTACATAAATACTTCTTCTACTTTGCAGGGCACAAAATACACATAACTCCCCAGCTAATTTCACACTTCACGGGCCTAAACTGTGAAGGGGATGTGCTCGAAGATGACCTCCTGGATGAGGAGGCAATCAAAGAAACCATAACATGCCAAGGATTGAAGAAGGGATCAAGGTACTATGATGTCTTGGATATCAGCGATCTGGTGATGAAGATGACCACTCACCTAGTCTCCAAGCTGAATGGACAAGAAAGGTGGACCCAGGTGAGCAAGCCCTGATTGGATGTCTATAGGAAAGTCACAGAGGGTACCATATAAAACCTCTCCCAATATATTGTAGATGGAATCATAAACAGCATGGAGAAGGGAGGAAAGATCTATTTGGAAACATTATATTGATAATTGTGTTCTCAGAAATTGGGGTTCCGAATGCATCTGACAAGTTCATGTGGGAGTACCCTGCTGAAGATCCCTCACCTATGGAGAGGTTTTAGAAATACACGCATGAATCAATGACAGGGGTACACAAGGTGCGCTTAGATAAATAGTACATGCACCTTAGGAATGCATTCGGGGCTAAATGGCGGATCCCTGAACAACTCCCCGCGGCAACCGAAGGAGAAGTAGAGTTCGCAGTCTACCACCACTTCTATATTATCAAGTTCATTTTAGTCAATGGAAGCTGGAGTCCATGGTGAAAACTCCCATTCTCGTTTACTGCCCAATTTTTCCAAGCAGGAGTAAACAGATACAAGGAGTCAAAGATATTATAACTTGACTTGTCCACACTTGATAGATAGCATAGGGAAATGAGGAAGAACCTGGTCTACCCAAAGAAGTGCACATACGTTGAAAGGTACGTATCGCAAGATGTGCATATTGTAAGGCCTTTGACCTTACCTATTGCTGGGAGAAATTCCACAAGGATTTACCTACGTATAAGGCCAAAATTTGAAAAAGGCGTGTAAGTGGAAAATGAGATATCCATCCCAGACAACCTTACTGGAAGAAATAATCCCACGCCAAAGCGTAAGGAGAGGGAAGATATAGAAGAACAGATGGCAATGGAGAAACAAGATGTAGGTACCACGTGGACAAGGACCTATGTCTGGAAGAAGAAGAGAACGGTGGTCAAGAAGAAGACCCCAAAATCTGTGAAGCCACCATCCCCTGAGGAACCCTCAAATGAAGAGAAGACAACATCCCTGACTCTGGAGTTTTTTGCAAAGGAATAAGAAGAGGGGATGGAAGAACTAGAGTCCAAGGATATAAATGACACAAATGCATATATAGGAAAAAAGGATGATGATGAAGAGGAAGAGCTAGAGGTAGATCAAGAGCTGATTGATGTCTATGATTCAGAGGAAGAGGAAGTAGAAGATGCAAACGATGCCTTCATCTTTGTAAGGAGGAAGGGTGCCCAAGGGGAGGAAGGCAGGTGGAATGAAGAAAGGAGTGAGGGGGAAAGTACTAAGGATCCAGATATTCCCAAGCTCACTCAGGAGGAGGTGGATGAGAAAGCAACAAGGGAGGTAGAGAGGATGATTAATGCCTTGGTTGACAAGGAATTGGAGTGCAGTGCGGAGCTCGTGCTCGATGAATTCAAGAAAGGGAAAAGGGAGAAGAGTGTAAGTAGCACAAAAGGCCTAACTCTTTCATTAACTATTCCCAAGGGCGTGTGCACAGGAAGTAAATGTGTAGGAGGGGGAAGAATAATGATGGGATACATTGATGACCCCAACAAAGTTTTGCACACATGTTTCTAGAGTACCGTGCCCACTAAGGAGCTAACTGCCATGAAGTCCTTTGATCTTGAGGGTGGATACCCATGCACAAGAAAAATGCTATCATGGGCATTCAACTCCCACCTTGATGAGCCTGAGTTCAAGGTTAACTAAGGAACGATACTAGCACTTTCTGAAGGAAAGGGAGACAACCCCATTATAAACATACAACAACTATCGAATGATCAAGTGTGTAATGCACTCAACAAAGTATCAGTGGAATTTGAGGCTAGGATCTTCTATAGAAATGACAGGGTTAAAGTCTTGGAGGACCTAATGGATAATACGAAGGAAGAAATAGTTAAGCTAATAAAGGAACTCAGCCTTGAAAAGTTGATCAGTGCTCAACTACAGCGAGAATTACAAAGGAGAAAGATAAAGTGTGCGAAGTTTCCAAGAAGGTGGAGCTCATCTCCCAGGCTATTATCATGAAGCATCCAAACCTTAACCCTCCCATCCAAAAATATGGTTCCTCCCTAGAGTGTCTTGAGGACTTAACTCAGATCCTTACTATGGAAAGGCAACCTTTGGCCTACGCACATGGAGCAAGAGGACAAGTTGAAAGTTGTTGCACTCATAGCTAAATACAACAAGGTGCTTGCTGATGTAAAAATAGCTGCATAAACCACTGGGGTCACATACGACCATTACATGGATCAGGACAAGGTGACAAGCATGCTGCTTACCAGTGATGAGGCCGAGCTGAAGGAATTTAGGGAAAAGAATAAAGGTAATAGAGCAAAGTGAGAAAATATTCTAGTTGAAGTAGAAAGAAAATGTAAATCTATTGAGATCCTTCAGGTCTCAATCAAAACCTAGCTTAAGGATCTCTACAAGGTCATTACGAGGAAGATGGATACCTTAGCAGATCAAGCTCAGGAACTAGAAATGGCGGTAGATACCATAAACACAAAGGGGGAAGGATTAACCTTTGACGAGGTAAGAGCATTTGTTGGAAACCTTTGTAATATGGCTTAGGATGAAATCAGTGCATAGAATACGCTAGAGGCTGACGTGTGGCAGAATTTCCCCCTTCTTCTTCTTTAGGTGGTTCTCCTTCTATTCTTTCTCTCCCCCATTCTTTATTCTTTCCCTCAATTCATTTCCAAGGCAAGGCCTTGCCTTTTTTTACTGCATTCTTTGAAGAGGTTCCCGAGGGTGGAGAACAAGTGAAGTGTGGGGTAATTTTGGAACCCTATTGTAGCTTCCATATCTTAAAGGTGCATAGGCATACATGGCCAGAGGAAGCATGCAAGTTGAGGCACACAAGGCAGGATTCAAAAATGGTTCTTGGAGAACCAAGGACACATACCCACAAAGCACAATTCGGGACTTAGCCATTTTCGGCCTTTTGGATAGAACACATGAAGAACATGTTCTGTTTGGATAAGGCTCCAACCTAGCAATAGGGTGTCCTGGAAGGAATATACCTTGTGATAAGAATATCTAAAAATCTAATCATGACATGGAGAGGCATGTTCCTGGGGTGACCCACACCTTGAAAATTTGGGCCAAATTTGAGGTTGTAGAGGAGTTTGTTGGAGATCAGATGCCTATATATATGCACACCCTTAGCAAAGAAAAAGGAGAGAACCCGAGGAAGGAAGTGGAGATGTACAGAATTACTATGAGAACTATGGGATAAAAGGGGTAGATGATTATAGGAAGGATGTAATAAGGGAATGGGGAATGTAAATTTTGTTTTGAAAGTCTTCATGTATGGATCTAGATATGGCGCATGACTACGGTCTCCCCTTCTGTAATATTATATAGTAATGCTATGAATGAATATGATAAGGTTACCATGATAATTGTTTTAAGATATTCTCTCTGTATTATCTACATATTTCTATTATGCTTTTGATCTTGTATAATCATGAACCTTATTTGAATGTTAAGTCTATTTGTGGATTTACAACTTCCTAGTTCTGTTAATTCTGTTAAGCGCTTTTACTTTTGACATGACTGAAAGGGTATAGAAGCTGTTCTAAGATCTATAGCTTTTTCATGTCCTTTAAATCACTAATTCAAGACCATGAATGATGCCTTCCACTAATCTCACATAAAAGAGAGGCTCGGCTCCCTCTCGTGTGCCTCGGGTGAGTGCCCAGCACCCGTTGGGTGATAGGCCGGTGCGCATGAGGTTCCCCTGTTCTTAGTGGGTGCAAAATGACTACAGTATTATTTATATTTTCTTTGACAATGGGATCACCAATCTTAAATTTTCTAAGTTTTATTTTTTATGATAGCTACATCCTAGCAAATTTTGATATATTTGAACATGATCTAGGGCATTAAGTCATTGTTTATCAAGCAGCATGAGTTCATTAAGGCATGAATGTCAATAATAATCTTTATTGATTACATCTTTGAGGGATATTATAAATGATGGGAATTCAACCTTGACATTTAAAATAGATTCCCCGCCATAAACAAGGGAGAAAGGAATGGCTCCAGTAGGTGTGTGCTAAGATGTGCGGTAAGCCCAAAGAGTGGGATAAATTTGGTTTAGCCAATAACTTCAATGTGTGTTGACAATATTTTCCATGATGGTTTGTATTGTTTTATTTGTTGCTTCTATTTGGCCATTAATTAATTAGGGAATCCCCCAAAAAAATGTAGAATATATGACTACACCAAGTGGGGAGATGAATAGAGAAAATATTCCCTTTGGTTATATGACTCCAAAATAAGTTGGTTAGACCAAATTCCATGACCAAGGAAAAGATCAATTGGGTAAAAATCCAACACAAAATGAACCTAAAAAGATGACAATGGAAGAAGAAAAGGAAAAACATAAAGATCCATTAGTGTAAAATATTCAAGAAGTATCCAAACAATTGGTGGTTTTTCCAGAAAAAACTCAACAAACACTACAAGAGACAAATGTGAAAACTACTCTTGCAAAAGGCTAGATAGGAGAATTGATCTCCAAATAAGAATAAGAATAAGCGGTTCCTTTAAATGCTATAGAAATTATAGCATTATCTTTCCCAAAACCTACCGAGAAGGCTAGGGTTATCACAAACACTCATACTAGTCCATTTGGATCCAAGACTTTGAAAGTAGCAATCCCACATGAGGGGAAGATGAGTGATATAACAATTGAGGATTATAATGTTCAATTCATTCCTCTAGGAAAACCTTCAAGAGATGCACTCAAGCAGGGAGTTTCAGAAGCATTCGGTGACTTGTTACACAAAGTGGGTGAGGATAGGGTAACAAAGAGATAGTTAAAGGAATGAGTTAAATCTCTGACTTCATGCCTACAATAATTACTTGGCCAATCTAGTGTGAGCCAAGAAGAAATATCCATAGTTTCTCTTGAAGTTATAGAACATGTTGAAAAAATTGTTAAGAAGGTTCAAGATGTTGACACTTGGGTAGAAAAGGCAATTAAAAAGGGAAAATAAGCCATTGGAAAATCCATAACAAATTATGAAGAATTCAAAAATAAACAAAATGAAATTGATGACTTAATTAAACAATGTGATAGGGAGTTGTTATATTTTGAAGGAGTTCTCCCCAATCTAAACCGTATTACTTAGCTTGATGAAGATTTGGTTGAAAGGGAAGGAATTGTATCACTTGATCATATGGGAACTCAGTATGCTATTAAAGAATTGGCTACAATCAGGATTAAAGTTTTGAAGGAAAACAAGGAGAAGATGGAGATAGAAAGGAAATAGATGGAAAAAAATATAGACACTATTGATTTTAAATTAGATGACATGATATTTGATAAGTCCAAAAAGACTTATGGTGATCTAAAAAATGACTTCTTATTTGGTTCCTTTGAGAAAATCATCCAAAAATAAAACTTCTCCTATGAAGTCATGAAAACATTGATGGTGATGGAAACTAGGATTTCAAAATTAAAAGAAAGACCATGGGAGAATACACAAAAGATAGATCAATGTGTGAATGCACTAAGTAGGAAGTCCCTCATATTCTAACATCACAAGGGAAATATGAGGATGAGATAAAATAGTCGTTCCAGAAATGTGACGCATATATAGAGAGACAACCAGAGGAAGAAGAATGCTATGGAAATAAAGATGCAGATATGAAGACTGAGGAACAAGCCTAGGGTTGTTTTCTTTGAACTTTCTTTTCATCACATTTAAATTGCTACTCTTGTTTCATAAGAACTGAATATTACTTTGAAGTTGTTATTTTCACACATGAATGTAATTTTATACAATGCATTATATTTTTATATTTCTTAGATAATACTTCAAATCCATTATGAAGCATATGAACTAATGTAAATGTTGTGTTATCTTTTGTATTGTTAAAAAATAAAAATGGGGTTCTATAGGGACCCTTACCCATGAAGAAAAGTTTACATATATTTTCAAGAATTACATCAAAAAAGGGTATGAGAAGAAGAGAAATATTCAATCATTCTTTGCTCCCACCTTAAGATCTTCTCCAAAAGAGTCTATTTTTCTCAATAACCTATTCTTTATTGGTATAAACTACCCTCAACATTGAGTTGATTGAACAAATATGATTTCCCCATCCAAATTGTGAGACATCCCCATGTCCTTCAATGTGTTCATGTCCATCTTGGGACCATCCAAAATCCTCCCCAATTCTACCTTCTTCTGAAGAGAAGATACCCTATCTAAGAGATCTAAACTACCACCAAGAAATGGTGTTTTCCCTTTCACCTTATAAGGAATAAAACTAGTTGGAGCGGGCTTAGTAGAATTAGCTTGAGAAGGTGTAATTGGAATGGTTGGAAGAGAAAGCATTGTGTGTCTTAGACCTAATGGGACAAAATACCTAGAGCTGGACTCACCTTTGTGCCTTCTTGTGAAAGGTGGATGTTCCCTTGGAAGGGGAACATGTTGAGGTCCTAAAAAATTATGCTCCATCACAGAGGATTATTTTCCTGAATGGATTGAGGGCTTTAAAATGGACTTGCCTTTATAATTTTATGTCATGGGGTGCTAAATAAATGAAGTCCCTGATTCCTCTTTATCCAAATTGATAATGGGGGTTGAGAGGTGGATTCTCTCCTTTTCCTTCTTGTTGATAGTGGTGGTGTTGCAGATGGTTGAGATGACATAGGTCCCATTGGACCTTTTTCCAATAAATAAATATTTTTTTATAATTCACCCATCTTATAAGAAATGGCAGTCATAACATCAATTGAAGTCTTGTCATAGAACACATAAGACTCAGAAGGAATATCTTTTTGAACAAAGATTTCATCACACAAGAAAGGAAAATCATATCCAGTTGCTCCTGATACAACAGGCCTTCTCTCAATCCCAAAATTTTTTAGTGTCTCTATCTTTTTCTAATTCTCCCATCAAAAGAGGTGATACATAGATTGACATGCTGAAAATAGGATTAATCTTGATTAACCTTAGCATGATAGAAATCCAAACTACCTCGTGTGTCAAAGGCCCTTTGTTGTCCCCTGGGTCAACTATTTCAAACCAAGCCTTGAAGAAAACTTCATTTGGGCCTAACAAGTCAAAAATATAATTTAAGTCTTCTGAAGATATCTCCTTTAAGCTTATTTCTACCACTACCCTTATCATCACACCAAAAAATAAGGTTGCAAAAATCTATCACGTTCAAAGGTAAAGAAAAAATGTGTTTTAAAGGAGAGGCATATGAGCTAAATTTATAGAAGGAACTATACATACATTTTGAACTAGACATAATCATTTCCATTGAATGAGAAAATATTTCTTGCTCAACTCACACAAGGGAGATAAATGTGAAGCAAAAAAATATCTTGGAAAAGGGTAATAATCAGCTTGACATGACACAAAATAAGTAAAAAATGTCCAATCCTGAGTAATGCATAGAAGGATGTGTTTATCCCGAGGGAAATCTTTGAAAATTTAGAATGATTATCAGTCACCTCAAGCCATTTTGGGGGTGCCCAAGAGTTATGGAAAGGAATTTCCAAACCAACCAAAAAGAAGCCAAAATTGATGATGTCATGATAAATTATGTAAGAATTTTATTCGCCACATAAGAATAAAATACACACCTGGAAATATTTGTGACACATTTTTCCTCTTGACACAATAAAGGATAAGATACTCCAACAAAATAATTAGAAAGTATTCCTTTGGAATATCCGGTGGAAAATTGATATTTTCGGGGGAAAAAACTCAAGAAATGAAAAATGAAGTTATATAGATATGAGGGGCACGTTCTCATATCAAGGGGGGTTAAAATTTTATGAAATTGTTTAGAGAAAGGTCTAAACTGAGAGAAACCATATTTCCAAGAATTTTTTTGAGAAACCTGTTAATTTCCTTAGCCTTTAAATTGAATCATGTCAAGATGGTTACGAGTGTATAGCCATTGACAAGCATTGATACTATAAATGAAACTTTCCCTTGCTAATAAATTTGATCAGCCCTGAGTTAATTGTGTTAATCAAGAGTATTGTTGTGTCTACTTTTAAGTTGATATGTTTCAAGTAGTTATTCATGTTCCTATTGAAATCCTATTTTAGGAATTCCTCTTAATCACACAAGATCTTTTCTTTAGGGTAGTATTGTGATAATTGTAATTGTGTTGTGAGAAGAGATTTCATTTCATTGTGTAATAAATAGTTTTAAATTCACTTTACTTCCATTTTTTTTATATAGGTTTTTTGTTAGTCTGTGAGTGTATCTTAAGTGTGATAGATCTAGGATTATTGATGTTTAATTGAGTCTTTGACATGAGATTTTATGTTTAATTTATCAAAAAATGTGTGAAATCGTGTATCTTTGGGCTTTTATGGGTGCACATCTTCTGGTTGAAGGTTCATTGTTGGTTATTTGATGTGTTTTCATCATCTTATTTAGTAGATATTCCAACCTTTGTTAAAATTTCCCAGAAATTTAGTATAATCCACTTTATCCTTCTTAATTCCCCAACAAAATACATCCAAAACTGATAAATCCTACAAGAAATACCCATGATTGTTTTTTGTATACTCATGTGCTAGAATTTAACAAAAATATGCAAAATCAAGCAGGTTTCATTATTGTCTTTAATAACTTAAACCTTGTTTAGGAGGCATCTGTATTTTCTATGGTGTAAACTCGTGAGAGTTAGATTATGTTGCATTGACCATGTCTTCTTAAGGATTAGTTCTCAATTTCTTAAAAGGGAGAGTCAAATATTATTGATCCATTCTTTTCCCCTACAAATACTAGTTACAAAATAGGTTTTCTCACCCAGGTCGAAGGAAAGACCTTAAGTAGTAGGATAGGTCAAACCCTTAGCACAGTGCTATCCAATTTTGTTAAGATTGAGTGACAAAGATTTGATTAGATCCTTCCCTGGCTACAAAATTCTTTAAATTCTAATTTATCTTTCTCTAAGCATATTTCTCAGTCTGTTGATGCTACTCAACTTCATAAGGAGAACCAATTTTAGTACCAACACTTTCAACAAATAATAAAGAATAGGAGAATGAAAAAAAAAATTCTACTACTTTACGTGGATCTGGAATTCTTTATTCAAGGATGCTTCAATCTTATTCTAAGAATCCACCTCCTTCTACGTCTATGTAAAAAAATCCCCTATCAGTGTGTTGACTTCATCAAATGTCAACTCTATAGCCTTATCCTTCAATGTATCCACAATATCTTCCATTTTCTTGCTAATATCGCTCAGCGCATATATCCTTCATGTAACATGGAGATATAATTATTTTACCTTATTTTTAATTGAGACCCTTAAACCTTCAATTTCCTCATATTTATTTTCAGCCTCTTCTGGGATCTTGTCAAGTTCTACCCGATTTCCTTTATTCTTGGCTTGGAATTCCTGTAGATCTACTTTATGCATAGTAACTAACACACTTATCACTCTTTCTTTTTATTTATAGTCTTCATATACAACCTCGGCCATGTGTGATGTGGTATTTACTCAAGCAAGGAGTTCAAAGTAACAAGTTATGGTTTCCTCAATCTTTGATTTATCTTGTTCCTTATGTTGCACCGTAACTTCCTCCGCTGACTCTAGTATAAGTGGTTGCTTCTCCATCATGATTAAGCATGTTAAGTCCTCTAAGCATTGGAATGCTAACTCATATTTCTCTTCAAGGGGCTAAATACATGCACTTCAAAAAAATGGAGTTTGAAATAACCTTTTCTTTCCTATAATCTTCGTGCAACTTCCCCTTCTCTTCCCTCAACTCAATCCTCAGTTGTGCAACCATCAACTCCTTCTCCTTGATCTCCTTGTCTCTCTCTCTAATGTCCATGTTCTTTTCATTCAATTATTTTTCTAACTCACTAATCATGTTATTCCTCCCAAATAACCTTACTTCGACCTCCACCGCCACCTTGTTTAGCCCATTACACACTTGCTCATTAGTTATTTATTGTGAATCCACAATAGGATTTATGTAATTAGGGTTCTATGTGGTTACCAATGCTCCTGCATAACCTAAAATTCTTGTTCATCGACATGGGACTCAAAATTCCATGACAACATCTTCCTTATGTGCATGTATGCACTATCTTTATGAAATGATGACCAGTATAAGATTTAGTCTATAGGCACCATACTCTAGAAAAGCACATGCAGGACCTTGTTTGGATCATTCAAATAAGTCATTGAGGGTCCTTGTTTTTTCATCATTCCCTTACCACTTTTACGCATTCCCATTGGGAAACTAACTGCTAAATTGGGATCTTTTCCCATGATTCCATACTCTTTCCCTAATTCTTCCACACTACACTCCACCTCGTGCCCTATCAAGTCCTTGATGATACATGTCACTTCCCTCTTCACCATTTTATCTAATTTGTCACCAGATAGGTGTGGGGTCCCATGGATATTTGTCCCCACTTCCTCTTCACTTTCTTCTTTCTCTTGAGCGTCCTCCAATAACTCATCCCACTATTCATAAAATTCATGTATATCAAACACAGGGGGGTAATTTTCTTACTCACGCTGCTCACCCTCTCCTCGAGTATCATCACCTTCTCTACTCTCTATTTTATTAGAGTCTGAACTCTGCTGTACCTTTCATTTCTTCTTCACCGGAGACTCTACTACTAGGGACTTATCCTTCACTGGGGACTTCTTCCTATAAGCATAAATACTCATGTTCACACTCGACTCTTATGCCCCTAAGGTCTAAACTACCCACACACTCAGCACCTCTCTCTCTCTCTCTCTCTCTCTCTCTCTCTCTCTCTCTCTCTCTCTCTCTCTCTCTTCTTTAGCATTACCTTCCTCCTTCTAGATGGGTCTTTAGGGATGGAGACATCATCCTCAATGCACATGCCCTTTTCAAAATTAGGTCTTAGGTGTATGTACACCCTTGTCATTTTAATTCCTATAATTGGTATTGTTACAACCCTTAGCATATGTATGTCATGAGAGACATACTTCTCCACATATGTGCACTTCTTAGGATAAACCAATATTTAGCGCAGTGCACGGTGAACATGATCTACTTCACTTAGATCAACCCTCAACTTCTTATCCTCCTTGAATTTGTTAACTGTGCTTTGAAAATACTATGTTGTGAAGGTAAAAGGTAGTTTGCACCATGGGATTTTAGTGCAATCACCTACCGTGAAGATGCTAATGCAGAAGTTATGGTATACTACAAATTCAACCTCATCCCCTACCAAGGTTGGTAGTTGTTCAGGAATCATCCATTATTCTCCAAATGCATTGTGCATCCACTTGTACCACTTATCCAAGTGTGCCTTGTATGTAGATGTTATTGTCTCACAAGTATATGCCTCAAACATCTTGGTTGGTAAGGTGTTTTCCCTTAGGTACTCTCAAATGTTGTTATTCGGCGCATCGGGCACCCCAATCTCAAAATACACAATGTTAAGGAGAATACTACCATACATAAATTTATCTCTATCATGCATGGCATCAATTATATCCTCCACAATGAAGGCCAAGAGGTTATAGATTTTCCCTTTTGAAACCTTCCTACAAATGTTCAACCATCTCTTGTTCACTTGCGTCCATCATTCTTGTCCATTCAACTTGGTGAGCAGGCGTGCAACCATCTTAATGACTGGGTTAGTGATCTTGGAAATATCAAAAAAATTCCCACCCTTCTTGTAATCATATTCCTTAGTTTTCTCCTTGATATCCTCCTTGTCTCCCAAGTCATCATTCAGTGACTCTTATGTGTAAATAATTCCAATGTATCTAGAGATCAACTATGCGATTATGTGCATCTTCCTCCCTACGAACTAGAAATAATCTTCATGCTCACGTGACATGAGATATTAGTATAATCTCTTAGGTTTTCCAAAAAATGGAAATTCAAAAAGTTAAAAAAGCCCAGCCTTCTCCAGTTTCATCTTCACAACATCATCATACAAATGCTTTGTCATCTTGTGTTCTTTCTCCTGTAAGGCAGACGAGCTCCAATGCCATCTCTTTCTCAATCGTAGTGGTCATATGGTTATAATAACTTATAACCATCTTTCACACATGAGATACCCAATCTATCCCTAATAATACCTCATCTAGGTATTGTGTCTCTACATACCATTCTTCGGTAAAGCTTTTTGATCTGACTAGTTTTCCTTTTCCCTTGCCCTTCTTCTTTGGTGAAACATTTGATCCCTTCCTTGGTGCCATCTTCTATGTCAAGTCCCTTCCTTAGTGTCTTATTTTCTACTACTCAAACCTTCAGATTTAATCCTTCTACATGGTTTCTTCAAACATGTGCCCTAGTTTCAAAAACCCTAACGTGGAAATCCTTCCTTCCAAAAGACAACGTCAAATCTTTCCTTGCAAATTTCTCACATAGATGAACTAGTTCGTAAGAGCTCTTCTGAAAGTAAATGCAAGGTGAAAAATAATTTACACTAACTCCCTATTTATATTTTTTCACTTTTTACTTCCTTAACTTGCATGCTACCTACCACCATACAACTGCATTAATTTCATCTTTTTCCAATGCGTTCCTCCCAAGCATTCTGTCTAGCAATTTTTCCTCTGCACAAAAAATTATGTGTAACCTCCTCAACCTTTTGATGCAAAAAATTTCATTGACCACAAACTAACTTGTGCACACTTATATCTACCTCTATGTATTTTACCAAGTTCTTTCCACTATCTACCTCATATTGTTTTGTGCTTTCTTCATTGTACATGGATTCCATGAAACTTTCTTGATACTATAA